>JAUPFV010000003.1:94218455-94624586 GCA_036936605.1 Limnanthes douglasii subsp. nivea
GATGAAATCTCCAATCTTGGGGATATTTGATCTGTATATTCAAGATTTCTTCTTCCTTATCTAGATTAATTTGAATGGATGGGCATTCCTGCACATGTATCCAAGGGTAGGACTCAGAGTAGGCTATGGTTGCTAAGCAGTCTGCTAGCATATTTTCTGTTCGGGGTATGTCCTCATAAGTGACGCTTTTGAAATTGAGGGCCACTTCTTTTAGGATGAATAAGTATTTAATCAACTACTCTTTTTTAGCTTCGGATTGGCCTTGCGCATGATGAATAAGAAGCTGAGAGTCACTCATTAACCTGACCCTTTTGGCTCCGCAGATGAGAGCTAACTTCAAACCAGCTATAGCAGCCTCATATTCGGACTCATTATTGGAAGCCCTTAAGGAAAAGTGCACTCCAATTACTAGGGCTAGTGCTAATTTTTCAAGTTTTAAATACCGTTTTTCTGCATCTATCAAGCTTTTGCTGATATAATACACCGGACGAGGATAGTTATCTAGTTCCCTTACCAACACTGCACTTATAACACAATCAGAGACTGCAAGTATACGAAGAGGGTCTCTCCATCAATAGGTTTAAACAAAGTCTTGGGGGAAGACAAGTGCTTCTTAATCTCATCGAAAGCCTCATCACACTGTGGGGACCAGTTGAAATCTTTTGCACCTTTCAGAGTTTGAAAAAACGGGGCGCACCTGTCCGAAGATCTTGAAATAAAACGGTTTAGTGCAGCCAGCCTCCCAGTCAATCGTTGTACCTCTTTAATATTAAGAGGAGGCTCCATTTGCAGTAAAGCATTAAGCTGGTTTGGATCAGGCTGTATCCCTTTCTCACTTATCACATACCCCAAAAAATTTCCGGACTGCACTCTAAAAACGCACTTTTCTGGGTTTAACTTTAAATTTACTTTCACCAAGTTGGCAAAAGTTTATTGGAGATCTGCCAACCTTTTATGGAATCTCAATAGAGCTTGCCCAAAAGATTTATATCCGGTCCCCCGAATTTATCAGTTGGTGGAATCTCAATAGAGTTTGCCCAAAAGTTTCTTGGAGATCTGCCAAGTGTAGCTCTTCGTCCACACTTTTCACCATCATCTCATCGATGTAAACTTCCATGTTTCTTCCAATTTGATCAGCAAAGGCCTTGTTCACCAACCTCTGATAAGTAGCCCCAACATTTTTAACCCAAACGGCATTACTTTGTAACAATGAAGGCCCCTATCAGTAAAAAATGTTGTATATTTTTTATCCTTTGGATCTATTTGAATCTAATTATACCCGGAGAAGGCATCCGTAAAGGACAACAACTTGTTTCCAGATGTGGAGTCCACCAACTGATAAATTCGGGGGACCGGATATAAATATTTTGGGCAAGCTCTTTTGGGGGACCGGATATAAATCTTGTTTTCGTAAAAGATTCCATCTTTTGGCCACTTACCATTTTTCTTTTTTACCAACACCGGGTTGGCTGTCCATAAAAGGTATTGAGATTCCATTATGTGCCGCGTTTTAGTAAGCCGATCAACCTCTTGAACTATGACATCAGCATTTTCCTTAGAAAAAGCTCTCCTCTTTTGTACACATGTGCTATGTCCCTCCGGATGGATAATTGGTGTGATATAATGTCTTCTGGTACTCCGGTAACATCAGCATTGCACCAAGCAAAGACATGCTGATGGTCTTTCAAGAAATCTAACATTTTGCTATTTAATTCCAATGTCATCTTGGATCCTATCTTGACACTTTTTCCTTCAGCCAGAGAGTGAGTTTCAACTTCTTCAACCGGTATTAAAACACCAAGGGTCTCTCTGGGGTCATCAATTTCACCCTCTCCCCCAGAGGGCCCCTCAAACTGCTATTCCTCATTGATCCGGGCTGGCCCCAACGTCCGAGGAGCAATGCTGTTGCATAACAATCTCTTGCTACCTTTTGGCTGCTCCGAACAACTCCCACTTGTCCTTGCACAGCATACTTCAAGCATTCGTCTTATGTCATTGCCCCCAATGGATGCTCCTATGACAACAATATCTTCATGAGGACCAACAATATCCCTCAAGTAATCCTCCTCAAAAATAATAAAGGGAAATGGAATATGTGATTGATAGGAAGTTATACCTCCTTCTAGTTGGGTAGCTAAAGTATGAACGTGCCTCTTTTTTGAAGAAGCATTCGGTGCAGTCATGGTTTCCCCTCCGAATATTGTAAGTGACTCAAAAAAGTTAATAAGTCCGGACACCGTTTTGCAATGCTCCATGATAACACCCACTTTATTCCGGGTTGGATCAGGATCCAAGTATTCTGACTCTACATCGAACCTTTCGATTATCACCATAGCCCCATCCGGAGCTGATGTTCCTGCATTGTTTGGACCAATCCGATGAGCATTATCAGGCCTATTTCCACCTCTTCTTTTAACATACGCCCCCAAATTTCCTCTTTCAATCAAATTCTGTACTTCTTGTTTCAACGCAATACAATCCTTAGTGGTGTGGCCAGTATCATGGTGATACTGGCATAAACAATTATTACGGCTCTCCCCAGGAGACTGTAATGCAGCCGGCCTTCTGTAGTGTACTTCGTCTTTTGTTTTGTCATAAATGGTGGCTACATTTTCTTTCAACTCAGCAAACCACTCCGGTTGAACCCAAGGCCCTCGCTTATTTCTAGATTGCTGACTCTGGGCTGGTGCAGCTGGCTGAGACTGAGATTTGGCTCTATTATGACCCTGCCCGGCTTCCTTGGCCTTGTTCCCGGACTGGTTTTGGTTTGGATTTGGTGCAGCTGGAGCAGACCTCACCTGTGTGTGCATCCTAGTTTTCTTTGTTTCATCTACATTAATCTGTTTATCGATCTGATTCAGCAGACCTCCCCATGTCATGGCCTTTTTTCTGGTTACTGAATCAATCAGCCAAGTTTCCAGGCTTTAAGCCCTGCCTCAGAGAAGCTATTGCTACTTGTTCAAAGCAATCAGCCAATCTATTTATGGTATTTACAAAACGACTTCTGTATTTTTTTAAAGATTCGTTTGGTTCTTAGGCACAATGGATAATCGTGTCTCCATTTCCCTTCACTTCCTTACTTCCAACAAACTGCCTCCGAAAGGCCACCCAAAAAGTGTCGAAATTTCTGATGCAACCCTGCGGCAAATTATTGTACCACTTCAGAGCACTCCCCGTAAAATATTGGGAGAATGCTCTACAAAGTAACTTATCGTCATCATCAAAATTCACCATAATTTTTTTGAATTGTTCCAAGTGGTTATCCAGGTCTTTACTACCATCATATTTTTCCATTTTCGTACTGTCAAACCTCTTAGGAAGGTTTCCGGACAATATCTTGGAGGACAATGGAGATTGTCTCTGATTTCGTCCAAGACTGAATACTGTATCTTCGTTAGGAGTTGCAAAGATACCTGGTTCATTATGAAAGGCAAAAGGACCCATTAATAATCGATCTATATGTCTCCGGCCATGACTGTGTGACGACCCTTTGCCCAGATGGCTCTTCAACCTTCCATACCTATCCTTTTTTCTTGAGTACTTCTTGACCAACTTTTGTTTCTTTTTAGAACGGCCTTCATCACTGCTGGATGACAAGGATTCTTCGACTCTATCTTCATTTGAGGAGCTACGGGAAGACTCTGATTCTGAATCAGAGCTCTCCATCGGTTTAGACCGGTGAGACTTTTTTGAGCTAGCATGAGTCTTTTTTGCACTCATGTGGGTTTTTGATGGCTCATGCTCTCTTGGATTGTCAGTATGATGAGCTACTAACGCCTTAGACTTCTCTTTTGTGCCCATTTCTGCCCTCTTGACAGCCCTCAGAGCTTCTATTTCAACTTTTAACCTATCTCGTTCCTCAATCGTATATTCATCATTTTCACCCACTACTTCTGCCAAAGCTGGTGGCACTTATTGCACGTCCGGATTCATCCGAACTGATTTTTCTTGATGGTTTTGAATGTTAGATTCAGGCACCTTCTTCTCCCACTGTGGTCGCCAATTTGGTGTGGTTTATTTTCGTTTGAGGGTAATTTTGTCTAGAGTTTTGTGGTGTTTCAAGGGTATTTAATGTTTGGATAGATTGTAGTGAGAGACTTGAGCTGCCTGGTTGTATTAAATGTTCATTACCCTCATTAATGAAAGTAGTTGGGTATTTATACCTTTAATTGTGGGCCACATGGTCTTTCGGGTCAACTTATGAATTCGGGTCGAGTTGAATGACCCATTAATCTTTAAGCAAGTAAGTAATTAGCTTAGTCATGAAGTGATTTAGGTTTTAATACATTTAGTCCTGTTTGGATAGTTCAGTGGGTGGCTTTTGTCCGAATTTCCCCTGTCCGGTTCCCTCAGTCAGTGCTGAGAAAATCCGGACTCATAAAAAATTATTATAATTGTTTTGTTAAGTATATAAATTTTAGTCACCAATTGCACATTGTTACTTAACTTATCTTAAAATTTTCCGCACAATTGATATATGAAAAGAATGATTTTATTCACCATGTCGGCTATGCAAGAACCTCATTAAAACCTTCCCGAGCCATCAGTGAAGAAAAGAGTATGTCACTGGTTCGTAAACTAATAAACAATAGAATTTTTAAATAAGCACTCACAACATTACTCACAATACAGACGTAAATGGTCTACGTTCCATGGATGTTGTAATGGTTTTCATTCACCATCTTGTCAATGATATATCTCGGGCTTGATTTTCTCAACTACTAAACGGGCCTTCCCAATTCGAACCCAATTTACCAAGCTTCTTTTATTTTTTATGTAAGAAAACTATCCTAAGGATCTTATCATCTTATTTGAATTCTCTCAGTTGGACTTTAGATGCATATCTGTTTCTCATCAAGGTCTAATTGAGTGAATTCAAATGCATTTTATTTATCTTTTCCTCAATCAAGTCAAGTTACACTCATCTTCTTTTGTCATTAACCTTTCTCGAAATAATTCAATATCCTATATGACGGAAGAGTAGATTCCACTAGGCTCACTCCATCCATCTCATAAACTAAAGAAAAAGATGATTTGTGAGTTGTTGTTCGAGGAGTTGTTTAATAAGCTGATAATACTTCTTGAAGATAACTCGGCCATTTTTTGGTTCCTCCTTCTAATTTTATTTTCAAACCATCCACGGTAGTTCTATTAGTAACCTCCACTTGTCTATTTGTCTGAGGGTGAAAGGGTGTTGAGAAACACTGCTTAATGATCATCGAAGAACAAAAAGGTTTCATATTTTTATTGTTAAATGGTTGTCCGTGATCACTAGTAATTATCCGCGAAACTCCAAACCTACAACAATATTAGACAAATTGAACTTGATAACATCATTTGCTCTTGTCCCCGATAGAGGTTTAGCTTCCGTCCAATTTTAAAAAAATCAACAACAAAAATAATGGCTTGATGCCCCCTTAAAGGCATTGAAGATGACCTACTAAATCTATCCTCATCCATCAAATGGGAGCGCCTCAAAAATGAAATCCAATGGGACCGTTGGAACATGTATTGTGTTAGAAAACCCTTGAAAAATATCACAATTTTGAGCCAATTCTTTAGTTTCAGACATTATTGGAGGATAATAATAGCCTGCCAACAGTACTCTTCTTGTCAAAGTTTTGAATCCACAATCAGCTGAACCCTCCTCATCATGTAACTTTGATAAAATCATTTGGGACTATTTCCTTCCTAAACAACGTAACAATGGTCGGCTTAAATATTTTTTGTATAAAATGTTCTCAAGAACTGTATATCCGTGTGCATTAACCTTAACCTTTGAGTTTACTTCTTGTTAACAGATAATGTTTCATTAGCCACCAATTCTTTCAAGTAGAACCGCCAATCTCGCTTTTCTTCTTCTGTAACCAGGAAAACCCCTTTAAAATATTGACATTGTTCGGGGTTTGTTGTAATAGATGGACTCTCATCTTTCAAAATCCAAGGATATTTTTTGGAATATACAATTTTTGCTTAAGAGTCAGCAACAGAATTCTGACATTGGGGGATATGTTCAAACATAACACTCCCAAACATTACAACTAATCACTTTAACTCTCTCAATTAATTTACAAGTTGGTCTTTCTCGCTTCGGAAAATATTAACACATGGTTCACCTACAGCTGTGAATCACTTTTTAAATAAACTCTTTTGGCCCCACAAATTCTTGCAAGTCTTAATCCAGTGAAAGCTGATTCATATTTCACCTCATTATTTGATGTCTTAAACCCAAATCGTGTAGTTTGGTACATAGTTTCCTCCATCAAAGCCACTAACTTAATTCTCGCTCTGGATCCCAAAATATTCGATCAATCATCAAGTCAAACTAACCACTCCTTATAATCATTCCCGTCTGCATCAACTCTCTCGAAATATGGCCATCTTAATTAAATTTGACAAATAAATCAGCCAAAGTTTAAGCTTTGATCGCTGTCCTTCATGTAAAATTAAATTTATAGGCTCATATTTCCACAAATCACTTGCTCATCCTTCTAAAAACATCTGGCTTTTTCAAAATATTTTTAGCGAGAATGAAGTTCAAACTATAATTGAATGAGCTTGAAAATAAGGACATATTTTCCAGCAACTATAACTAATGCCAAAGATAATTTCTCCAAATTTAAATAACTTTTCTCCGAATCCGGTAAAATATTACTCACATAATATAGAAGGCGTGGATAACCATCAACCTCATTTACCAAGACCGCACTCCCTACAATATATGAGACTGTAATGTAAAGAAACCACTTTTCTCTTAAAACAGGCTTAGTCAAAATGTGTGGAGAAGACAAATATTCTTTGATTTCGGTAAACGCCTTGTCACATATGGTATCCAACAGAACTCTTTGGCTTGCCTTAAAACTTGAAAAAATATAACACACTTATATGAAGATCTAGAGATAAATTTGTCCAAAGTTGTCAATCTTCTCGTCAGAATTTGTACTTCCTTAATCGTCCGATGAGGTTTCATAGCTATCAAAGCCTTCAATTTTTATGTATTAGCTTTGATACCCTTCTTACTCCAATACGTAACCCAAAATGCTTCCCGAATGCACTCCAAAGTACACTTCTCAGCGTTCAAATTCAAACGAATGACTCTTAGATTAGAAAAGATTTCTTCCAAATCTTGAAAATGATCTTTATCGTTGGAACTTTAAAACAACATATCCTCAGGACTCCAAGCAAAAACGCTTAAGGTTTTTTACAAGTAATCTATCAAACACTTCCTCATCTATAGTGGCAAAAATGTTCCTATCCTCAAATGTTTTCCACCATTAAACATTTACACTTTGATATTTTCATTTGTTACCAACGATCCAGGGGTATCCCTTGGATCATCTACCATTTCCAAATACAATGAAAACCCCTCTAACTGTTATTCTCTCATCTGGTTGGACACGAATGGTTCTTAAATGACCCTCTTCCCAATAATACATATTCCTCAAATTCCCCGATAAAATTAGTTGTCATACCAATAAACCCAATTATCGTCCTCTCTGACCGAAGAATTACCGGAGGATCTTATATTTTTTCATATGTTGATAAGAATAACACATTGGCAGAACTACCAGTATCAATGAGTACTTTTTGGATCTTGCTTCCTGCTATCATAGCTCTGATCACAACCACATCTTCACGGGGTCCAAAAACACCCCTCAAGTCACCATCCTCAAAAATAATAAAAAGTAGAGGATTCTTCCCCTAAAGATGTACTAAAATTCCACCGACCAACAACATACCTCTTTCAAGAGTTATTAGTATTTCTTGCCACAATATCTTTTTCGAAAAATAGCTAATGACTCAAAATGTTCACATAGACTTTGAACACCGCTCCGTGGTTTTTATTTATTTACCACTAACACAACCCTCTGATCCGGACTATGATCAAGGTACTCAGTAAATACATAAAATTCGTCCATGGTCCCAGTTATTACCATTATAGTTTCTTGTTTAGAGACACATTCATTACCTGTCGTGCTTGCTTTCAATACTTGTTGAAATCTAACTTACTTTTTAACAATCGTTGTTACCTTTTCATTCTCAATCAACGTATGAAGTTTCTTATGTAGAGCTATAAAATTCGTCGTATTATAACCAATGTTATTGTGGTATTTTCAAAATTTTGTATTTCTTTCCTATCTGGGTTTGCTTATTGGCGGTGGTTTCGGAACTAAACATTGTTTCTAACCCTTTCGAATATTTTCGTTACATTTTATATCAACTCAACATAATACTTGGGTCGGATCCAGTAATTTGACCTAGGCAGTTGTTGTTGATAAACCAAATATATTGCATGATGTGACCCTGACTGAAGAGGAAAATTGATTGAAGCCTTGGGTCGAAACGATGCTTGTGATTAACACCCCTGATTATACGAAGTACTATTCTATTGTAATTACCTTTATGTTGAAATTGGCCGGATATGTACCCTTACTGACTCATCAGCCTTGATATTATCTTCTACTTGAGTCATCAAAGCTCCAAAAGTAAGCACTCCATTCCTAATTCTCTCATTAGCAAAGTCTCCGGGGAGAAACCCTTGTCGATTAGTAGCATACGCAAACTGCTAATCAGAATCCTCCAAACCATTTTTTGTAATCATGAAGCGCTTCATGTAATCCTTCAAATTTTCTCTTATGACTTGCTTGTACTGAATTATGGTATCCCCATTTGCACACATTTATTTACTTCCAACAAACTGCCTTCAAAAGGCTGTATAAAATATTCCAAAGTTAGATATGGACCCTTTCGGATCTTATTATACCACTTCAATACAGTGTGTTTTAAAGTTTGTGAGAAATCTTGGTACAACAATTTATTGTCATCGTCAAAATTCATCATGTAGTCTTAAATTGTTCAATGTGGTCATCGGATCTCGTGTCCTATTAATATTTTCCACTTTTGTAATATCAAAACGCTATAGACGTGATCTTTTCTCACAAAGAAGACTTCATCTAATCTACTTATTGTGTGTAATTATATAAAGTCATTACTCCTAAGGGTTCGTGAACTGATTAGTTATGTTATACTCAAAATTTGGGTTTTCAAGTATATGTCGAGATCCACTTTATTTCTTCGACTTTTTCTCCCTTCGGTATCCTTAACTTCGGCTAACCCGTCTTTTTAAGTAGTGTTTATCACCCAAATATCTCATTTTCTTGTAACCATCACCTCATTCAGGCGTTTGAGAACGCCATCAAAATCTAAGACAATTGATTCACTAGACTATGAAGGGATATACTTATGCTAATCTGTTATTTCTCTTTTAAAAGAACGATAATTTTGATCCATCTGAAACTGAACTTCCCGACGATTACCTACTGCTCTAAGAATATCTCTATGAGTCTCATCGGAATAACCCATCAAATTTTTACCTTCGTTCACCCTCTGAACCTCAGATCTAACCCTTCATGGTTTACCTAAAACAGATTGTTCCCTCTGAACTAACTAGTCATTTAGCTCACATATTTGCTCTAATAACTCATTTCTCCAATATTTAATAGCTATATGGTTGTGCTGATCCTCCAACGGCAGATTAATTTGAGTTTCTCTTTTTCCAAGATCTTCATTTACTACCTATTCCTCTACGAACATTGCTGGACCTATTTGCGCTTCAGGATCCATATATCGCACTGATTCAAATGTAAATTTCCAATAATTTCTAGTTTCAGATCTGATATCTAGGTACCAAACATAACTCCCACTGTGGTCACCACGGATTGCTTCTAGTATAATTGGAAGTGCATAGTTGGTATATGCTCTAAACATATTTTAGGGAGGTTAATCGAACAGTTAGAGAAAAAAAGTGTGAAGAGTACTTTTGATAGAGAAAGTAACAAGTGTTGAAGTCAAAGAGTAATGATTGATTCATTTTTTCAAGATAAAGTACACATATTTATAGGATTATCAAGTTCCATATAATAGACATACACTTTAATTTAATTACTGGAATTTTACCACATTATAATACTACGTATTTACTAAATATTTCACCTTCAGTCCTTTAAGTTTCTATCCTTCTTAAAGTTTTACGTATACAATATTTGTTGATCCTTATTTTGGTTCGAATTAATAACATTCTTATCGGCTACGTTATTTTTATAAAATATATCATGTCACGTTGTTTTTTAATATATCTGTCATGCCAACCTTGTTCATTGATTAAAAAAATCTCTCATGTTATGCTATTTTTTTAAAATCTGATATGTCCACGGTTACAAATAATATGTCCTGCCACAACCACATAAAATTTGACCTGCTATAAACACAAATAATATGACATGTCAACCCAAATGAACACGACTCAATTTCTCGCGTATTAATTAAGAAATGTTTTTTTATCTTGTTTTCTCATATATTATTGGAATTTGTTTCATATTTTGTCATCAAAAGGTGATGCTTTGGTCTATAAATCTTTAAATAAAATATCATTTGATGCAGCAAAAAATAAATTGAATTCTCACAAAAAAATAACACTACTGAAATTTCAATAAAAAAAATATATTATTCAATAAATGCGCCTTAAACTTAAACTTATACTTAGAATATAGGTACTCTTATATAAAAGTACTTCTAAAAGTGTGATTGAACATTATAAAAATAAATTAAACATATTAAAATACAATCTAGAACTAATGTAATCCGAATTGATTTAATATTTATACTATCTTTTAAATCCAATCTAAATATTGAAAACCATGAACATTAAGAGATTTAATTTTCTTTAAAAAAATCTAAAATTCGGATTTTGACTTTCGACTTTCGACCTTCGACCTTCGTCGTGTATTTAAAAATTATTATTTATTTAACATAGTTTTCGACCTTTATCATTTATCCCATAGCATTTCTTATAATATTTATAATTTCAAGTATTTAATTTTTTATCCGAACTAATTTATCGTTAAAACCCACCACTAAAATAATATATACTGATATTTTATTTGTATTGTATTTTTTTCAACCACTTTATCGGTTTGGATTGTAGTCAAAAGCAACCGATAAATTATCCCCTACGAAACCAAATATCATAAGATTAAGCTCATGTGCCGGTTAAATAGTATTAGAACAATATAGATAAGCAGAGCCATTGACCAGATAAGGAGTAAGTCAGTTCTATACAAATATGGCAAAGCAATAGGGGGAGGGATGCAGAGCCAACCGATCCGACTCCTATTACGATACTGTCTCTGGGCAATTAATGAATTTACCTCCAATTTCATTTATTTAAACTATCTGGTCTACGAGTCAAGCCTATAAAATTATAGATGAACTGAGCATACGTAGTGGGGTACACTATTTGAACATTTATGTGTAGTTTTGGGTCTTAAGATCTAAATAATTTAAACTAGTGAATTTCGAAAAGCAGATAATCCAAATTTTTATTCTTTTTAATTATTGGAAGCATATTGAAGAATATCGGATTAAACAAACTCAGAATTTTAGATCCAAATAGAGTTAGTTGCGAATATTTTTAGATAAAACTTTTAAATAAACAAAACAAAAGTTTCTGTACTGGTTGAGTTTTTCACTCGTAAGAAAAGCATATACAGTACCAAAATAAAATATATTATAGTACTGAATTTTATGTATATTGGATTGGTATTTCAGCACTAGGATTAAAAACAAAATAAATTATAAAAGTCTTGAAAAATAAACTTTTTGAACAACGTAAAAGTATTATTTTGGATTTTGGTAACAAAAGGGTAATTGATCGCCGGTTGTGTAGGTCTAAACAGGTATCGACTATATCGGTCTAGGAATTGCTGTGAAATTGGAGGTATCGGTTGAGGTACTGATTGCATTGGTTGTGAAGTTTTTGATAAAACCGAACAACTGCATGAAGCAGAATGTCATCATTTGAGGCGGTGGTTGTTTCGGCAAAGTCACCGGAGGAAACGAAAGTTGCAACCGTCTGAAAGACAATGGATAATGTAAAATTTGCACAAGCCAAAATGCATATCAATCTGGACTTAGGTTGTAAGGGTATAAAGTTTTAGTTACGATGGTTAGATCTATCTTCTATCAAAATATAATTAGCTACTTCTTGTTGCATCTTAAATAATTATTTTTGTTAAGAGTTTGTTATATTCTATTTTAGAAAGAGAGTTTGACACCATATATTATAAATATGCTCTTTGAAAATTCGAAGAAGATGACGGGACTTTGGTGAGTCTGCAACAGAGGTAAGAGAGAAAATACTTATTAGATTTATTCGTGGAAGAACAAAAAATTATATTGAGAAAGTATTGTTTGAGCTCTGGAATTTAGTTTTTTTTAAACAAAGTGGCTCGAAAAACTTAACCTTGTATATTATTGTATATGTTGAGCACGAAGAAATAACATTGAAGTGGTTAGAGTAAACGTAGACGAAATCTCCGAACCACTATAAATTTTATGTGTTATATTTTCTCTTACTCTATTATTTAATTTGAATTTCGTTTATATCTTCAGTAGAATCGATTGTATGGAGACGTAATTCATGGAAGGATTGGGTATGTTTTTGGATTGATCGAATTGAATTAAAACGTCACAATTTGTATTAGAGCTTGGTACGTGGTGGTTCTTGAAGCTGAGATGGGACTGACAAAGTTCGAGATAGAGAGGTTTTACAAAAAAAAAGATTTTAGAATATGGTGACAACGAATGCGAGCAAACGTGGCTTAACATAAGATAGCTTCATTCCTTACAATGAAGACTAAGTTGCTTGAAAACTTGTTTCACGCTGGGAAGCAAAAGATGCTTTAAAAAATATTCCGGTTGGATTCTGGAAGAAACTAGAGAGCTTGGACATGACAAAGTCACTGACAAGGCGAATATATTGAAAGGTAGAGTTCTTTGGGGTTTCAAGATTTTGTAGGATAATTATCTTGATAACTTGTCTAAAATAGTGATCGATTTGAGGACATTGGTGAAGAAATCGTTGATAAAGATCATGTAGTGATCTTGATAAACTTATTTCTCTTTGCATTTGGAAAATTGAAGGATACTATCTGATACAACAAAGAAATATTATCAATGGATGAGTTGAAACCTGCAATAAGATCCAAGGAGTTGGAACTCATGAAATGTAGAAAGGTTGGGAGTTCAAGAAGTAACCATCAAGCTTTGAACATTAAAGAAAGGTCAGAGAGAAGGGATAACAGCAAGTTCATAGGAAAATCTATAGATAATTCATCAAACAAGTTTGATAAGGAAAATTCTGCACAAGCCAAAAGGTTATCAGCCTGAACATAGGTTGTATGATTGTGACTGTTGGTATAAGCTTTCAGGTATGGTGGTCAGATCTATCTTCTATTAGAAATATAATAAGTTACTCCATGTTACAACAGAAATGATAAAAAAAATTCAATTAGGAGTTTGTTACATTATGTTTTTGAAAAATATTGGCATCGTGCATCATAAATATGCTTTTTGGAACTTTGAAAAAGATGACGGGGATTTGGTGAGTGTGCAACACAAATTAAGAGAGAAAATTCTTGTTAGATTTACTCTCGGAAGAACAAATAGTTTTATTGGAAAAATATTTTGTGAGCTCTAGAATTTAGTTTTCTCCAACCATTGTATCTCTAGAACTTAAATGTGTATACTGTTTTATATGTTGAACACGAAGGAATAAATTTAAAGTGGTTAGAGTGGACGTAGACAAAAATTTTGAACCACTATAAATCTTATGTTATCCTTTATCTTACTATATTATTTGATTTTAACGTTGTTTATATCTTCAGTAGAATCATTAAGTGTATGCAGATATAATTTAAGGACCAAATATGAATTTGGATTGCAAATTGAATTAAAGCATCATAATTGGTATAATCGCTTAGTTACGAGCTGGTCTTTGAAGCTAAGATGTGACTGACGACGTTTGAGATGAAAAGGTTAAACAGAAGTGAAGATTTTAGAATATGATGAAAATGAATGCGAGCAATCCTGGTTTAACAGAAGATGGCTTTAGCCCTTGCAGGGGAGACTAAATTTCTTTAAAAGGTATCTCAGACTAAGAAGCAAAAAAACCTTGAAACTGTAAAGAGTACTGAAGCATGTCTGCAAAGAAATGGCTGGAGTCTGGAACAAACTAGAGAGATTGTACATGACAAAGTCACTGACCAATCAAATATATTAAAAAAGAAGTTCTTTGGTTTCAAGATGCAGGAATATAAGATTTTTGATGACTTATCCAAAATAGTAATCGATTTGGGGAACATTGGTGAAGAAATCACTGATAAAAATCAAGTAGTGATCTTAATAAACTCATTGCCATTTGCAGATGGATAATTTAAGGATTATATTTGATACAAAAAACAAATATTATCGATGGATGAGTTGGAACCTACAATAAGGTCCAAGGAGTTGGAACTCATGCAATGTAGAAAGTTTGGGATTTCAAGAAGTAACCATAAAGCTTTTAACATTAGAGAGAGGTTAGAGAGAATGGATAACAACAAGGTTAGAGGAAATTCTAAAGAAAATTCATCAAACAAGTTTGATAAGTGCAGGATAATATGTCACCATTGTAAGAAGTTGGGTTATTTCAGAAAAGAATGTCCCAAAAGGCTAAAAAAGCAAGATGATTGCATATCAGATCATTTGGGATGTTTATGTGGCTTCTAAAGGATATGAATTTGTAGAATTTATGGTGTACTCTTTGAATGAAGTCCATAGAGAGTGGATTCTTGATTCTGGATGTTCTTTGCATATGAGTCAACATAGAGACTGGTTTCACTTATTTGAAGAGAATAATTGAGGTATTATGTTACTTGGCAATAACAAGGCTCGTAAGATAACTGGAAATAGATTTTTGAAGATCTGAATGCTTGATGGTTGTGATCGAATGCTGACGTATGTAAGGTATGTTCCAAATTTGAAGAAGAAATCTAATCTCCTTTGGCGTGTTGGACAATTTAGGTTGTTTAACCAAAGTTTGAAATGGTTACATGAAAATGACTAGAGGTGTCGTGATTATAATGAAGGGAAAACTGTCAAATAGACTTTAGTCATTGATCAAAGATATTATGATAGGTACAATGGATAGCTTTTCTAAGGGACCAGCAGATAGTACAATCATATAGAAAAGAAAATTGAGGCATGTGAGTGAGAAGAGATTGTTGGAATTGCGGAAGCAAGGAATATTTGGAGCATATATACTAATGAGCTTGGGATTTTTCCAATCATATATGTATGACATAAGTAGCATGTCAAGTTTGTAAGATCTGAACACACAACAAACGAAACCCTTGACTATATTCATGTTGATCTCCTAGGGGCTGCAATGGTTCAGTCACATGGAGGTAATATATGCTTGCTGTCAATTATTGATGATTATTCAAGGAAGTTATGGATTTATTTGTTAAACTAAAAAATATAGTCTTTTGATAAATTCAAGCAATAAAGGATCATGGTTGACAAACAGACTAGTAAAGAAGTTTATGAATGATAATGGTCTTGAAATTTGTACAAATGAATTTACTAACTATTGCAACGGTGCAGAGATAGCTTGGATATAACAGTATAAGAAACTCCACTAGAGAATGACATATCTGAAAAAATAAATAAAACCATTTTTAATAGAGTGAGGTGAGTATTAGTGACTTTTAAGCTCCAGAGACAATTTTGGGTATAATCAGTAATGATTGTTTGTTACCTCATAAGCAGATGTCAATCTACTACGATTGGCTTAAAAAATCCACAAGAAATATGGGAGAGGAAGTCATCAGACGACTCAAATTTTAGAAGTTTAGTTTTGTAACATATGCGTATTAATTGGATATTTGGAATGTGTCAATGGTTACAAGTTATGGTTCCTCTAAATAGGTTACAAGAAGTATCTAATTAGCATATATATAACATTCAATAAAAATGAGTATCGTGGTTTGGATGGTGAATAGTCTAAATCCTAAGCTGATGGAAATGACATACTTGATATTGAGGTGAACTCACCTGGATCAGAACATGCTTATGGTTCAAGAAGAAATGAGCCAACTAATACATCGGGACAATAAATGTGTATAGAACATGAAGGTAATAAGGCTCAACATGGCTACCAAATAGCAAAGGACGGGACCAGACGTATCATCATAACTTCTCAAAGGTTCGGATATTCCGAACTATTAGCTTTTGCATTGAATGTGCCATCTAAGGTAATTCACTATGAGTATGAGAACTTCAGGAAAAAAATACAAAGTGAGGATAAAGCAAAGTGTTTTCTTGCTATGAAATAGTAACTGACTTTTCTTTACAAGAACAACACATGATATCCGGTAGACAGACATGAATGTCAAAAATTGGTTGATTGGAAGTGGATTTTCAAAATGAATAAATAAATTCCTATGGTTGAAAAGGTCAAGTACATGCTATGATGGTTGTTAGAATATTCACTCAACAAGAAGGTATAAATTATAATGATATTGTCTCTATTGTGGTGAAACATAGTTCAATCAAGATTTTACTTGCAGTGACTTCCAAGTTTGACATGAAGTTGGACTAGACGAATTTCAAGAAAACTTTCCTACATGAGACCATTAAGGAAACCATCTACATGAAGTAACCAGAAGAATTCTTAAACAAGAGAATGAGTGACCGTGTATGTCTCTTGAATAAAGCATTGTATTGCGTGAAGCAGTCTACACGATAGTGGTATAAATGTTAAGCAAAATACAAGTTGTTTTGTAAATTAAATGTTAATTAGTAATGAAAACAACTAACTTTTCTGTAGTTGCGCAAATATGTGCATTTTTGTTATGGAAACATATTTTTTTTTAATGAAGTTGTGAAATCACATGCAAATTTGTTATGAAAATAAATATTTGCAAAAATATGATTGTGATTGCTAAATAAGGTTGATCGTGTGAAAAACAAAATACAAACTAGTTCCAAGAAAAATGAATGTTAATTGGGAGGGAAACAACTAACTATTTTGTAGTTGCGAAAATATGTGTGCTTTGTGGTGAAAATAATCTCTTGCAAAAAAACAAACAAATGGTGTTCAAGTGCAACATTACGTGAAGTTGGTTGCTAGAAAAAACAAGTGGTAAACTTACGAAATTGGAAACAATTTAGCTGTAAATTTAACATTGAAAAAAAAAATCTCCAAACATATAATTCATAGTTTTCGTTTTGTCCGTCTTTAAAAAATAAAGATATATATATGTTTTTGAATTTTTTGAGTTAAAAATTAAAAGAAAGACCTTGAATAATATTGTAATATTATTAAAAAAATTATGTTGCATACGATTTTTCAAAATTTTGAACTCAGATAGTTATTGGTAATTTAAAATCACTCGAACAAAAGTTATTAATAACTTATCCATAATTAATTATTAAAAAAAACTAATACTATGTTGTAATATAGCAACATGACTCGAACATACTGCAACGACATCATGTAATATAGCTTTTCGGTAATTTAAATGAAATACTAAATTCTAAGACTATGTTGTAGATCAACCAATAATATTTTATACTAGCACGGTAAGCAAAAGCTAAATGGAAGTCTGAAAATGAACCGAGTAATAATGAAAAACATGGTTCGAGTTAAAATCAGGACTCAGCTAGCTGGTTTGTTAGCATTATTGATATAGAACCAGGAAGAACAACAAAGTGTTGACCTGATATTAAAGCTGTCATTAAGAATCATTCATTAAAGGTCCGGTGTCGTATTACTAAATTTTATCCGCAATTCAAATCATTTAAAAGAATCGGAAATTTGTCTCTAATGGTAGTTAGGAATGTCAGATACTAAGAAGCAATCACATGCTTCAAAATCTTGTTAATTACTCTTAGATTCCTTTCGTAAACTTCACACAACCATTTAATTTATTGTATTACCATTAACATAGTTTTCAAAGAAAGACCAAGACCCAGACCACTGAAAATTTTACAACAAGGTTCGCATAAACCGCGCCTAAGATAACGAACGATGACTTATTAAAACATAATGATATACATCTTTTTTCGAGGTTGTATTATTTGTTAACAATCATACATCAACAAAACATATCTTGCACTTAACCACAAAATTCCTGACACTAGAACCTGTAGTAAACTAAGACAGATGATGGATATACGAAGTTGCCTACAAGTTATAGGTGACCGACCGAACATATATAGCCTAACACGACAAGAGAGAGCCACGACACAAACCAACCGATTATATAAAGCCTAACACGACACGAAGCACATGGCTTGCTATTTTGGCGTACTTGACAACAGGACGGACACATAATTTGAATCTGACTTTATGTACTTTGAAATACAGATATATATTGAAGAGTAGGTGAAATTTATAGTTCTAAGAAATAGGTATGGAAATCTACCATCAAAAAAGCCATACAGGGTAGATCCCTCTAATATTGTGACATGAAATAAATGCTGGACGCTGGTAACATATAGAAGGTGTTTCATGCATAGACCTTAGTTTTGTCTCTACTCGTACTTCAAGATCATATGGATTTTATAGTCTTCTATTAGTATCTTATCTAATTACTAATTAAGATTTTATTTTCAAGGCTTTTCTTAATTTGTAACTAGTATGATTGCTAGAACAGCCTAATGAAGACTAGTTAAATGTTATACTGCACGGTTCTTAACACTTTCTATATATTCTAAAGCAAAGTTCTAAAGGTATTCTTCTATCGAGTTTATTAGAAAAGTTCATCTTTTCGTATAAACTATGTATTCCGTCATTCATCTAATAGGTTAAGCAAACACGCAACAATATCAACTACCAGTCACAACTAACTCTCGTCTGCGCGCTAGTACACGTCTAAATATTCATGCTTGACAAAATCATTAATATACAGTCAGACAAGTGGGTTCCAAATTTAATTTATAGTCACGCGCGTCAGCAGAATTCTACAGTGATATTTCCCGTAGTCATATTACTGCTGATGGAATAGTTTGTTTAGGAGAAAAAAAAAGATTGTTACATAAGAAGAAAGTGCCTATGATGACGAAATAAGTGAAGAGCTGAAAAATTCGGAAGTACAAACACATATCATGTCCTAAACCAGCAGAAGACTAACCAGATGAAGGCAGCGCCTTAGCCTACTAGACATCTAGCGATTACGCGCTTGTCAGATCTCTATCATGGGCTAGCGGTTGCACACTCCATGCAAGATAAGAGGAAGATAACTTCTGAAAAATGAAAACATAAAATGTTTCTTTTGACATAGGATATTATAACACATCAACAAAGATTAATTTGTCATCAATCAATTGTTGTGACATAGGCTATAATGTAAAATATGTAGAATAATCGAAGAGAACATAGCCTCAAAGGACTTCCTTCCTTTTACCAGTGTAAATATATGCTATAATATTCATTGGTAAACTCAAGATGCTAACTGAGCATTGCCTTCATCAAATGATGCAAGTATACAAAAGTAAGTGGTTACGAAAATGTATCACAGTTAAAATACATGATTGGAACATCCTAAGCTTCTATTTTTCGATATCTAATAAAGGCAGGATATTTTCCAGGAATCTGAGTTTTATTAAGTCGAATGATACCAAGTTAACTTCGCAGAAATAAAAAGCAATCTTAAAAAGCTTAATTTCACTGTTCACGAATTGTTTTTCCTGATTTTAGCCAAAAACCTTGACAGAACATATCAGTCTACTTTAACCACCAGCACATTATCGAAAATTCTATTATGAGCTAGGCATGGTCCAACTGAAAAAAAATAATTTTCATGTTATTTCTTCTTGTTGAATTTATATTCTCATTAGGGAAATGAATTAATACAAATATCTTACATGAACCATGAGTTTGGTTGCAAAAATAACAACTTATACCAAAAATTTGCACTAGGAAGCACGCTCAAAAGAATTTGACAATTGACACCATACAATGGCATACATGAGTATTCCTATGTAATACATAGGCATACATGAGTATTCCTATGACAAAGTAAGAAAAAACATTTCAAGGGAAAAAATTTCCTATGTAGACAAAGTATTCCCTCAACGAAAGGACTTAAATAGAGCAAAGACACAAGTATTGCCTGTTACTTAGCAAACACAGTCACCAGCTTCGGTCAAATCCCACATGAAAAACTGAAGGGATAGTGCCCACCGGTGATATGCCAACTCGCCTAATATCTTATAAGTTAACTCCAATTGTTTCTATATCGATGTTATGTAACATTAATCCTGTGTTAGTTTAGCAATAGATATGGACATGATTGGCATTCAAAAGAATTGGACTTTCTTTTGCTAGAGCAATTACCTACCACAATTACAATTTACAATATAACAATACAAATCCATTTGTCTCATAATGAGATATGAGAGAGTTCTCTTACAACTCAAGAATAACACAAGCTAAATCGGAAATTCCTTTTATCATTAAACTAATGCACAGGTAACCATTCACAGAGCAAAATTGTAGCAATCAAATTGGTTATGACTTTCAATGCTTTATGCACCTAATGTCACTCTAATGGCTACTATAATTATTATTTTATGTTTGTATTCACTTATGAATTGCTGCATTTCATTGACAAAATCATATACACATAATGTTCGAATTTTCACAATCTAATATACAGTGAAAACGTATATGTAACTTTACCAACTTTGCAATGGCATTTCGATCAACCTGGCATTGAACTTTTTTATCAGCGCCATTCACCATCTGTGACAGTTTCATGGACAGCCCATACTCAAGCAGCAACTAGCAACTGATGGCGCGACTTAATCTTCCTCTCCAAGCTGCAGAAACTTCTTTAGCTCCTACACATTTCCTCATATCTCTTCCGGGAAATACTATACTTTGGACACCAAATTGTTCGCAGCATTAAACGGCAACAATCCCCGTGACCTCAACACGCTCTTAGCCATCTCATCTTGTTCAAACCCTAAGCTCTGTAAATACTCCATTTTAAGGATTAATGTTTTTCCACATATGAGACCAGTAGGAGCCCAGTATGAGAGTCAACGGCGTTTGATCCGGTACACCCGAGGGATTCCAGGAAGGCGAGAGAGCTGGTCTGAGCTGCGTAGAGACACACGAGACGAGAAAGCGAGGCTGCAAGTAAACTATTGGACCGGGGTTCCGCTGTAAAAGAAATATATTTTCATTAAGGGAGTGATAAATAATCGTTCCGCTAAAAATTAAATTACTGTAATTATATTTGAACTCGAATTTTGCACCATAAATTATTTTAACAATATCTTGGATTAGATTGCACCGAAACTTTTTTTTTTAATAATATGTTTAACGTTTAAAATTCAATAATTTTTATATTTAAATTTAAAAAAAATAAAATCACCGGTACTTTTCTCTAAAAAAAATCTAAAATATCACTAATAAATTGCATTTTGTTCGTATTTAAAATAAAATAAAAGTATGCGTTTTATTTTTTTTAAATTTAAATATAAAATTATTAAATACCCCCGACCAAATATACCCGCTAGTACTTCGAGGTGTTTGCAATTCTCATGATATGATGCGAATTGTTTGCAACTCTCAGGATATCCTAAACAATTCTCATGATATGATGCGAACTGTTTGCAACTCTCAGGATTTCCTGAACAATTCTCATGATATGATGCGAATTGTTTACAACTCTGGGTTTCCTGAACAATTCTCATGATATCATGAGAATTGTTTGCAACTCTCAGGATTTCCTGAACAATTCTCATGATATGATGCGAATTGTTTGCAACTCTCAGGATTTCCTGAACAATTCTCGTGATATGATGCGAACTGTTTGCAACTCTCAGGATTTCCTGAACAATTCTCATGATATGATGCGAATTGTTTGCAACTCTGAGTTTCCTGAACAATTCTCATGATATCATGAGAATTGTTACTGGTGAAGTTTTATTTTTTTTTAAATCAAAAAATGTCATCAATGAATCTACTTTTGTTCATTTAAAAAAAACAAAAGCGATGGTACTTTCATTTATTTTTTTCGAGCTCCAGTTTGAAAGATACGGATCTTTTAAAAATAAAATAAAAAGAAAAACTAGGAAAAATAAATTTTTGTTACGTGGTTGTTCATGAATGGTGAGGATAGTTAGGGTATTAAAATAATGTTAGGTACTAGATGGTAATGAGGTAGTTGAGATGGGTATTAAGAGATAATTGATCAAACCTTGTGTACTAGATGACAATAAAATAGTTGAGTAGGTACCTTAGGTGTAATTTCCCTTTAATTAAGGAAATCCTAACAAAATTATAGCGCAACCATACATGATTGGTTTTTAGCGATCAAATTACATGTATTCCGCAACTAGATAGTTGCTTCACCGAGACTAATTTTGTAACTGAATGACACGTATTTTTGTAAACTGAACACAATCCAAAAACAAAATCTTTTAAAAAAAAGTTTTTTTAACAAAAAATGCACATATATTCGCAACTACAAAAAAATTAGTTGTTTCACAACAAATTAACACTTATTTTCACAAAAATAAGTTGTATTTTATTTTTCCATAGAGTTAGACTTATTTAGCAACCAAAATCTTATTTTTACAACTATTTGTTTCTTATTTACACAACACATTTGCACGTAATTCTGTAACTAGAACACATTTGCTTTTTAGCAAACAAATTACATTAATTTTGCAACTGAAACACAATTACTTTTTAGCAAAAAAATTACATGTAATTATGCAACTCGAACACAATTGCTTTTTCAGACTTATTTCGTAAAACATTTACACGTAATTATGCAACTAAAAATATAAAAAATTATTCAAAATATACATTTCATGGATCTAGTTTTGTTTGTCTTAAAAAACAAAACCAATAATATTTTTGAACTTATTTTGGAGTTATGGTTTTAAATATATTAAATTGTTTAGAAAAAAATATGATAGAAAACGGTTAAAGGGTATATTGGACTACGATGTGGTTATTTATAAATACTCATTTATCACCATCTGGTTATTCGTACTTTATCAAACTTTGGGCGGTTATTGGTAAATAAGTTTGATATTATTGATAAATTATCCTTTTTATTATATGTATTAAGAACTCGTTTAATAAAACCGCCAAACCCGACAGAAACTGGATCGGCTAAAACCATGAGGTTTTTATTGGTGAATTTATTATTTTTTTAAAACCAAAAGCCGTTAAAATGGAAACCAATAAATTCGAAACCTATTTGTTTAATTTTTTTTATATATATATACATATTTTTTAAATTTTTGTAGAAAATGAAGCCAATATTTTTGGACAAATGTCGGACCCAAAAGTAAATTAATTTATTAAAAAGTGTTATTTTTAACATTAATGTGACACGAGATTATAGATCTTTTGAATCACGCATTCCCCATAATTGAGAACTTAAGCAAAGTTTCATTTGTTATTTTGTAGTTGGTCGGTCTCACGTCGAAAATCAAACCTATCATATTGTAGCAGTTGACTGAAACTATTCTCCTGAACATAGACTTTAACTAAAAAAATACAAATGCCTTTTGTAGCAAAACTATTAACGTGACTCGGAGGTATTTATCTTACGAAATCGAGAGATTCACCGAGAATAAAAGGTTCAGTCTAAAAGGGGGGAAATAAAAAAAAATCATTTTATTTGACATTATGTATTGCTCTTCATCCATGGTGGTTAAAGATATAAATGGTGATTTGGTGATTTTGTTTTAGGCTTTAAGCTTAAGGAGGATGTAGAAGATAATAAGAAACTTAACATCTGATTTTTTTTTTCTCTTAAGAACCAAGTCTGTAGAATCAGAACGAATCGAGCTGGTTCTTATCAGTTTCGGTTCGGTTTCGTAAGTTGGAACTGAATCTCTTATCAAATCGGTTAGGTTCAAACCATAAATTTTATCAGTTTGATATAATCCAGTCTAAAACCAGATCGATATTAGCCTATCTATAGTTATGGGCTTGGGATATCCTTATACAAAAGATTAGCATTTTTGTAACTATCACAAAGACTTTGTTTATTATACATAGTTACTAAATAGAGTTTTATCAAAAGTTAGCCAAAAAAATAAAATTAAAATTAAACTTATGAAGAAATATTGTTTGGTAGGTTATATCGCATACCCTTTTGTGGGTTCTCTCATCCAATTTCTTTTTAAATTAAAAACCCCCAAGAACACTTCTAATTATGATAAATATTTATTTTTATGTTTCTCAGCCCTAAAACTCCTACACACCTAAAATCACTAAAACTCTAATCGTCTAACATAAACCTAAAATCACTAAACGAATATATATATATCATAATATGGATTTAAGGGATGAAAACATGGATTTCAGTTACGACATGTCATATTTTCTATCAGAAAAACACCAATGGAGAACAAAGATACAATTATGGAACTGTATTTATTTTTTTAGATTATGTATTTCCAAATTTCTCGCGATAAACATGATGAAAATACCATTTTGTCACACATATCATGCAGCGAACATATCAATTTACTATACGATGGGTGCAATATTATAATAGAATTGACAACATTTCATACAATATTTTGGTTGTATTATCGATAATCCGTGCAATGTTTTGGAACATTTTCGTGCTCATAGTGCGACTTTTACATAGTATATTCGAACTTGTGGCGCGACATATAGACAAATTATAATATACTAAATGCAAAATTTCATATGTCTTGTATATGTTTTATATTTTGGGTTGATATTTTTATGTATGTTGTAGGAACCAAAGAAACCATCGTGTATGATGGTCGATTACACACATTTTTTTACAAATCACAAATATTACACTAAAGTCTATTTGTATGTATATATTTACTTTAAATGACTCAAGATACGATATCAATATTATTACCTTTTACTAATTCGGTAAATGGGGGAGATGTATTAGGATATATTATGGATGTGAGAGGTATGGCGTTTATAAACCTAAAACTAGTGCGAATGTTATGAAGAAAATAATTTGTACATAAAAAATTGAAATTTTCCCTTCCAGTTAAGTGCAAATCTAATTGAAGGAAAACTCTGTTATTGGTGATTATGTGTGATAGACGGGAAACACAACTACGGACTCGGTTTGCACTTTAAGGTTGTTTCCAAGTTGGTAGACTTAAAGTGGACAAAAAAGCATTAATAAGTTAATACTAATTGGTTCTCGTCCTAAATAAATATATGCGGGTTTGAAGTGTCACAATTCTAAAAATGTATCTAAGATGTGCATCATCTACAACATTCGTCAAAAAAATCGTTTAGTTGAACCAATAGGTTAAACTCAAATTCAGTACTTGTAGTCCATAATATTTAAATAGTAAAATAACAATAATAAAATTCATGACATTAATAAATAACAAGTTAACATAAAATGTAATAAAATGCATAAAAATAAAAGCAAACATAACAACATCATCAAATTCGTACATAACAAGATCATCAAAGCCAACAAGAGAGTCGTAGAAAAAAAAATGGGTGGTAAAATTAATTCATCGATCGATAGATGTTCGTAAGACTGAAGCACTCAAGTAAATAATCATATCTCTGATCCATAGTCATGTCAGCATTCATCGCCTCCATTTCGAGTATTTTATCCTAACCCTCATCTGAGTTGGACTGATAAGTCCTCACAGAGGAGTTCAACCCAATATATGTATCGGTGCCAATGGATTATTCGTTGATCAATAAGTACTATAATTTGGACCTTAACCAAATAGGGTATATCTCCTATATAGTATTACAGTCGGTCTTGTATGTAGAACATCACAACTCAGGCTCAACAATATGATTCTACCATACAATCCAAATAAATGCACCGAGTTATAATGAGTATTGATGCATATACCTCTACATGCTAGAACAAGTTTTAATGGTCCTGGTATATGTTGAACATGCCTCATATGTCAAGAGACACGAAGGGTATAGTAAGCTTCGACAATGTCTCAAGAGGTCAATGTATCATTTATCCAAGAAACCTCACGGAAAGGTTTAACATCGTGTAAATAACCACATGTCATGGATATGACCTACAATATTAAAATAAAATAAATGTTAGGAAAAAATTAATTCATATTTAAATAAAGAGAAATAAATTATAAAATTAAAAATGATAAATAAACTTATGTTTCTCTCTTTAAATATAGATATAGTGTGACAAAAATCATCTTGAGTCTGTAGGTTTAATCGATAACTCGAAGGTGCATATCTACACATATGTGGTTATGTGATAGCATAAAAATTGATACGCATAGCCACAAGCCTTTAAAATGATTCTATATTCATGCTTTAACAATGCGAGGAAATCACTAAAACTTGATGTGTCATTGACCAAATGTGTGGTATAGCTGGGCTAATACCATCGGATGCCAGTTATACCTAACTGAGTTGGTATTATTCTCAATGAAATGTAGATAATAAAGGGAAATAATGACTCCGTTCTTTTCCGTCAAAATACAATAGTGAAAAAAATGTAAAAAATAACACCGGGTGGCATGAACAACTCGCTCACTTTTAGCCTTAATGCCCGAATAGACCTTAGCCATATAATTATCGTATAACCATTATAGATAAACATTTTTACCACTCTTATTGTTGTTTGCATGCAGTTCATCACTAAAGTATACATGATTTACACTAAGCAATCGGACTAGTGTTTCAATCTCTCAATTGAACTAAAAAGTGAACAATATTAAAAGCAAAACCTTTTACGGGAAGATTAGTGATCTTCTAGACGTTATCTAGTGCGACCGTCATCTCACCGAAACAGGATTGGAATGAATTGGTATACTCATGTTTGCGCTCGAAGAATGTCTCAAGTAAATTAACGTTGGTATACCAACCTAAGAGACAATTTAAAAGATGATTGAATCACGTCTTTATAACAGTTTTCCTGACTTGGGGTATGATGTATAAGATTCGACCAGTGGTGAGTATTATACATAGCATAACATTATAATGCTACTCCAACCTATAAACATGAAGAAACAAATTAATGGTATAATAAAGTTATTTTATTCAAACGGGTGGTTTTAAGAAGTTTACATCATTGTTGAAGATGTTATATGTCCCTGGTAGTCATTGAGCTTCGAGTAAAAGTCAGAAACGTGAGGATTGACACTATAAAAATACATCATCATCGGTCGGAGGTGGCACACTAGCACTAATCTGTCCTTGATGGAAAATCCTCCCCCTAAGTGGTAATTGAATCCTAATAAGAAATGAGTACATTGATTGTCTCATATGTGAGTATCATGTACAAGCATACGCTAATAATTGTAATTGCTAAGCAGCTACTGCATGATATCTTATATTGGCATACTCTCCCAGACTGTTCATCCTCAAGCGCAGGCATGAAAGTTGGACAACAACGGGAAAACATTCTCAAATTACATACAAAAATAATTTTATGCATAATTACAACAACGAAAAATACAAAATTAATATAAACAAGAAAAATATAAACGATAAATATGAACAGAAAAAATATATCTATCAGATTATAAAATTTCACCTTAAACAATATAAGTTTATGCTCATTTATTGCATCAATCATGCATGAATGGGTGGATTGTCGCATAATATGGTGCGACAAACATAGGGAAGTGACAAAGTTAGTAGGGATCAAAATATATAAATTTTATGCTCATTTATTGCATCGATCCTGCATGAAATGGGTGAAATGTTGCGTAATATGGTGCAACCACCATGGAAAGTGACGAAGTTAGTAAAGCTCATTTATTGCATCAATCATACTCATTTATTTTGTATATGTTGTTTCAAGATATTTGTTAACTTAATTTATTTATGTATTGGGTTTAAAGTTACTAGGGCTTAAAGTTCGTGGGGCTTAAATTTAGTAGGCAGTGGGCGAGGGTCAAAGAAAATTACGTCCGGCTCATTAGACTTGTTAAGCCTATAAATAGTTTTTAATAAGATTAATAAATAGGATGAAACATTAATTCTAGATATCAGACTCTCCCTCTCTAAGTATATATTTAAGTTGCTCAATTATCTATCTTCCGACCATCCAAAAATTATTTGTATTTCATTTTATCACTTAAACACCTTTGAAAAATAATTAACCTCATCAGATTGGCGACCATAGTGGGAGCTCTAATAAAGCAATCAGATAGCAACATCTGAAACCTTAAAGTATTGAAATCGTCTTCTTAATATACAAAAGTATGGAATTTGAAATGCAAAATAGATTCTCCCAAACAAAACGAGGGATTTATAATCAAAGAATCTAGTCAAGTATCATATCTGATTGATGAAAAGCAAGAGCGATTTCTCATACAAGAGGAGTGCGACCAGCTTCAAAAGGGAAATTGAGGCCTTAAGGTCTAGAAAAGAAGTTGTAATACCCCTCCCCCCCAGGATAGAGTCCAATTGGAGCTTGAAAGATCCAAAGGACTCAGGGGCGTTAATGAACAAACCATGAACCTAGATGTTCAACATAGTAAAAAAATCACTCACGAAAAACCCATTGTTCTTAGGAAAAAAAATGTAAGGTTAAGAACCGCTTGAGTTCATCTGAATCTAGTAAGTATTCGGTATCTGATACCGAAGAGTATTCTTTCTCTTTGAGTAGTGATTATTATCATAAGAAGAGAAAAGTCATCATGGTAAAAATTATTCAAAAAAATATTCTAATTAGTGCAATAAGTCGAGTAAAATAAAACACGATAAAAGTAAAGAGAATATAAAATGTGAAAAAAGCAAGAGGTCGTGACTCTAAAATATAGAGAACCAAGTGAGTGATATTTAGTCTAAATCAAACATGATTGTCACAACCAGTAAGGATCATCAGTTTAACCAATGGAGTAATTTGAGGCAGTCCTCTCTATCTGTAGATATCCTTTTCAGTCATCTACCCAGACGATTTGATATTTCAAAGATGAAAAAGTTTGATGGGAGTAAGGATCTGGAAAACCATATTGCACAAGTTAAGAATTTTATGAAGAATTTTGATGATGATGACAATTATTGTGTCAAGATTTTTTCTAAAATTTTAAGGATAGTGATTTAGAATGGTATAATCGGCTTCCTCAAGGGCCGATCAAGAGTTTTGACATGTTTTGGATAGCTTTCCAAAGATAGTTTGTGAGAAGTAAAGAGATAAAAGGAAATTGGGACACGATATTTCAATATGGCCAGTTGATTTGAGAAAGCTTGAAGGATTCCACCATGCAATTTTTAGAAACCAAAAATGGTTTATAAGATTTCTTTGAACAAATGGTTAATTTGCTTTTAGACAAGGGCTTCTCCCCGGAAAGTTGGCTGATATTGTTACCAGAATGGTACCTCTGGTTCACAACAACAACAAGCACAAACAACTGTTAGTTCTTATCTAAAGGATTTCAATCAGAATACTTCTATACCTAGAGGGAACCAATATCCACAAGGTCAGCATCAATAATATACATCAAAGATTAATAAATGGCTCTGACCTAATCATTTCGCATAATTAATAGATAGTGTTGCTAGTATTTTTTACAAGATACAAAATTATATGTAGCTTATAAGAATACCACCCATTCAAACTCCGAGAAAAAAATTGAAATACACAAGTTTGTAGATATCACAATGATGTGGGCCATGATACGAATGACTGCATTGCTTTAAAACATTAAGTCTAAACTTTGATTGAGAATGTAAATTAACTACGTTCATCAAAGCATATTTGGGGAACATATCATACACATTGGGTGTTAGCCATATTACAATTTAAAAAGAAGTTATATAACCTTAAACAAGAAAAACACTATGGTTATTACGGATCATGTAATGAATTTAATAAAAACTTCGAGTATTATGGATCATAGTACTAGATGTGGTGGTTGATGGTCCAATATAATGCTATCTTTGGTATGTATTCGTTATCAAGGATGCACGGTGTTGCTTCGATAATGCATCAGTGTTTGAAATATATTGTGAGAGGTCAGGCTGGAGTTGTTTAAATTAGCCAAAGAGTGGTCATAGAATGTTATGTTATCGCGCGTCAAAATGAAGAAATAATAGCAAGTACTAGAGTTTTCTTCGGAATCTGGCAAAATAGATTATCCGAGGGAGACTTATAACTCAGTTATTTCTGATGAAGTTGTTGAGGTATAAACCTTTCCAGATGGAAAAAATGTGTCAGGATAGGAGCCAGATAACCACCAATAGTGAAGGAATAATTTCTTTTTTGAATTAAAGAATTTGCATATGTTCGCTTGGTGTACCGAGAATGTAACGAGTGTCCCTACAAGCATCGTTTTACATAAGTTAGCAATACGACCTGATGTATCACCTATTATACATAAATGAAGGGCTTTTTTCTATGAAAAACTCTGAAGTTATTGTTGAAAAGGTAGACCGATTGACAAAAATAAGGCATACTCAAGAATCTCAGTATCCGGTTCGGACAACAAACCCGGTACTTGTAAAAATGAATAATGGAAAGTGGCGTATGTGTGTTGATTTCATATACCTAAACATAGGGTCCCCAAAGGTTCCATTTCATGTCCTCCGAATTGATCAACTTCTGGTTATAAGTTGGTATCATTCATGAATACATTTGCGGGGTATAATCAGTTACAAATATATCCAAACGACCAAGATAGCATTAAATTTTATAACAAACATGGGCCTCTATTGTTATAAAGTTACGCCATTCGGTTTGAAAAATGTTGGCCTACTTACCAGCGTATGGTGAATAAAGCTTTCGCTGGTCAAATTGGAAGAAATGTTGAGGTTTACATTAATGATATGTTAGTAAAAATTATTATAGCTGAATATTTTTATCTAATATTAAAGAAACTTTCTCCAATTTGGAAGCTATCAATTTGACTTTGAACCCAAAAAATGTACATTTGGAGAATGGTCCATAAACTTTGGGGGTATGTTATCAATAAAAATAGCATTCAGGCTTATCTGATACAATTGAATGCCCTACTGTCTATGAATTCTTCCAGATCTACCAAAGAAGTTAAGATACTAACTGAAAGATTGGCTACTCTGAACAAGTTTATATCAAGGTTGTTGGATAATGGTGCACTTTTTTCCAGGTTTTAAGAAATGCTAAGGAGTTTAACTGGACCTCAGAGTGCGATGAGGCATTTACTAAAATCAAAGAACAATTGTATTCTCCAAAGACATTAACTAAGCCAATGACAAATGAGAAGTTGTAATATTTACTTGCTAGTATCTGATTATGCAGTGAACGCGGTTTTCGTTCAGGAAGTCGATAGTTACCCTCGCCATATTTACTATATAAGCAAACACTTGTTGGATGCCAAAAAAATGTACTTAAAATTGAAAAAATTGGCTTTGGATCTAGTACATCGGCTTGAAAAGTGAGACATTTTTATCAAATTACTGTTCGAACTTCTTTTCTACTCAAAAATATTTTGCAAAAATAAGATGTGTCTGGTCGAATGACTAAGTGGTCAGTTGAATTAAGATATTATGATGATGAATTCACTCATTGAACTGTAACTAAAGCACAAGTTGTAGCAGACTTTATGGTTGAATTCCATTCAGAGCGACCACATATTGAATGAGTTATTAAAAAATCTATAAAAGAATTGAAAGTTCAAACAAATGAGGGGTGAATCGTGTCATGCTATGTACCAAACAATATGTTTTTGTTTCAAGGCATCAAACAATGAAGCAGAGTATGAGATAACATTAGCAGGATTAAAACTTACCCAAATTTGTGGTGTCGAAAGAGTTCATTTAATAAGTGATTCGCATTTACTTATACATCAGGCCAATGAGAAATTCGAAGCTACAAAAGATTATTTGATAAAATATTTTAAAGTATTGAGGGATACTAAGGTTTTCTTCAAGTATGTTGAGTATGAACATGTACCTCAGGGTGAAAATTTGATGGTTGATTCCCTAGTCACTTAGCTTACACTATAACACACCCATGGATCTTGATACAAGAGTACCATTTATTATTAACAGGCTTTGAAGTTGGAAAAGCACAAATTAAAATTACAAGTTTCAACTACTAAACAAATATTGTAGATATGATATTAAAGAATTAATTACTAAATAGATTTTGCCTATAAACAAAGTATTGGCTAAAAAGTTAAGGTTTAAAGCACATGATTTTATAGTATTGGGGATGTCTTTTATATAAAATCTCTTAGTAGGCATTTGTTATGATGCCGAGGGGATAACGAGTCTCAAATTATATTATTATAATTGTATGATGGTGAGGGCTATGTCTGTTGTGGTTATAAAACTTTAACCATAAGGGTTCTATTGGCAGGGTATTATTGTTCTTCCATTATGGAGGGTGCCAAAGAGCTATATCGACGATCTAATCATTGCCAAAGATTTGTAAACGCAATACATATGCCAGTAGTGCCACTAAAATAAATATTTGAAATGTTACCCTTTGACAGATGCGGGCTTGACTTAGTAGGACCTCTACCAATGGCATCCGGGGGCCTTGAACTATTATCATAGTAGTTGACTATTTTTAAGTGGGTGGAAGCAAAGCCCATCTCCAGTATTATATTTAAAGCAGTTATAAGATTTATCATCTCTAACATATATTATAAATTTGAGATTCCAAGAAGTATAACAACAGATAATGGCCATCAATTTGAGGATAGAGACATAAAAGTTTTTTGTACGTCTCGAGGGATTGGACATTGCTTTTCTTCACCTTTCCATTATCAAGATAATGGGCATGTAGACGTTGTTAACATGACCATCAAGATGGGTTGAAGAAAATTTTTAAAGGAGAATGACGTAAGTGGTCAAATTATTTGCAATTAGTATTATGGGCTTATCGTACTACCCTTAAACTGCAACCCAAGAATCCTTTTATCTTTCATATATGGGATGGATACGGTAACGCCAATCGAATCTACTCTACCATCATTCCGAATTCAAAATTACTATGAAGAAGACAACAATATAGCCAATAGAAATTAAATTATATTTGATTGAAGATAAAAAAACTAGAGCTCATCTAAGATATATCCATTATCAAACCCTAATGAGAAGCACATATACATCTAAAGTTTGAAGGAGAGAATTCAAAATAGGGATGAATTTCTAAAAAAGTTCTTCCTACACCAAACACAAAAGGTTAGAAAAGTTGGCACCTACTTGGGAAATGCCATATTGGGTTTGTGGATCAAGAAGGCAAACCATTACAACAGTCGTAGAATATTAAACACTTGATATTTTACCTTGAATAATTGTAAAAATAGTGTTTATTTTCTATTTACCCTTGTATATATTTGATGACATACATTTTCCTACCCTGGTGGTTCGGTAGGTTTTAATGAAGTGTCAAAACCACTTGAAATTTATCATATTTTGCCTTCAGTAATTCTTGTTATTATATTTTTGTGCTTTGTGGTCATACTTAAAAGGTTCCGAAATTAGCTGGCCACTAGTAAAAATATTAAGGGATGGTGATCCGAATATGAACACTTCGAATACTTTCGAATGAGATACCTTTGAATGAGTTGTTTAGTTAATCTGACGAATGGTTGAATTAAATAATTTACTTACCTTCGAACGGATAAAATTTGAATTGATCAACGACATGATCTAGATTCGAAGGAGTGGGTGAATCAAATATGATAACTACGTTTAAAAGGAAGAAATATGAAATGAATGAAATAAAGTCAATTAATTGATAATGCATCGAATACAAAAATGCCTTGGTTAAGCCAATGAATTCTCAAAATCTGAACAAAGTACTACAAAATGCATTGGTTATGCCAATGACTCGCACACAACAATAAAAAAATATAGATTCATTTGCATCTTGGTTCTTCCCTATCAGAGTCATCTTCTTCTGAACTCCCACATTCAGAGTCTCTTCAATCGCTTTCTTCAGAATTATCAATAGTTAAGTCCATGGATAGGCCTAACTGTTCACCTAAAGGCATATCATTAGGCCACAATTCCTCTGAAGCTAACTCCCACAAAGATCCAAGGTCATTGTTGGGAATACCATGTGGGAATCTAGTACTACATTCGACTTTAGATAAGCATCCCATTTAGACATGGATTTTAAGATTCGGTTAGCATACTCGTCCATTACGTCTTCCTTATCTTTGACAGCTTGAGCCTTAAGTTCATTCGATTCCCTCTCAATTTTTAGCCAGAGCATCTTGTTCTTTTAATTCCTTCAATAAATGCTCTATAATATCTTTGTCGCTCGCCTGTTGATCATTATACTTTTGAAATTTCTCTGGATTTAGATAACTGCAACTCTGTATGAGCAGTCTTTAGCTTCATAAGCTTATCACTAACACTGCAATGTCACTTGTCGAACCATCAACACGTGTTTTATTCTCTTTGAAAGCTTTCTTATGACGTTCGTATTCATACTTAAGTGAAGTAATAGTTTCTTATCGTGCCTTAACTTCCCTCTCTAACTCAGCGATAGGCTTTACAAAGCCCAACGTCATACACACCAATATATCATGTTCCTTCACCAGTAAAGTCAGTTTCAACTAATGAAAAATGTTATATCTTTATTCACAGCCTCAACCACTGTTTATAGAAATTCATACTTGGTGTAACATAATTAGTTACATAAATGGTCTAATTGCACTTTTATCCTCTAATATCTACAGATGATCCAAAATTTATCCTTCAATTATACAAATTTGTCACATAAGACTTTTGTTTATTACATTTAGGCCTTTAATATTCTATATCATTATCAGTACCCCTCCTAGTTCTTATGAGAGACAGTGAATAATAATTATCTACCATCAGAAATAATCATAGGCAGAAAAATGTTTCTTCTCAAAATTCAATCTGCTTTAAATTAATTCTTCCCTCTTCCTTATCAATATAATTTTTGATAACATATCTTGTCCTCGAACAAATGTATTTCTTAATGTTGTTTTGAATATATATTATCTCTACATAGTTTAACTTCATCCTTAGCATCCTCGAATAAACTTGTACGTATACTCACATCGAAATCAACGCAACCCTTTGTTAGTGCTTCGACCATTCATATGTTGAAACATGAGATGGCCTTCTCATAATGGTCACAAACTTTTGGAGTGGTATGGAACGTGTAAGGATTCACTAGGGACTACACCTGCCACTAGGTCTGACATTTTATAAATGTCACATTATCTCTTCTTCACGCAACCGCTTGATATTCTACCCAATTATTCTTTTTCAGATCTTCCATTTCTTTGTCTTTTCTCTTTCTTCCTTTCCTTCTATAAACATTTCTCTCCCTCATTGTTTGTTTCACAAACACCTTCTAGTGAGAGAAAGCTTATCAATCCCAGAGAACCCTTTGCTACATTCACCTCAGCACCTTATTTCTTGGTTACTTTCACCGAAAAGTTCATAGTTTCCAGTCAATCTTCAACCCTTATGAACAAATTTAAAGATTATTCTTCAACTTAGTTTATGAAAAAAACCTTGAAAACTAAAAAACCAATTTTTGGTTCTTACGATTATTTGTGTATCAACAAAAGAGTTGCTGAATACATAGCAACAGGTCTAATTTTAGATCCTAATAAAACCTCTCATCAACCAAAAACTTCTTGTCATCTAAAAAACAAATTTTGGGTGTTGACCACTACTTGTCTATTAGTGAGAGAGCTGCTGAGTATAAAGTTGTATGAGTGATAGATAATTCTCCTCGATTTTCTATCAAAACTACCATATATGGTAAGTTTGATCCTCATCTGATTTGTTATGGGCTTCGAGGTTCATCAAACCCAGAAGACACCCTACTACTCGAAACTCACCCTTACCATCTCAGTCACCACCTCGAAATCCTTCTCCAACTCCCTCTACTTCTATTACTTCATCCCCTTAAAACAATCGTAAAGTAACTCGAAGCTTATCTACTTTAAGAATCTCAGAAAAAACTCCAACCAGCTCATATCTGCCTCAACAACTACGCAAAGAAACTTCTCAGGTCCAACCAAAAGCTCAGCTCCCCCAAAGTCTTCCTATCAAAAATAAAACTTTTATAGCTATGGGAGATTTTGATGTTGTTGACACTTCACAAAATACTACAGATAAACCTTCACCATTTTCTCCTCCTCCGAGTGAGATTGTTGAGACTACTACAATGTCACAACAAATTCCCTCAAATACTGAAAAAAATATCCCAGTCTCAACTTCAAATCCCCCTCGACTAACAGGTAAAGCATCTGAAGAAGAATTTAACTCAGAAGCAACTCAATCAAATTTCGAGGCTGACATTGAAGATGAAGTCTCGAACAAAAAAACAACAGAAAGAATGGTAAATAAAAAGAAGGCTTCTGTTGAATTTCTCGAGGATGTCGCTGCCTCGATAAGTGTGAATTTGAAACCACTTCTTATTGAATATATTATGGTGCTAAATAAGTGTCATATATCTATTAGCGTGAAGTTCAAGCTAGTCATCTAAAAAAGCATTAAGGAATGCCAGATAATATAACTCTTCGATTACCAACCGAATGTGAAACCCCACTAGATTACAGAGAAATAAGTTGGTGGTCTATTAAAAGATCATCAACTGGGGTTTTTGGTTCCCACCGGATTAGGTGATAGTAGAATACTTCAAATTATTAGACCTTTACCCTACACAAGCAACACCAAATCTTTGGTTTACACTGATGGTTCTAGAAATATTCGAGGGTGATATCGAATAAGTCCAATAATAAAGTCGTGTCAATGGAATCTAAATTGAGTTGTAGAGAGAGAAAGTAGTCAGAATAAAGTATGAATCATTGAAAAGTATTCTTTTTATCAAAAAGGGATGTCTCCTTATATAGTGATAGTGGTGGCCGCCACTGACACATGCCTTTTATACTCTAGTCCTCCTAAATACATTAAATTTCTATATCACTCCTTATATACAAATATACCCATATTAATCTATCAAATAATAATTTAATCCCACAACTCTTGATATTTTCCGCCCTTACTCAGTGGCCCCCTATTTTTATGAAGGGTCGAGCAAAAACTATTGTTGTTCCAGAGTGCGCCTGCCGAATTTTCCGGCCCTTAAATTTTTTGGGTCGAGGAATTTTGTTGTCTTGCTACTAGAATCTGTCGGGGCTAGTACTTGCGTTATGTCGCTCCTGATGCCATTGGTAATTGGCCTCAAACCGGAACGACCTGCTTATTTTCCGACCTATCAAGAATTACTAAGAGGCCTTGCGAGACAATCTCGCAGGCTTCTTCTTTGAATCACCGTTTGTCCAAGGCTCATTGTTTATCGACCAAAAAATATAACGATGTCCTAGCTATCTACATATTCTCCTTTTATTCTTCCTCATTCAAACTTTCTGTCTGTTGAACTGCCCAAAGAAAAAATCATGAGGATATCCCATAGCCATTCTAAGAACCGTTAGGAGGTGCCACATGTCCTTCGATGATTTGACAATGTCCTAACCTAGATTTTGAAAAAACGAGTCTTCGACTTCCCGAGGCTCTTTTCGATTGCACTTCTTTATGGAACGAACTGTGCATGATTTACTGGCCTATAAATACTCTTGTTTCCTCACTTATTTTTACACAAATTCTTAGAGAGAGAATAGTTCACTCAGACTTTCACTTTCGAGAGAGAGAAACTCTATGCTTGTTTGTGAAAAAACCTACCTCAAAGAAGAAAACCCAGAAATTGTACTATCCACCTGAAAAACCAGTATTCGGCTTCATCGACTATCGTAACATCATTAAGAGGGATGGCGAATACCGAGTCGCGGGTTTACTTGATAGCACCTTCACGGTTCATCTTGGCTCAGGTCTCCTTATTTTTCCAAAACCTAAGACTATAGCATCGGCCAAACCACTCCTTGACACGAGTTCATCAATACCAAAGACCTCTTTGAAAACCAAAATTACCGACGCCATCGTCCAACCTGATCCCTTAACCACCCAAACTCCTTCTCTTTCAAAAGCTAAACCTCTATTCTTGACCATGGGTGATTCCAGCTCCTCATCTACCACTCCTGAGTTTGTTCAGCTGACTCCATCCATTGAACTAGTCCGAACACTGCAGCTACCCCTAGAAGGGTAATACAACATGATGAAGAAATGAGAAAGCTCACAGAAGCTGCCTCAAAAAATTCTAAAGGTTCGGTCCCCAACTACGCTCGAGTTAATAGTGGTTCCAGGTTTTTCCTTGCAACTCCATCTGCAAAGGAACTAACGTCTACCGAGCAGGTTGATAAAGCCTTGCTAGGAAAAAAACAAAAATTTGATCCCACTATCCCGAGGACTTACACCGTTAAACAAGGGGTTACCTCGTCTAAAGAGAAATATAAGACTTCAACCGTGCTTGTGAATGCTCCAAAAGCTGCCAAGAAAGTCACTATTTTGAAAAAAGTTGAAACTCGGTACGCTGACCCTATAATTCCGTCGAGCCCAATGGAACAAGTTATTCCTGAAGCTGGTGATGTTATTCATAAGGAAGTAGTTCGGCAGTTGTCACCGGTGGAGGCAATACTACTCAAGTAGTGGACGAAGAGGCTCTTCCCCTGAGGTCGACGTTGTTCTATGTACCTATTGGTGTGGTTTATTTTCATCTGAGGGTAAGTTTGTAATTTCTGTTTAGAGTTTTGTGGAGTTTTGTGAGTATTTAATACTTGGGTAGAATGTAGAGGGAGAATTAAGCTGCCTGGTTGTATTTAATTTTCATTACCCTCATTTAATCTTGGTGGTTGGGTATTTATACCCTTATATTTGGGCCACATAGGCTTTCGGGTCGTGTTTAATGGACTCGGGTCGAGTTTAAGGACCCATTAGTTCTAAGTAGGGGAACAAGCAGCTTAGTCAAAAAGTGATTAGGTTTTAAGTACTTTAGTTCTGTTCGAACAGTCCAATCGATGATGGTGTCCGAACCGCCCCTATCCGGTTAAGTGGACATTGTCCAAACTGACCCTGTCCGAGGTGGTGAGAGAATCCGGACTCATCAGTAGCCCCATTTTTAGGTGGTGTTCAAAAACCTTTGGCAAGACCTAAAAAACAGACTGTTGCTAGTGACAGTTACATCAGGACACGTCCTTCGAATTGCGTTATAGCTTTATCCGGACTGAAAAAGGGTCTTTAATTTTAAATGGTTTCTTGTCAGAGTTCGTGGGACACGTGTCTCTCTCTGGTTCGTTATTTCAGCCGTTTTTTCACGTAGAATTATACTCCCACCTTCTCTGAAAAGCAACCTCTTCATTTAATGAAGATGACGTCAGCGTCGTTCCCTAATCATTGTAATCCTTTCGAATTATCCTAGGTATCAAAGCACCTTTTGGGGTGTATACTATAAATTAATCACTTTTTCACTGTTTTATCATCATCTTCATACTTTCTTAGCCAAATTTCAGAGCTTTCTCTCTCAAACACAGATACTTCTCTTTGGTTGTGAGTTTATGTTCACAGCTAGGAACGCTTTAGTCAAAGGTGGGTGGCTTAATCTATCAGAGCTAGAAAAGGCACAAAAAGTTGAACGGGAAAGGCGCATTGCTGCAGGCCTACCTACTTCCCCTATTGACAAACCAGTAATCCCAAACACAGAGCCTGACCAGGGCTCCTCCTCAACCAGAAGTGTTAGACCGAGGATATTGTTTCAAACCAACCTTTCTCCTATTGTTTCAGGCTCGTCGGTTCAAGAATCAGAGCCCACTGTTGAACCAGGGCAAGTAGTTACCAGTTTAAAAAAACCTTCCCCATTTATCGCCATGGGGTCAGATGCAGATGTCTCTCCCAACAAACTAGTTGATCGGAGAAGAGGTCGCCTGGTAAAAGGGCAGGCTTCAAAAGGTACTCCTTCAAAATCGGGGGCCAAAGACAGCAACACGGGGTCGGAGGCACCCATTAAAGTTCCTAAGGACAAGCTGTCCGGACCGGAGGCCTCTAGCTCAAGCCCCCAAAGAGAAGCCACCGCACCTGAGCCCCAACCAGAGGTCAGAGTTCAGGAAAACACTGAAGCCCAACAGTCCGGAGGTTAGACTGAACCAGCTCCTAACTCCCCTCACCCAAAAACAACTGAAAACCCCTCCTTGGTAATGGAAGAAGTAATGGAGGATTCTATCGAAGAGGCTCCATTTGAGTCCGAAGTCTCCGGACAAACTAGTGATGCTGGTGCTGCCAAAAAGGATAAAGGCAAAGAAAAACTATGCCTTAGACATCTAGATCTGCCAGAGATCCTTAAGGGAAAAGTTGGACCTTGTTTCCACAAGGTTAGTATTAAATATTTACTTGCTTTGCAAAAAATTAATTATGCCTTCATCCACACATCCGAACTGGGTCGGATGCGAACGAAGTGGGGGATTCCGGAGAATGTGAAAATAAGGATCCCAATAGACCCTGAAACCCCAATGGTCTGCAAACTTAGTGAAGTAGTCATCTTCACTGAACTTTTTAACTGGGGACTAAGGTTTCCCTTAGATCCGGAGATAGTTAGGTACTTCCACCTCATCAAGCTTTGTCCAAGACAACTGAGCTCTAATGCCTGGTACACTCTTATGGCCTGTATCATGGCCTCCAGGCTCTCCAAAATTCCTCTACCAATAGAGGAATTCACTGTTGTGGCCAACCTTTGCAGAAACCCCCATATCCCCTTTTATCACTTCAACATGGGTGATAACTATAAGGCAGTGGATGACCTACTTGAGTCGGAGAGAAATTGGAGGACTCACTTTTTGTTCGTGAGTGGCGCTTGGGAGAATGGGAGGAAGATCAAATCCGGAGTCAAACCGAGTCTTCTTACCAGCAGATGGCGAAGTGATCGTAAGAATCCCACCTTACATTCTCATTTTTATTTTTATCAAATTTGTTTAACTAACTGGTCTTGTCTCTTTTCTTGACAGAGCTGCCTAAAGACTTTAATGATTATTTAAAGGTCGGGCAGACCACTTGTACCAAGATCAACACTTGGGCTGCTGAAAAGTGAGGAAACCGTTTTCATGATGCCTTTACCGGAGGCAATCTCGCAAGGTCCCATCTCTGGAACACTACTGGCCGGAGGGACTTGTCCAGGGAGGAACTTACCACTCCACCCCCTCCGGATGTAGTCCTTAAAAGAACACACGCACCGGACGGGTCACTGTATTTGCCAGGTCGAGCCAAGGCCCCAAGTAAGATGAAAGGCAAAAAAGGGAAGGGCAAGAAGAGTGCGGTTGAGGCTAACCCTGTCGAAGCGGAGAAAACTGCTCCAATAAACCAAGAGGGGCCAGTTCCAAGTCAGGTTGATGGTGCTCTAGAAGTAGTAGAGCGTGAGAGTGCTAGGGAAGAGGCAGGATCTCCAAAAATCCCAAGGGTTCCTAAGAGAGATCAGAAACGGGGAGTAGAAAGCAAGGAGAGGGATGCCGAGAAGAAAAATACCTCAAGGGTTGATGGACTTTCTCTCCGGCCTTCGGAGCCTCTCCCTCCTGTTGACCCTACTGATCCAACAAGAGCAGAAGAGATCCCGGGTGACTCAGTATTGACGGCGTCGACATTACAAGGCTTGAGGGGCTTGGTGACTACTTTGTAAATCTCCCCAAGGATGACTTTGCTGGGCCCTATCTCCCTCCAAACACTTCAAACACCGTTACCTTCAATGGTAAAACTTTCACCATTTCAAGTGAAAGAGAGGCTATAACTCACTCTATACTGAGTACCATTCAGCCGGTGTTGGACCTGGAGAAGCAAGTGCAAGGTCAGGCAGCAATCATTACTGCCCTTAATTCTGACAAGGAGAGATTGTCCGGAGACCTCTTTATTGCCAACCGAAACGCTGATGTTTTGAAGAGAGAAAACGAGGAGTTTAAGAAGAACCAGGAGGGTTGGACCACAAAGGTTGCTACCTTAGAAAATACCATCAAAGGCCTCCGGGAACAGTTGTCCGGGTTAGAGAAAGATCTCACCTCTTCAAAAGAGGAGATGAAGACCGAGGATCAAGTCATTCTTACTTTAACCAACGACAAGATCGCACTCGAGGAATCGGTGTCCAAGGCTATAGAGGAAAAAGCTGATCTGCTAAGGGAGCAAGAGGCAAAAATCCAGGGCAAGATTGATGCTTATGCCAACAATGTGATAGACAGTCAAGAAGAGATGTATGCCAAGGTGAAGACGGACATGGTCTTGCTTTTTCACGAGAAGTTTCCGAAGAGGAATCTGGGAGACTTATGGACTTTTTTGGAGTATCCAGACCTTCTCTTTCATACAATGGCTGAGGGTGACAGGTTTTATTTCTCCAGTGCATCCTCATCCGATGAAGAAGAGAACACCGAGGAGAGTCCAGGTGAGGAGAATGATGACCCCAAGAAGAAGAAAATAAGTGAGGCTAAGCCGTCTTCAAAGGCTCAGTCTTAGAATATCAATTAACTTTTAACTTTTGTTTTGATTAAACTAAAGTCCTTGGAAGGCCAAGGAATTTTTGTAACTGTTTCCGGTGTTTGATCGGACATATCTTTTTCCTTTGATTGACAATTTAAAGTCCTTCGATGGCCAAGGCACTTCGGTCGTTTTAATGAATATGTTCATCTTGCACAATTCTTGCATTTTTTCATAGTTTTTTTAATTTTGATGGCTAATGTTTAAACAGCCCTTAGTTATTTCATAAACATCTTAAAGTGAGAGTGTTTAAATTCTCCGATGACAAATGTTTAAGCAGTCATCACACTTTTAATTCAATCCGACCGGTGTTTAAATAAAAATTTGACAAGAAACAAAATAAGAACACTCTGAATTTTTAAGAAGGCATCAAATTTTATAAAAGAGCCCGAACACCTCATTAAAACCTCCCCGCGCCACCAGGGTAGGAAAGAGTATGCCCCCAAATATTTACATGGATTTTTAAACAAGTAAATATTTACATATTTTCTACTCCAAGTACATCCAAAGGTGCTCAATATTCTAAGGGTGATTCAAAACCCTTCCATCATTGTCTTCTAGCCAGTATGTTCCAGGTTTAAGCCTTTCAATGACCATATAGGGTCCTTCCCAAGTTGGGGCTAGTTTGTCGAGCAACTTCTCTTTAGTGTGTAAGAAGACTTTCCTTAATACCTTATCCCCGGCTGAAAATCTCTTCTTTTAACTCTCGAAGCCTTCTCATCAAACCCTGATAGTGCGCAGCTCTAAGGTGAGCCTTTACTCTTCTTTCTTCTATTAAGTCAAGCTGGCCTCTGATTGCCACTTCGTTAGCGTGTTCGGAGAAATTGTGAACTCGAAATGAAGGGAAAGTTTCTTCTATGGGAGCTATGGCATCCATCCCATAGACCAAGGCAAAAGGTGACTCTTGTGTTGCAGCCCCAGGTGTAGTCCGGTAGGCCCACAAAACCTCTTGTAAATAGCTAGGCCATTTTCCAGCAGCCCCTTCTAAATTTTTCTTCAAACCGGACAGTATAGTTCTGTTAGCCACTTCAACCTGACCATTTGCTTGTGGGTGGAAAGGTGAAGAGAAACAATGTTGTATACCTCTAGAGGCACAGAAACTCTCCATTTCCTTGTTGTCGAACTGTGGCCCATTGTCTGTCGTTATCTTCTGTGGAATGCCAAATCTGCAACAGATATTGGATAAAATAAATTTTATGACAGCTTTCGATGTTGTACCTGCCAGTGGGGCTGCTTCGATCCATTTCGAAAAATAATCAATAGCAACAATTATTATCCAGCGTCCTCCGGATGCCATAGGTAGAGGTCCCACCAAATCCAACCCCCATCGAGCAAAAGGTATAGGCTCAGAAATTGACTCTAAAGGGATGGCTGGGATATGAATTTCATTGCTATATCTCTGACATGGATCACACCTCCTCACCAGCTCCTTAGCATCTTGCATTATAGAGGGCCAATAATAGCCAGCCAATAAAACTCTCCTTGTTAGAGCCCTGAATCCACAGTGAGCTGATCCCTCACCGTCATGTAATTCAGAGAGGACTATTTGAGATTTATCATCCGCCAAACATCGTAAAAGGGGTTTACTGTAAGACTTTTTATACATAACATCTCTTAGTATGATAAAACTACGAGCCTTGTGCTTCACTTTTCTTGCTATTGATTTATCCGGAGGCAAGATGCCATCGAAGAGATATTGAAGGAGAGGAAACCTCTAATCTTGGGGTTGTCCCATCTGTATATCGAAGCTTTCTTCCTCCTTATCCATATTGAGCTGGATGGAAGGGCACTCCAGCACATGGATCCAATGGTATGATTCAGTATAGGCTATGGTTGCAAAAAATCTGCTAGCTCATTTTTTGTTCGGGGTATGTGCTCATAAATAACACTCTTGAACTTAAGTGCCACATCTTTGAGAAGAAGTAAGTATTTTATCAGCTTCTCCTTTTTGGCTTCATATTGACCTTGCGCATGGTGGATAAGAAGCTGGGAATCACTCATCAACTTGACCCTTTTGGCCCCACAAATATGAGCTAACTTTAAACCAACTGTAGCAGCTTCATATTCGGACTCATTGTTAGAAGCCTTAAAAGCAAAACATATAGCTTGGTATATTTTGTCACCATATGGAGAGGTCAAGCATACCCCTGCACCACATCCCATAGTACTTGATCCACCATCCGTCCGGACGACCCAGACCTTTTTATCTTTCATCTCAGTTGTCTGCTCTGTATCCCTATCTGAGTGGAATTCAACTAAGAAATCAGCCACAACTTGGGCTTTGATTGCTGTTCGAGGAGAAAAATCAATATCGAAGTCCCCCAGCTCTACTGACCACTTAGTCATTCTACTCGAAATATCAGCCTTTTGTAACACGTTTTTCAGGGCATAGGATGTCCGAACAATAATAGGATGAGCCTGAAAATAAGGCCTCATTTTCCTAGCAGCAATTACCAGGGGTAGTGCTAACTTTTCAAGCTTTAGATAGCGTCTTTATGCATCTACCAAGCTCTTACTGATGTAATACACTGGACGGGGATAATTATCTACCTCCCTTACCAATACAGAACTGATGGCACAACTAGAAACTACTAAATATACGAAGAGTGTCTCTTCATCAACAGGTTTAAATAAAGTCTTAGGGGAGGACATATATTTTTTAATCTCATCGAAGGCCTCATCACATTGTGACGTCCAGTCAAATCCCTTGGCACCTTTTAAATTTTGAAAAAACGGGGCACATCTGTCTGAAGACCTCGAGATGAATCGATTTAAAGCAGCCAACCTCCCAGTCAACCGTTGTACTTCTTTAATATTTTGAGGAGGCTCCATTTGAAATAAAGCATTAAGCTGGTCCGGATCAGGCTGTATCCCTTGCTCACTTATTATGTACCCTAGGAATTTTCCGGACTGTACTCCGAACACACACTTTTCTGATTTAGTTTTAAATTTACTTTTACTAAGTTAGTAAAAGTTTTTTGGAGGTCTGCCAAGTGTAGTTCTTCGTCCACACTTTTAACCATCATGTCATCGATGTATACTTCCATATTTCTTCCGATTTGATCAGCAAAGGCTTTGTTTACTAACCTCTGATAGGTAGCCCCAACATTTTTTTAACCCAAATGGCATCACCTTGTAACAATGAAGGCCCTAACAGTGACTCATTTATATCCCCCATCTTAGTAAGCTTGTCGACCTCTTGAACTATGACATCAGCCTTTTCTTTGGAAAAATCTCTTCTCTTTTGTACCACAGGTGCTATGTCTCTTCGGATGGACAAGTGGTGTGATATAATATCTGCTGGTACCCTAGTAACATCAGCATTGCACCAAGCAAAAACATGTTGATGGTCTTTTAGGAACTTCAACATTTTACCCTTCAGTTCGGATGCCATTTTGGACCTTATCTTAACATTTGTTCCCTCTTCCAAAGAATGCGTTTCAAATTCTTCAACCGGTATTAAAACTCCAGGGGTCTCTCTGGCGTCATTAATTTCACCCTCACCCCCAGAAAGCCCCTCAAACTGCTATTCCTCATTGATACGAACTGCTCCCAACGTCCGAGGAGCCAGTGCTGTTGCATAACACTCTTTTGCAATCTTTTGGCTGCTCCGAACAACTCCCACTTGTCCTTGCACAGCATATTTCAAAAATTGGTGGACTGTTGAGGCCACTGCATGCATCCTAGAGAGCCAAGACCTCCCTAGAATAGCATTATAACAAGTGGGACAATCCACCACGATAAACAGTATTCTAACCATCTTCGTAAAAGGGCCCTTGCCCAATAAAACTTCCTCTTCGAACTCCCCGATCACATCTGCTGAGCTTCCAGTGAAACCCACAATTGACCTGTTCGAACGCTGAATTACCACAGGATTTTTCATCTTTTGTAGGAAGTTAAAAAGAGGATATTGGCTGAACTCCCACTATCCACCAAAATTCGTCTTATGCCATTGCCCCCAATGGATGCTCCTATGACAACAACATCTTCATGAGGACCTGCTATATCCCTCAAGTCATCCTCATCGAACACAATGAAGAGAAATGGAATCTGTGATTGATAGGAAGTCATGCCTCCCTCTAGTTGTATAGCTAATGTATGAACGTGTCTCTTCCTTGAAGAAGCAGTGGGTGTTGTCATGGTATTACCTCCGAAAATTGTGAGTGATTCAAAAAAGTTAATAAGCCCGGACACTGTTTTACAACGTTCCTCAATGGCACCCACTCTGTTTCGAGTTGGATCAGGGTCCAAGTATTCTGACTCTACATCGAGCCTCTCAACTATCACCATAGCTCCCTCCGGAACGGATGTGCCTGCATTGTTTGGACCCGGCTGATGAGCATTATCAGGTCTATTTCCTCCTCTTCTTTTAACATACGCTCCCAACTTTCCTCTTTCAATCAAATTCTGGACTTCTTGCTTTAAAGCAATGCAATTTTCAGTGGTATGGCCAGTATCATTATGGTACTGACAGAAGGAATTGTTACGATGCTCCCTAGGAGATTGTAGTGCAGCCGATCTTCTATAGTGTACTTCTTCCTTTGTTTTGTCATAAATGGTGGCCATACTTTCTTTTAACTCAGCAAACCACTCCGGTTGAACCCAAGGCCCTCTCTTATTTCTGGATTGCTGACTCTGGGCAGGTGCAGCTGGCTGAGACTGTGCTTTAGCTCTGTTATGACCTTGCCCTGCCTCCCTTGCCTTGTTCCCGGACTGATTTTGGTTGGGGTTTGGCGCAACCGGGGCAGACCTCACCTGCCTGTGCACCCTAGTTTTCTTTGTTTCATCCACGGTAATTTTCTTTCCAACCTGATTCAGTAAACCTCCCCATGTCATGGCCTTTTTTCTGATCATTGAATCAGCCAAATTTCTAGGGTTTAAGCCATGCCTCAAATAAGCTATTGCTACTTGCTCGAAGCAATCAGCCAACCCATTTTTGGTATTTACAAAGCGACTTATATATTTCTTCAAAGATTCATTCAGTTCTTGGGCACAATGGATAATTGTATCTCCATTGCCATTCACCTCTTTACTTCCAACAAACTGCCTCCGGAAGGCCACCCAAAAGGTATCAAAATTTTTAATGCACCCCTATGGTAGGCTGTTATACCACTTCAAGGCACTCCCCGTAAAAGACTGGGAGAATTCTCTACATAGCAACTTATCGTCGTCATCAAAATTCATCATGAAATTTTTGAATTGTTCCAGATGATTGTCCGGGTCTTTACTGCCATCGTATTTCTCCATCTTTGTGCTATCGAACCTCTTAGGGAGGTTCCCGGACAGGATCTTGGAAGATAATAGAGATTGTATCCAATTCCAGCCACGACTGAAAACGGTATCTTCGTTAGGAGTTGCAAAGATACCTGGCTCATCATGGAAGGCAAAAGGATCCACCAGCATCCGGTCTATGTGTCTCCGGCTATGAGATGATCCTTTGCCTATATGCCTCTTTAACTTTCCATGACTATCCCTTTTTCTTGAATACTTCTTAACCAACTTTTGTTTCTTTTTAAATCGACCTTCATCGCTGCTGGAGGACAAGGATTCTTCAATTCCATCTTCGTCCGAAGAGCCACTGGAAGACTTTGAGTCTGAATCAGAGCTCTCCACTGGCTTGGACCGGTGAGACTTTTTGGAGCTGGCATGAGTCTTCTTCGTACTCACATGGGTCTTTGAAGGCGCATGCTCTCTAGGGTTGTCGGTATGATGAGCAACTGACGCTTTTGACTTCTCTTTTATGCCCATCTTTGCCTTCTCTTTCCTCAGAGCTTCTATTTTTCCCTTTAACCTATCACGCTCCTCGATGGTATATTCATCATTTTCCCCCACCACTTCAAGCAAAGCTGGTGGTACCTCCGGTAAGTCCGGATTCATTCGGACTGAATTTTCTAGATGGTTTTGAATGCTAGATTCAGGCACCGTCGTTACTCCCATTGTGGTCGCCAATTTGGTGTGGTTTATTTTCGCCTGAGGGTAAGTTTGTAATTTCTATTTAGAGTTTTCTGGAGTTTTGTGAGTATTTAATACTTGGGTAGAATGTAGAGGGAGAATTAAGCTGCCTGGTTGTATTTAATTTTCATTACCCTCATTTAATGTTGGTGGTTGGGTATTTATACCCTTATATTTGGGCCACATGGGCTTTCGGGTCGTGTTTAATGGACTCAGGTCGAGTTTAAGGACCCATTAGTTCTAAGTAGGGGAACAGGCAGCTTAGTCAAAAAGTGATTAGGTTTTAAGTACTTTAGTTCTGTTTGAACAGTCCAATGGATGATGGTGTCCGAATCGCCCCTTGCAAATCCAATGAAGATTATGAACGACTTATTGGAAGCTGACAAGTCGTGGAAGCACCTATTCATTTTTATTAGTGATGCTTGGGAAAATGGTCGACCATATTCTGAGAAGAACCCAAGACGGATCACATACAAATGGACTCCTGAAGAATCGGTTTTTTTTTACCGACCCTCGCTATTCAAGTTTGCAAGGCGACCATGCAAGACTCGAGGAAAACTCATCTGGAATCGGCCTCGATCATTTTTGGTTAACTGCGAGCCTATGCCAGGACGCACTAGGTTCAGCACTTTTTTCAGTGTTTTAAGAACACTAATCTGATAAATAACAACCTTTGGCGCTGCTCCAATGATGTCCTGAATGCTAATCAGCTACGAACGCCTCCTGGCGTTGTCGACTTCGTGAAGATATTAGATGCCCTAGAGGGTGACGTGTATTTGCCTAAAAGAAACCAAGCTCCCAGAAAGCGAGTGAAGTCTGAGGAGGTATCTGATCAAGAAGATGGGCTTGTAGTTGCCAAAGGTTTTGTAGAGGACGATCCTCGGTAAATTCCACCTCCCGAACCTGAAACTACCGTTATTCTCGACGAACCGACCATTAACGAAGGTAATTCTCCTGCGGTCTCTAAAGGTCAGAAGAAGGAGCGGGGATAAAAAAGGAAGAAGGCAGTCGCCAATGATGATGCGACCAAAGCTTTAGCCAAGAGAGCCAAAGAAAATATGATTGTGAACGACGATATGGCTGGTGAACAAGTTACCATCCCCACCATGTTTGGGCAATATGAAGGTGCAAAATCGGCCGCGCCTGCTGAAGCTTCTCCTAAAGGGAAAAATAGTGAAGATAAAACTTCCGCAGACAAAGTTAACTCATTGGATTGTCTTGACAATCCAACTACTGAGGAACATCGGAGTTCTGCTCATCATCAGGAGGGTTCAAAACATTCCGACCATTTGCTCTTGTTTGTCCCTACTTATGGCTCGTGGGTAGTTTTTTCTTTCAAGATTCATATACTCTAACGGCTTCTTTATACAATATGCTCACTCCTATATCATTAAAGGAAAGGGAAGGGACGAAGCTAAAAGCCAAGCTTGCGAGTCTCAAAGAGAGAAATTCGGCCAAATAAAAAGAGTCCAAGGATTCATTTGATCATGCCAATGCCCGCGTTGCTGCTGCTGAAGCTAAAGTTCAAGCTCTCAAGGTTAAGGAAAAAGAATGAAAAACTGCACATGGTTAACTTGAAAAAATCGCTTCTCAAGCCAAAAAGGACCATGCCAAATTGCAGAAGGAGTTGTTTGCGTAAAAATTCTGAAATGGTTATCTTCGCCAACGTTCGACCAAAATAGCTAATGAAATCCGCCAATTTCGAGCGGCTATCGACAAAAAAGACGAGGAGAATCGCCTTTTTAATATTAAGTGCAAGAAGGTTATAGAGTAAGAAATAGCCAGCACAAGAGCTGGTTATGTCTTGAACTTTCATGCACAATATCCCAATCTCCCGTTAGAGTCGATGTGGCTAGATGTTCCCGAAGATGACCATCCTGATGGTGTTGACTGTGAGGATCCCGAGGTCGAATACACCGAATCTTCTGAGAGTCCATCCAACACCTAACTGTCGTTGTTTCTTTTTGTTGTTGTAAATTTGTTTTTCCGGACCCAATTATCATGTTTTTTTATGGTATGTTTTTAGTTGTACTACTTTTCTAATATCTGTTACCCATTCCAACTTTTGAAATCGAAAGTGATCAATTTAAATGATATAATTGTTACCACTCATCCTTTATTGATTTCAAACTTGTAGGTCGACTTGAAAATTAAAAAACTTCATGAATTATTCGAACTTGTAGATCAACTTTAAAGTTGAAAAACCTCGTAAAATGTTTGAACTTGTAGATCAACTTTAAAGTTGAAAACCTCATAAAAAGTTCGAACTTGTAGATCAACCTTAAAGTTTAAAAACCTCATAAAAGGTTCGAACTTGTAGATCAACCTTAAAGTTGAAAAACCTCATAAAAGGTTCGAACTTGTAGATCAAATTTAAACTTGAAAAACCTCATAAAAGGTTTGAACTTGTAATAACAACAATTAATTTAAGGCTCTAAAATTTAGTAAAAAGATCGGTTTCCATAAACACCTCATTAAAACCTCCACGCACCACCAAGGTAGGAAATAGTATGTCCCTGGTCAAGATTGTTTTATAATGAGATAAAGAAAAAAGATATAAAAAATCACAATTACTCCAAATACAATTTAAGATGTTCAATATTCCAAGGAAGTCGAATGGTCGGTTAAACTTGTCTTTTAATCTGTACTTCCCTGGTTTCACTCTTTCCACCACTTGGTACGGACCTTACCAATTGGGTGCTAACTTCCCTAGATGCTTATCCTTGGTGTGAAGAAAAAAAATTCGCAAAACTTTATCCCCGACCTTAAATTCTCTTCTTCGAACCTTTGATGCATATATGCTTCTCATGAGAGTTTGGTAATGCAATGAAATCAGGTGAGATCTGGATTGCTTTTCTTCTATCAGATCCAAGGCCAAAGATTGGTTTTCGTTGTTAGCGTACTCTTCGTAATAAATGACTCTGAAAGATGGAAACATTATCTACTGGATTTACTGCATCCATACCATACACTAGAACATAAGGCGATTCTTGAGCTGCAGTTCGAGGCGTGGTTCGATATCCCACAGTACTTCTTGCAAATAATCCGGTCATCTTCCTACTTTGCCTTCTAAAATTTTCTTAAGCCCATCAAAAATTGTTCTATTTGTTACCCCGACCTGTATTTTATGATTTGAACAAAACTCTTTCATTTCGTTGCTGTCAAACTGGGGGCCATTATCCATAGTTAACTTTTGAGGAACCTCATATCTGAAACAAATATTCGACCATATAAACTTCACAGCGTCTTTAGCCTTAGTTCTTGATAATGGTTCTGCCTCGACCCATTTCGAAAAGTAATCCACCGCAGCCACAATAGTTTGCCTTCCTCCAGTAGCCGACAGAAATGATCCTACTAAATCTATCTCCCACCTGTCAAATGGAAATCCTTCGGATATTGACTCGAGGGAGACGACAGGGATGTGGATCGAATTAGCGAACCTCTGGCAAGTATCACATATTTTGACTAGTTCTTTTGCGTTGGTCGCTATTTTGGGCCAGTAAAATCCTACTAGTAAAACTCTTATAATTAACGCCTTAAAACCACAATGTGCCGACCCTTCTCCGTCATGGAGCTCGGACAATACCATCTGTGAGTCTTCCCGACCCAGGCATCTTAGCAAAGGTCTATTTAACGACTTCTTATAAACTCTACCTCCCAATAATGCAAACCCTCATGCCTTGTTCCACACACTTTTGGTTATGCTTTTGTCTTCAGGCAAGGGCCCATCTGCTAAATTTTTCTGATATGTGTCCTCCAATCTCTGCTCGGTAATGTTGAAATTTGACACACTATCTCAGGTCGGTTTTCTAATTCCTTTCGCTTAAGGATAGATGGATAGTCTTGAGTTAAAATCCATGGGTACTCACCGACGTACACCATTGTTGCTAATGAGTCGGCGATCGTGTTATCTAATCTATGGATGTGTTCGTAAGTAACCTTTTTGAAAGATGATGCTAGAATCCTTAAAGCTGCAAAATACTGTACCAGTTGTTCTTTCCTTGCTTCGGATTGCCCCGTACTGTGAATCACTTATTAAGCGGACATTCTTTGCTCTACAGACTTGTACCAACCTTAATCCTGCCAAAGCCGCCTCGTACTCGGCTTCGTTGTTCGACGCTTTGAAACCAAAACGGATTGCTTGATGCATGGATATTCCCGATGGCGTAGAAATTTGGACACGACCCCCACAATCGTTAACACTTGCACCATTTTCGGTCCTGACTATCCATTATTCTGATATCTTTTCTTGTTTGATATCCACTTTCTATGGCCTACTAGAATGGAATTCCACCAAAACATTCACTAAAACCTGTCCTTTAATAGTCGTCTGAGGCTCAAAATCGATATCAAAGCAACCTAACTCTACTGATCATTTTGACATGCGCCCCGAAACATCAGGTCATTGCAGGACATTCTTTAATGGGAAAGCAGTTCGAACCTTAATCGAATGGCCTTGGAAATAAGGTCGCATTTTTTCTGGCTGCCGTTACTAAGGCCAGAGCCAACTTATCAAGCTTCATGTATCATTTTTCAGTGTATAATAAACTCTTTCTCACATAATAGACTGGTTTGGGAATTCGATCCTCTTCTCAAACCAAAGCTGCACTTACCGCAAAATCGGATACTGCAATATATAGGAATAAACTTTCTTGAGGTAGTGGTTTTGTCAACAACGTCGGGGAAGACAAGTAATTTTTTATCTTGCAGAATTCCTCGGTACACTTGGGTGTCCAACTAAAACTTTTTGCATTTTTAACACTTGGAAAAAAAGAACGCATTTATCAGAAGATCGGGAAATGAATCTATTCAGAACAGCAAGTCGTGCTGTTAAGATTTTTACCTCTTTTATATTCATTAGGGGAGCCATGTTACACAGGGCATTCTGTTGCACTGGGTCTTCTTATATTCCTCTCTCGCTGATTACGAATCCCAGAATCTTCCTAGATCAAACTCCAAAGGAACACTTTTATGGGTTTAACTTAAGATTCACTTTACTAAGGTTTTTGAAAGTTTCTCAAGGTCGAAAAAATGGTCTTCATCAGTAACACTCTTAACCAACATGTCATCTATATAAACTTCAATATTCCGACCGATTTTGTTTTCGAAAACTTTGTTAACCAGTCTTTGGTAAGTAGCCCCCGCATTTTTCAGAATGAAAGGCATGACTTTTTAACAGTACAATCTTCTTCCCGTAATAAACGTCGTGCTTTCATGATCCTCTGGGTCTAATTTAATTTGGTTGTACCCTGCATAAGCATCCATAAAAGACAAAATCTTATTTCCCGATGTTGAATCTATCAGTTGGTCAATCCTTGGCATAGGTAAAGGATCCTTGGGACAAGCTCTGTTGAGGTCTGTAAAATCCACACACATTCTCCATTTCCCATTTTTCTTTTTAACTAAAACTGGGCTGGCCGTCCACCGCGGGTATTGAGATTCACTTATGTGTCCTACCTTTATCAGTCTTTCAACCTTTAAAATAATCTCTTCCGCATTTTCTTTGGAAAAAGCTCAACGATTTTGGATAATAGGTCGAACATTCTGATTTATAGAAAGCTTGTGATGAATGACACTTTCGGGAACTCCAGTGACATCCTCTGAACACCAAGCGAACAAATATAACTTCTGTTTGAGGATTTTTTTAATATCTCTAAAAAATATAAAGACAAATTCACACCAATTTTTAAAACTTTCTCTTTGTAAAATTTGTATCTTTCATAATTCTCAACTATAAGCAATAAACATGGAGTCTCTCTAAGATCATCTGCTCATTCTATCACCGTTCACTGACTACTTCTGACTATCCTGACGTTGTTCCCAATCACATACTTTCCATATTGGTAAATTTTAGAGGTCACTGCATGCATCTTTGATAACCAAGACTGACCAAAAATTTCATTGTGACGTGGGTGCATCCACCACGACAAAAATTATTGTTACCTCTTTTTTTAAAGGTCCTCGCCCCAATTGAACAACACTTTCAAACTCTCCAACAACCATTGCCGAGGCACCCGTGAACCCTACTATAGTCCGATCTGACTTAACAATAAGTAGTGGCTTCTTGAACTTCAAAAAGTTGATAAGAAGATTATGTTCGCTGAACTTCCAGTGTCAACTAAAATTCTTCGGACTTCTTCGCCAGCTATTGCTGTTATGATCACTACTGCATCCTCGTGAGGTCCGACAATGTCTCTCATATCATCATCAAAACATAGGATAGGAGACGGATCTTGATATAAATGTGGTGAAGTTATCCCTTCTAACTGAGTAGTTAGGTTGACCACATGTCTTTTTCGAGATATATTAGTGATTCCTGCCATTGAATCACCACTGAAAATAGTCAGAGATTCAAAAATATTTTCACAAGTCACTAACATTTTCCCGAGCGTTCGAAGCTACTTTCTTAATTACCCCGATCACATTTCTATTTTGGTCAGGATCCAAATACTCAGTGGAGACATCAAAGAAATCCGTAACTTCGGAAATAACCATGCTCGTCTCTTGTTTTGGTATTGTTACGTTCTCTTTGGATGCCTCGTTGAGTTGAACCTGCTTTTTCACGTAGTCTGCTAATTTCCCGTTATCGATCATCGTCTGTACTTATTTCTTCAACGTGTCACAAAATTATTGGTATCATGCCCCACATCATCATGGTACCGAAAATATTAATTATTTTGGTTCTCTCGGGGAGTTTGGATCATTAAAGGATTTCGAAAAAGCACACATTTCTTAGTCTTCTCGAAGAGGGTCGACGTACACTCAGTTATTTGACATAGATTGGTTATAATTGTGGTTATTATTTCTGGATTTTTGTGTCGAAACGCCCGATCATTTATCATACGATTGTTGTGCTGTTGGCGGCAATGTACTTATTGGTTGGGGTTGTGGGGTCGACGCCACTTTAAGAAAATTGTGCTGATATGAAACTACAGAAGCATGTGCAGTTTGATGAATATGTGCTGCTAACTCAGAAGCCGCCGTTTCCTCAATTAAGATCTGCTTTTCCACCTGAGCCACTAGAGCAGAAAAAGTAAAAGCCTGCTTTTCTGCGACTGCTTGTTTCATAGGGCCTGACGACAAACCCAACCTATAACCAGCTAAATCAATACTTTTTTTCACAACAATCGAGGTCGGTTTTTGCATTGACAAAGTTTCGGGTATAATCTCGCAGACTTCCCCAACTTTCTGTCGATAATTCACAATTGTATCTCCATTTGCTCTAAAGTTTTTACTTCCCACACATTGTTGTCTATACAACAACCAAAACATGCTGAAATTTTTTATGCACCCTTGAGGTAGTTGATTATACCATTTTGAAGCTCAATCTTTGAAAGTCATTGAAAAAGCTCGACAGATTAGCTTGTCATCATAATCGAAACTCAACATAAATTTTTTAAATGCTTCCAGGTGATTATCCCGGTCCTTCTTTCCATTATACTTTTCTAACTTAGAAATATCAAATCGCTTCGGGAGATTTCCCGCCAAAATTTCATCAGAAAGTGGATATGCTCTCTAGTTATGTTTGGTGTGGTTAATTTTCGTCTAAGGGTAAATTTGTAATTTGTTTTAGAGTTTTTGGAGGTGTGTAGGTGTTTAATGTTTGAGTAGAGAGTAGAGGGAGAATTAAGCAGCCTGGTTGTATTTAATTTTCATTACCCATATTAAATGCAGGTTGTTGGGTATTTATACCCTTATATTTGGGCTTTATGGGTTTTCGGGTCATGTTTAATGGACCCGGGTCATGTTAAAGACCCATGAGATCTGAGTAGAAGAGCAAGCTGCTTAGTCAAGAAGTGTTTAGGTTTTTAAGTACTTTTGTTATAGTCCGAACAGTCCAATGGGCTAGGTGTTCGAATTCCCTTGTCCGCCCCTGTCCGGTTTGGTGATCTTGGTCCGCACTGTCCCTGTCCGGTGAGGTAGCAATATTCGGACTCATCAGGATCCCCTTTTTTAGGTGTTTGCTCAAATACCTTTGCCAAAAACCTGAAAAATAGTCTGATGTCAGGGGCAGTTTTAATTCGGACAAGTCTTTCGACTTGTGTTATGGCTTTATTCGGACTGATAAAGCTTTGTGAATCAAAACGGTTTTTTGCCATAGTTTATGGGACACGTGTCACTTTTTGGTTGGTTTCTTCAGTCGTTTTTTCACCTTGAATCTCGCACCCACCTTCTTCGAAAAGCAACCTCTTCATTTAAAGAGGGTGACATCAGCGCCGTCTTTTAATCATTACCAATCTTTTCGAATTCTCCTAGGAATCAAACTCCTTTTTCAGATTTACTATAAATTGAAATGCTTTCTACTGTTTCACCATCACTCTCGTTTTTACTCTGCAAATCCTCAAAGCTTTTTCTCTTCAAAACAAAATTTTACCCATATTGTTTATGTTCACGGCTCCGAACGCTTTGATCAAAGGCGGGTGGCTCAACCTCTCTGAACTAGAAAAGGCGCAAAAGATTGAAAGGGAAAGGCGCATTGCAGCAGGCTTACCCGCTTCGCCTATCGACAAACCAGCAACTTCACCCACAGAATCAGACCAAGGTTCTTCCTCCATAAAAGGGCATCAAACCAAAGAAGTTATTTCAAACCAATCTTTCACCTATTATCTCAGGCTCCTCGGTTCAAGAGTCGGAACCCATCGTTGAACCAGGTTTAACAGTTACAAGCTTTAAAAAACCCTCCCCTTTCTTAGCCATGGGGTCAGACGTTGAAACCTCTCCTCAGAAATTAGTTGACCAAAGAAAAGGTCGGCTGGTCAAGGGTCAAGCTTCTAAGGGTACCCCCTCGAAATCGGGTGCCAAGGACAGTAGTACTAGGTCAGAGGCACCCATTAGAGCACCAAAGGACAGGCTGTCCGGTCCGGAGCGCACTGGTTCAAGTCCTCGAAGAGAAACGTCTACACCAGAGCCCCAACCGGAGGCCAGGAACCAAGAAAATACTGAAACTCAGCAGTCCGGAAGTCAGGTTGAGCCAAATCTAGACCTTCCCCTCACTACTGCTACTGAAAACCCCTTATCAATCATGGAGGAAGTAATGGAGGACTCTATCGAAGAGGCTCCATTCGAGTCTGAGCCTTCCGGACAGACTAGTGGTGCTGTTGCTACCCAAAAAGACAAGGGCAAAGAAAAGTTGTGCTTGAGGCATCCGGATCTGCCGGAGTGTCTCGAAGGAAGGGTGGGGCCTTGTTTCCACAAGGTCAGTGTTAAGTACCTCCTTGCTCTGCAAAAGATCAACTACGCATTCATCCACACAGCTGAGTTGGGTCGGATGCGTACGAAGTGGGGAATTCCGGAGAATGTGAAGATAAGAATCCTAATAAACCCCGAAAATCCCATGGATTGCAAATTGAGTGAGATAGTCATCTTCACGGAGCTATTTAACTGGGGGCTCAGATTCCCCTTGGACCCAGAGATCGTCAGATACTTTCATCTGATAAAGCTGCCCAAGCCAGCTGAGTCCCAATGCCTGGTACACCCTTATGGCCTGCATTATGGCCTCTAGGCTCTCTGGGATCCCTCTGCCAATGGAGGAGTTTGCTGCGGTGGCCAGTCTTTGTAGAAACCACCTCATCCCCTTTTATCACTTCAACATGGGGGATGACTTCAAGGCAGTGGATGACTTGCTAGAGTCGGAGAGGAATTGGAGGACTCAATTCCTCTTCGTAAGTGGTGCTTGGGAGAACGGGAAGAAAATCAAGGCCGGAGTCAACCCCACTCTCCTCACCAGCAGATGAAGGAGTGATGGTAAGGCTCCTCCCTTATATTTTTATCTCTTCTTTTATCAAATTTGTTTAAACTAATTTACTTTGTCTTCTTCTTAGCAGTACTACCCAAGGACTTCAATGACTATATAAAGTACGGGAAAATCACTTGCACCAAGATCAATGCTTGGGCTGCTGAAAGGTGGGGAAACCGGTTCCACGATACCTTCACGGGGGGGCAACTTAGCAAGATCTCACCTCTGGAACACTACTGGCCGGATGGACTTAACCTGGGAAGAGCTCACCACTCAACCCCTTCCGGATGTAGTGCTCAAGAGGACACATGAACCGGACGGGACACTTTACTTGCCAGGTCGGGCCAAGGCCCCGAGCAAAATGAAGGGCAAAAAGAAGAAAGGCAAGAAAGTGGTAGGTTGTACGGACCCTGCTGAGGTGGAGGAAGCTGTTTTACCAAATCCGGAGGGGTCAGCCCCAAGCCAGATTGATGCTGCTCTCTTGGAAGTGGTAGAGAGGGAGAGTGTTAGGCAAGAAGTCCACTCCCCAAAACCCTCAATGGCTTCCAAAAGACACCTTAAACGGGGAGCTGAAAGTAAGGATAGGGAGGCCAAGAAGAAGAAGACCTCCAAGGGTGATGAACTTTCTCTCCGGCCTCCGGAGCCTCTCCCCCAGGTTGATCCTACTGACCCAACACAAGCAGAAGAGATACCTGAGGACTTTCAAACTGATGAGGTCGAAGGGGGAGGTCTTAGCATTGATGGGGTAGACATCACTGGTCTTGGTGGGCTTGGTGAGTACTTTATCAACCTCCCCAGAGATGATTTCGCTGGGCCTTACCTTCCCTCGAGTACTTCAAACACCGTCACTTTCAATGGTAAGACTTTTACTGTTTCAAGTGAAAGGGACATCATAGCTCACTCTTTATTAAGTAGTGTTCAGCCGGTGCTTGCGTTGGAGAAACAAGTCTGAAGTCAGACATTATCAAAGACCTCAAGTCTGATAAAGAGAGGCTGTCCGATGACCTTCGTACTGCCACTCAACACGCTGACATTCTAAAGGGGGAGAACGGGGAGCTAAAAAAGAAACAGGAGGGATGGACCACCAAAGTTGCTACTCTGGAAGACACCATCAAGGATCTCCGGGAGAAGTTGTCCGGAGCAGAGAAAGATCTCAACTCTTTAAAAGAGGAGACCAAGGCCAAGGAACAAATTATCAACAACTTGATCAGTGATAAGATTGTGCTTGAGAATATAGTGTCCAAGGCTGCAGAGGAGAAAGCTGATCTGCTAAGGGAGCAGGAGGCAAAAATCCAAGCCAAGATCGACGCTTATGCCAATTACGTGATCGACACTCAAGAGGAAATGTATGCCAAGGTGAAATCAGACATGGTCCTGCTCTTTCATGAGAAGTTCTCGAAGAGGAACTTTCGTGATTTATGGCTTCACGTAGAGTATGAAAACCTTCCCTTCCACACCATGGCTGATGGATACTTGCATGACTACTCCAGTGCTTCGTCTTCTGATGAGGCAGAAGAAAATGTCGGGGAGGATTCTCCTGAAAAGAAAGACGATCCTCAGGGGAAGAAGAAAATGGATGAGGCTGAGCCATCTTCAAAGGCTCAGTCTTAAATTATGAACTATTTTTTGTTTTTCACGTTATCTAAACTAAAGTCCTTGGAAGGCCAAGGCACCTTTTTTGTAAGGGTGTCCGGTATCTGACCAGACAGATATTTTACTCTGTTTGACAATTTGAAAGTCCTTGGAAGGCCAAGGCACTTAATTTATTTTAATGAATATTCTTGTTTTGCACAATTCTCACATTATTTTAATGAATACCTTAGTGTTTAAATAGCCCTTAGTTATTTCATAGTGAGAGTGTTTAAGAAGGCCTCAAATTTCATTAAAAACCCGAACACCTCATTAAAACCTCCCTGCGCCACCAGGGTAGGAAAAAGTATGCCCCCAAATATTTATATGGATGTTTAAACAAGTAAATATTTATACAAATGCTACTCCAAGTACATCCGGGGATGTTCGATATTCCAAGGGTGGGTCAAAACTCTTCCACCATTGTCTTCTAGCCAATATGTTCCAGGTTTAAGCCTTTCAACAACCATATAAGGTCCTTCCCAAGTCGGGGCCAATTTGTCGAGCAGCTTCTCTTTAGTGTGTAAGAAGACTTTTCTCAATACCTTGTCCCCCGGCTGGAAATCTCTTCTTTTAACTCTAGAAGCAAATCTGCTTCTCATCAAACCCTGATAGTGTGCAGCTCTAAGGTGAGCTTTAACTCGTCTTTCTTCTACTAGATTGAGCTGACTTCTGATTACCACTTCGTTAGCGCATTCAGAGAAATTGTGAACACGAAATGATGGGAGAGTTGCCTCTATGGGAGCTATTGCATCCATCCCATAAACCAAGGCAAAGGGTGATTCGTGTGTTGCAGCCCCAGGTGTTGTCCGGTAGCCCCACAAGACCTCTTGTAGATAGCTAGGCCACTTCCCAGTAGCCCCTACCAAATTCTTCTTTAAACCGGACAATATAGTTCTGTTGGCCACTTCAACCTGACCATTTGCTTGTGGGTGGAAGGTGAAAAGAAACAATGTTGTATACCTCTTGAGGCACAAAAACTCTCCATTTCCCTATTGTCGAACTGTGGCCCATTATCTGTCGTTATCTTTCGTGGAACACCAAATCTGCAACAAATGTTGGATAAAATGAATTTTATAACGGCTTTTGATGTTATTCCTGCCAAAGGGGCTGCTTCAATCCACTTCGAAAAGTAATCGATTGCAACAATTATAGTTTTGCGCCCTCCGGATGCCATAGGGAGAGGCCCCACTAAATCCAACCCCCACCGAGCAAAAGGTATAGGCTCAGAAATTGATTCTAAAGGAATGGCTGGGACATGAATTTCATTGCTGTATCTCTGGTATGGGTCACACCTTCTTACCAGTTCTTTAGCATCCTGCATGATAGATGGCCAATAGTAGCCAGCCAGTAAAACTCTCCTTGTTAGAGCCCTGAATCCACAATGAGCTGATCCCTCGCCATCATGCAATTTGGAGAAGACTACTTGAGATTCATCATCCCCCAAACAGCGCAGAAGAGGTTTACTGTAAGACTTCTTATACATAATGTCTCTCAGTATGATAAAACCACGAGCCTTGTGTTTCGGTTTTCTTGCCAGTGATTTATCCGGATGCACGATGCCGTCGGAGAGGTATTGCAGGAGAGGAAATCTCCAATCCTGAGGTTGTTTCACTTGTACTTCAAAAATTTCTTCTTCTTTACCCATATTAAGTTGAATGGAGGGGATCTCCAGCACATGGATCCATGGATACGACTCTGTATACGCTATGGTTGCCAATGAATCTGCCAACTCATTTTCTGTCCGGGGTATATGTTCATAAATAATGCTTTTAAACTTGAGTGCTTCATTTTTAAGAAGAAGTAAATACTTTACTAACTGCTCCTTTTTAGCCTCAGATTGACCTTGGGCATGGTGGATAAGAAGCTGGGATTCACTCAATAGCTTGACCCTCTTAGCCCCACAAATAAAAGCTAACTTCAGACCAGCTATAGCTACCTCGTACTCAGACTCATTATTGGAAGCCCTGAAAGCAAAACATATAGCCTGGTACATTTTGTCACCATATGGAGAAGTCAAGCACACCCCTGCACCACATCCCATAGTGTTGGATCCACCATCTGTCCGGACGATCCAGACCTTTTTGTCTTTCATCTCTGTAGTCTGCTCCGAATCTCTATCAGAGTGGAATTCAACTAAAAAATCAGCTACAGCTTGGGATTTGACTGCTGTTCGGGGAGCAAAATCTATATCGAAATCCCCCAACTCTACTGACCACTTAGTCATCCTACTTGAAATGTCTGCCTTTTGGAGAACATTCTTCAAAGGAAAAGATGTTCGGACGATAATAGGATGAGCCTGGAAATAATACCTCATCTTTCTTGCAGCTATCACTAGGGCCAATGCTAATTTTTCAAGTTTCAAATAACGCCTTTCTGCATCTATCAAGCTTTTGCTGATGTAGTACACTGGATGGGGGTAATTATCCACCTCTCTCACTAACACAACACTGATGGCACAACTTGAAACTGCCAAATATACGAAGAGTGTCTCTCCATCAACTGGTTTAAACAATGTTTTGGAAGAGGACAAATGGTTCTTGATTTCATTGAAAGCCTCATCACATTGTGATGTCCAGTCCAATCCCTTGGCACCCTTCAAGGTTTGAAAAAACGGGGCGCATCTGTCCGAAGACCTTGAGATAAATCTGTTCAAAGCAGCTAACTCTAAGGGAAATATGCTAATTTCCTGTCAAATCAGATCAAAAGAAAAAAAAAGAAAAGGAAAGCACAAAAAACAAAAGTGAAATCAAAGACACAATTGTTAACGGAGTTCAGCAAATTATGCCTACGTCTCCGGACCTGCTGCAGATCGATTTTATTAGGAAGAATACAGTGACTGCCGTTTTTTTGTGTGGTGAATACACAAAACCCTAACACTAGGTTTTATAGAGACTGTAACACTTAAAGAAGGGAAAAATATCACAGTCCTTAATGTGTAATTTATAACCCCCTAAAATTACACTGTCTTTTCAATTCACTCCAGTTCTCTTTAATGTGCCTACCACTTGCCTCATCTCCACTGTTTTCACATTCTACTTGAAGGTTATGATATATCTTACTCAAGTGATGGCAAGCACTGGCTTCATTGGAAATGCAGATAAGTTCAGAAAAACTTAACAATCTCCCACTTGAAGACTGGTTTCAACCTGTCTTCACACCTTGATCTATGCAGCAGATCTTTCTGGTCTTATTACTCTTGTAGACCAACTGAAGCTGAACACAACTTCAGTTTTTCAATGGCTACTGTCTTTGTCAACATATCAGCTGGATTCTTGCTTCCTTGGATCTTTTCCAGTATTAGCACCTCATCTTCCAATAAAGATCTAATGAAATGATAACGAAGACTGATGTGCTTGGTTCTTGAATGAAATGTTGAATTCTTCGCCAATTGAATTGCACTTTGACTATCACTATGCAGAACGTTGTTCTTCTGTTTGAATCCCAACTCGGTCAACAAACCTTGAAGCCATATCATCTCTTTACTGGCTTCGGTCACTGCTACATACTCAGCCTCTGTAGTTGATAAAGTGACAATTTTTTGTAATTTTGACATCCAACTAACAGCTGTAGTTCCAACAGTAAATATATAACCGGTAGTGCTTTTCCGGTGATCAACTTCACCTCCAAAATCTGCATCTACATAGCCTTGTACCTTTAACTCACCCTTACCAAAGTACAAACACTTTTCCATGGTACCTAGTAGGTACCTCAAAATCCATTTGACAGCTTCCCAATGAATTTTCCCTGGGTTTGACATAAACCTACTCACAACTCCCACTGCATAACTAATGTCTCGTCTTGTACAGACCATTGCATACATCAAACTTCCAATAGCTGAGGCGTAAAGAACCTTAGCCATGAAGTCTTTTTCTTCATCTGTCTTAGGGGATTGATCCTTGGATAAACGAAAGTGACCTGCCAATGGTGTACTAACTGGCTTTGCATCACACATGTTAAATCTCTTCAAAACGCGATCGATGTACTCTGACTGAGATAACTGCAGAACTTTTCTATGCTTATCTCTTATGATTTGCATTCCAAGAATCTTCTTCGCCGGACCCAAGTCCTTCATGTCAAATTCTTTTGACAATTGTAGCTTCAATCTTCTAATATCATCCATATCTGAACCTGCTACTAACATATCATCAACATAAAGTAGCAAAATGATATAACTGGACTTACATCTTTTAAAATAGCAACAGTGGTCCGCATTACACTTCTGAAAACTCTCTTTGTGCATAAAACCGTCAAATTTCTTGTACCACTGTCTTGGAGCTTGTTTTAAACCATACAAACTTTTCTTAAGTCTGCATACCATGTTTTCTTTCCCTTCTTTTAAGAAACCTTCTGGTTGATACATGTATATCTCCTCATCCAAATCCCCGTGAAGAAATGCAGTCTTCACATCTAACTGTTCAAGATAAAGGTCTTCAATGGCAACAATACTCAACACTGATCTAATAGTATTGAGCTTCACAACTGGAGCAAAAATATCGGTGTAATCAATTCCTTCCTTTTGCTGGAACCCTTTGACAACTAGTCGTGCTTTGTATCTCTTAGAGCCATCATGCTCATCTTTCACCCGATACACCCATTTGTTATGAAGTGCCTTCTTACCCATTGGTAACTCAGTTAGGTCCCATGTATCATTTGAGATTAAAGACTTCATCTCATTTTTCATAGCAAACTCCCACTTACTAGCATCACTGGTCTGGCAAGCTTCATCATAGCATTCAGGTTCTCCTCCATCGGTAAGTAACAGATAGTTCAAGTATCTCCTGTTGGGTACATGGGGTCGGGAAGATCTTCGCAAAACAGGAACTGCCTCGGTCGGCTGTAGGGTATCGGATTGCTGTCGATAGGTCTGTCCAACAGACTCTCCTTCTTGAGGGGTTAATCTGATCGACTCTAATTCTTGACTATCTGGGACTCCCTCGATATCTGCAAATACTGATTCATACGGCTTTGAGTCATTTGCTTCAGTTTTATGTCTGTCCTTGTACATCACTGTTTCATTGAAGATCACATCTCTGCTTCGTATCATCTTCTTGTTCTCCTCATCCCAAACACGATAACCGAACTCATCTTCGCCATAGCCGATCAGGAAACATTTTTCGATTTCGGATCAAGCTTGTTCCTGCCTTGGTCACTTATATGAACATATGCTGTACAACCAAAAACTCTTAGATGTGATAATTTTATATCCTTACCACTCCATACCTCCTCGGGTATTCGATGTTCTAAGGGAACCGACGGGCCTCGGTTAACCAGGTAAGCCGATGTATTGATTGCTTCTGCCCAGAACTGCTTCGGTAAACCAGACTGTATTCGAATGCTTCTGGCTCTTTCTGTCAACGTTCTGTTCATACGTTCGGCAATACCATTGTGTTGAGGCGTACCTGGAACGGTTCTCTCCATACTGATACCATGCTCATAGCAAAAGTTCTTGAATTTGGTGTCCTCATATTCACCACCATTATCAGTTCTCAGCTTTTTAATCTTCAGACCTGTCTCATTCTCAACCATAGATTTCCATCTCCTAAAAACATCAAACACTTCAGATTTATGCTTCAGAAAATAAACCCATACCTTTCGAGAATGATCATCGATAAATGTCACAAAATAGTGTTTCCCTCCTATAGATGAAACAGTTGTTGGCCCCCAAACGTCAGAGTGAACAAGCTCCAGCTTTTCTTTCTTTGGGGTTCTACCACTCGTCTGAAAACTGACCCTTTTTTGTTTTCCAAGTATGCAATCTTCACACATGTCTATATCGACTGACTTCAGACCTGGAAGCTTCCCATTTGAGTACATAATTTTCATACCCTTCACACTCATATGGCCAAGCCTCTGGTGCCAAACATTTGGATTTTCGTTTCCTGCTGCTATTGTAATTGAACAGCTCGTCTCTGCTGTCTTGTAAAGAGTACCACTCTTCTTTCCGCGAGCAATCGTCATTGCTCCCTTTGAAATTTTCCAATTGTCACCATAGAAGATCGTACTATAGCCTTCGCTAGCCAACTGCCCTACTGAAATTAAGTTCTTTCTCAGACTGGGGATATGTCTGACATCTTTCAGTTCCCATACAGACCCATTCAACTTAATCTTCACAGTACCTTTACCAATAATATCACAAGGTTGATCATCACCAAGATATACTTTTCCAAGGTTACCAGGTACATACCTCTCGAAGAATTCTTTCTTCGAAGTCGCGTGAAACGATGCTCCAGAGTCTAATACCCAAGACTCTTCCCTACTTTCTAAGGAGCATATTAACGCATCGTCTCCTTCTGAAGTGATATTTGCCTCTGTCTTCTTCTCTTGTTCCTTTGGTTCTCTCTTGCACTGAAATTTAAGGTGCCCGGTCTTCCCACAATTCCAACACTCCATGTTTCTCAACCCCTGGGAATTTTTAGGATTCCTAGACTTGGACCTCCAGTCTCTTGATTTGCCTCGGTAGTTCGATTTACCACGTCCATATACTGTGGTTGAATTTCTTCCTCTTGATTCTGTCTGTAAGACTGAGGAGATTGATGACTCACCTGATTCTCTCCTTCGAATCTCTTCACTGAGAACTAGGTCACGAACATCATCAAATTTCAACTTATTGCTTCCTGATGAGCTACTCACCGCAGTGACAGTAGCATTCCAACTATCTGGTAGTGAAGACAACAGTATCAATGCTCGTATTTCTTCATCAAAATCAATTTCAACTGAACTCAACTGGCTTGTGATTGTATTAAGTTCATTGAGGTGTTGAGCTACCGAAGCGCCTTCCATCATTCGCAAATTGAATAAACGCCTCATCAAGTGAACTTTGTTAGACGCTGATGGCTTCTCATACATACTGGAGAGAGCCTTCATAAGACCCGCCGTGGTTGTTTCCTTTATGATGTTAAAGGCAACGTTGCGGGATAGCGTCAATCGGATGACTCCAAGAGCTTGTCTATCAAGAAGGGTCCAATCTTCATCTTTCATACCTTCTGGTTTCTTTTCTGAAAGGGGTTGATAAAGTTTTTTCTGGTACAGATAATCTTCAATCTGCATCTTCCAGAACCCAAAATCTACACCATCGAATTTTTCGAGTCTCACCTTTCCTTCGTCTGTAGCCATTGCTCCCACTCAAATCTGATTTCCTTTGGATCGCTACCACCCTGGCTCTGATACCAGTTCTAAGGGAAATATGCTAATTTCCTGTCAAATCAGATCAAAAGAAAAAAAAAGAAAAGGAAAGCACAAAAAACAAAAGTGAAATCAAAGACACAATTGTTAACGGAGTTCAGCAAATTATGCCTACGTCTCCGGACCTGCTGCAGATCGATTTTATTAGGAAGAATACAGTGACTGCCGTTTTTTTTGTGGTGAATACACAAAACCCTAACACTAGGTTTTATAGAGACTGTAACACTTAAAGAAGGGAAAAATATCACAGTCCTTAATGTGTAATTTATAACCCCCTAAAATTACACTGTCTTTTCAATTCACTCCAGTTCTCTTTAATGTGCCTACCACTTGCCTCATCTCCACTGTTTTCACATTCTACTTGAAGGTTATGATATATCTTACTCAAGTGATGGAAAGCACTGGCTTCATTGGAAATGCAGATAAGTTCAGAAAAACTTAACACTAACCTCCCCGTTAATCGTTGTACTTCTTTAATATTCCGAGGAGGCTCCATTTGAAATAGAGCATTAAGCTGGTCCGGATCGGGCTGTATCCCTTGCTCACTTATTATATAACCTAGAAACTTCTCGGATTGCACTCCGAACACACATTTTTCTGGATTTAACTTCAAATTCACTTTCACTAAGTTTGTAAAAGTTTCTTGGAGGTCAGCCAAGTGCAATTGCTCATCCACACTTTTCACCATCATGTCATCGATGTATACTTCCATATTCCTTCCAATCTGATCACCAAAAGCTTTGTTCACCAATCTCTGATAAGTAGCCCCAGCATTTTTCAACCCAAACGGCATTACTTTGTAGCAATGAAGACCCCTATCAGTGACAAATGTGGTATGCTCTTGATCCTTCGGATCTACTTGGATCTGATTGTATCCGTAGAAAGCATCCATAAAGGATAGCAGCTTATTCCCAGAGGTGGAGTCTCCTAGCTGGTCAATCCGGGGAACTGGATACAAATATTTTGGGCAAGCCCTATTGAGGTCTGTGAAGTCAATGCACATACGCCACTTGCCATTTTTCTTTTTTACCAGGACCGGATTGGCAGTCCACAAAGGATATTGAGACTCCTTGATATGCCCCATCTTTGTGAGCCTGTCAACCTCTTGCACAATAACATCAGCCTTTTCCTTGGAAAAAGCCCTTCTTTTTTGAACCACTGGTGCTACGTCTTTTCGGATAGATAGGTGATGTGATATCACATCTGCTGGAACCCCGGTAACATCAGCATTGCACCAAGCAAAAACATGTTGATGGCTTTTCAAAAATTTTAACATCTCACTTTTCAGATCGGGTGGCATTCTAGACCCTATCTTGACATTTTTCCTTCTTCCAAACAATGTGTTTCTACCTCTTCGACTGGTATTAATACTCCAGGGGCCTCTCTAGGGTCATCAATTTTACCCTCACCCCCAGAAATCCCCTCAAATTGCTATTGCTCGTTGATACAAACTGCCCCCAACGTCTGGGGCGCCAGAGCTGTAGCATAACATTCCCTTGCAACCTTTTGACTGCTTCGGACAACTCCCACCTGTCCTTGAACAACATATTTCAAACATTGGTGGACTGTTGAAGCCACTGCATGCATCCTAAAGAGCCAAGACCTCCCTATAATAGCATTATAGCAAGTGGGACAATCTACCACAATAAAAAGTATCCTGACCATCTTCTTGAAAGGGCCCTTTCCCAATAGAACTTCCTCTTCGAACTCCCCGATCACATCTGCTGAGCTGCCAGTAAAGCCCACAATTGATCTGTCCGAACTCTGAATTACGGCTGGATTTTTCATTCTCTTGTAAGTGGCTAAGAAAAGGATATTGTCTGAGCTTCCAGTATCCACCAAAATTCGTCTTATGTCATTGCCCCCAATGGATGCTCCTATGACAACAACATCTTCATGAGGGCCAGCTATATCTCTTAAATCATCTTCATCAAAAACAATGAAGGGGAATGGAATTTGCAATTGATAGGAAGTCATACCTCCTTCTAGCTGGGTAGCTAAAGTATGAATGTGCTTCTTCCTCGAAGAAGCAGTAGGAGCTTTCATAGTATCTCCTCCGAAAATTGTAAGTGACTCAAAAAACTTAATGAGCCCGGAGACTGTCCTAGAACATTCCTCAATGGCACCCACTCTATTTCGAGTCGGATCAGGATCCAAGTATTCAGATTCCACATCAAACCTTTCGATTATAACCATGGCTCCCTCCGGAGCAGCATTACTTGGACCAACCCGGTGAGTATTGTCAGGCCTATTACCTCCTCTTCTTTTGACATAAGCACCCAGCTTTCCCCTCTCAATCAAGTTCTGAACTTCTTGTTTTAAAGCTTAACAATCATCGGTGGTATGGCCAGTATCATTGTGATACTGGCAGAAAGAGTTATTGCGGTGTTCTCTAGGAGATTGCAGTGTGGTCGGTCTTCTATAGTATACCTCTTCCTTCGTTTTATCATAAATGGTGGCCACACCTTCTTTCAATTCTGCAAACCAGTCCGGTTGAACCCAAGGCCCTCTCTTATTTCTGGATTGTTGACTCTGAGCAGGTGCAGCTGGCTGAGATTGAGCTTTAGCCCTGCCATGCCCCTATCCGGTCTCCTTCGCCTTGTTCCCGGACTGATTCTGATTGGGGTTTGGTGCCACCGGGGTAGACCTCACCTGCCTGTGCACCCTAGTTTTCTTTGTTTCATCAACGTTAATCTGTTTTCCAACCTGATTCAGCAACCCTCCCCAAGTCGTGGCTTTCTTTCTGGTCACTGAATTAGCCAAATTCCCAGGGTTTAAGCCCTGTCTCAAGGATGTTATTGCTACTTGCTCGAAGCAATCAGCCAACCCACTCTTGGTGTTCACAAAACGACTTATGTATTCTTTCAATGATTCGTTCGGTTCCTGGGCACAATGGATTATTGTGTCCATGTTGCCTTTCAACTCTTTACTTCCAACAAACTGCCTTCGAAAGGCCACCCAAAAAGTATCAAAATTCTTGATGCAGCCTTGTGGCAGGCTGTTATACCACTTTAGAGCACTCCCCGTAAAAGATTGGGAGAATGCTCTATAAAGTAGCCTGTCATCATCATCAAAGTTCATCATGAAGTTTTTAAATTGCTCCAAATGGTTGTCCGGATCAGTAGTGCCATCGTACTTCTCCATTTTAGTACTATCAAACCTCTTAGGGAGGTTTCCGGACAGAATTTTGGAAGACAATGGAGATTGTCTCCAATTCCGACCACGACTGAACACAGTATCCTCATTGGGAGTTGCAAAGATACCTGGTTCATCGTGGAAGGCAAAAGGATCCATCAGCATCCGGTCTACATGCCTCCGGCTGTGAGATGTCCCTTTACCAATATTCTTCTTCAACTTCCCATGTCTATCTCTTTTCCTTGAATACTTTTTTATCAGCTTTTGCTTCTTTTTAGTTCGGCCCTCATCGCTGCTAGAGGACAAGGACTCTTCAACTCCATCTTTATCCGAAGAGCTATCAGAAGATTCTGAGCCTGAGTCAGAACTCTCCACTGGCTTAGACCGGTGAGATTTCTTGGAGCTGGCATGAGTCTTTTTGGTACTCACATGAGTCTTTGAAGGCTCATGCTCTATAGGGTTATCGGTATGATGAGCAACTGATGCTTTCGATTTTTCTTTCACGCCCTTCTTAGCCTTTTCTGCTCTCAGAGCTTCAATCTCGCCTTTTAACCTATCACGCTCCTCGATAGTGTATTCATCGTTTTCACCCACCACTTCGAGCAAAGCTGGTGGCACTTCCGGGTCGTCCGGATTCATTCGGACTGATTTTTCTTGTTGGTTTCGAATGCTTGATTCAGGCACCTTCATCCTCCCACTGTGGTCGCCAATTTGGTGTGGTTAATTTTTGTCTGAGGGTAAATTTGTAATTTGTTTTAGAGTTTTTGGAGGTGTGTAGGTGTTTAATGTTTGAGTAGAGAGTAGAGGGAGAATTAAGCAGCCTGGTTGTATTTAATTTTCATTACCCATATTAAATGCAGGTGGTTGGGTATTTTTACCCTTATATTTGGGCTTTATGGGTTTTCGGGTCATGTTTAATGGACCGGGGTCATGTTAAAGACCCATGAGATCTGAGTAGAAGAGCAAGCTGTTTAGTCAAGAAGTGTTTAGGTTTTTAAGTACTTTTGTTATAGTCCGAACAGTCCAATGGGCTAGGTGTTCAAATTCCCCTGTCCGCCCCTGTCCGGTTTGGTGATCTTGGTCCGAACTGTCCATGTCCGGTGAGGTAGCAATATTCGGGCTCATCAATGTCTGAGCCCAAAAACACCACTACCCTAACCTTCCATATGCGTTGCATAAAATCCTTCGTCGTTTGGATTAGCGAACTGGCTCCCGATCCTATAACCAAAAGTTTGATTTCCCGATCGGAACTGAGACCGTGGTATGTTGGGTTGTTCTCTTTTGTTAATTGTCATAACCCCCTCTTTATCCATAAAAATAGGTGTTATTTTATCTCCGTTATCTCCTTGTGGTTTGATACTTTTACTCGACGCGACCTACGCTGTCGAATATCTCGCTCCCGAATGATTCTTTTATCATTCCTAAAATGTCGGTTTTCCCAATCCGGAGAGGATGATTCGTACACATTTTCCTCACTAAAAAACTCGTACTCCAACTTGGTTCGGAGCCCGGATCTATTCCTTAAAAAACTATCAAGCTTTCGTACTCGGGTTCTTCCCTTATAAAAATCAGCTTCGTCCCCATTGATAACATAATTTTCTACTTTACCGTCATCGCATGATCTTTCTCCTTGGTCATCAAACCGATGCTTTTTTACATCCAAAGCCGCTCTTTTCTCAGTATTAAGCTTAGATATGTCATCAAGTAGTTGCTGCCTGATCATGATAAGGGTCGAACGCCTACCACGACCTTGATCATGCCGATCCTGATCGTCGTACTGTTCCTCGGAGTGTCGCTCCTCCGAAGAAGAAACATCTCTGTCAGAAATTCTTTCCTTTACCTTTCCACCTCTAGCTTCTGTATCCATTTGAATACCAAAATTTCAATAGTACTGGACAAAGTTAGGGTTGGGATATAAAAGAACTGAATCTCTGGGTATCACTCATTCCCACAGACGGCGCCAATAATGGTTCTAGAAATATCCGAAGGTGAATATCGAATAAGTCTAATAATAAAGTCATGTCAAAGGAATCTAAATTGAATTATAAAGAGAGAAAGTAGTAGGAATAAAGTACGAATCATTGAAAAGTGTCCTTTCTCCCAAAAAAGGATGTCTCCTTATATAGTGACAGTGGTGGCCCCCACTGACACATGCCTTTTACACTCTAGTCGTCCTAAATACATTATATATATATATATATAACTCCTTAATTACAAATAAACCCATATTTATCTATCAAAAAGTAATTTAGTCCCACAAATCTTGATATTTTATGCCCTTATCACACACTACAATCAATAATCATGGCTAAAGACTGAGTCAAACCCCTCTCTCTATTAAAGATTTCATTGCCCTAACTGGGCTTTCGAAGGGGCCAGTGTTGCCGTTTTATTATTTAACACTTGTTGATGATATGAAAATTATCGATGACCTTCTTGAAGCTAAAACATTCTATAGTAAAGATTTGTCTTGATTTCTGGAGCTTGAGAAAACGGGAAGGAAATTTCCAATGAGAATCCCTCAAAACTTAACCTCGTATGTAGGAGTAACATTAAGTTCTTTTATCTTTTTTATTTTTTTATTTTACTCTGAATAACTTGTATTTAACTTTCCACTTACTTTTCTGTCGTATTCAAAAATTTCAAGATATAAAATTCGTCAGAAGAACACGAAAGACATTTTTGCCAAGTTGGCCACTTGGACAGAAAATGGATGGGGTAATGGATTTCACTATACTTTTCAACCTATAAACTTTATCAACAGCCACATGTGGAGGATCACTCTAGGTGTTAACCTCCTCGAAAACTCGATGAAGCCACCAAATCCAAATTTAGTGGTGAAGAGACTGATAGCACCTGATGGTAAGGTGACTCTTCTATTGAGAAATAGATTGGGCAATCATGTCCCCATAAAAAAGAAGGGGAAAAAGAAAAAAACGGGTAGTACATCTAGTACTAGCCATTCCGAAATTTTGAGACCACTGAAGAAGTAAAAAAAGAAGACAAATGAAACCAGCCCTTCTACAATTGAAGAAGATGTTGAAGTTGAACCATCTTCAAAGAAAAAAAAGATTGTTGCCTTGAAGAAAAGAGAAGAGCACTTCTAAAACACCACCACGGAAACAGGCATAAAATAATTCTAAAGAAACCCCCCAAGAAGTGCCTCATTCTCAGGTTGAAATCACACTATAGTGAAAGATAAAAAAAACTACAATAGAAAAAACTAGGAGATGACTACTTTTCTCCTGATGCACCAACTAACACAGATGAGCATCAAAACCAAGAGCAACCTCAAGAAACTGCCCATCAATCTACTGCTCCTCTTTTGTTTGATATAATGGTCTCAATTGCTCCACCAAGTACTTCCTCCGTTGCTCTAATTTTTTATATCTATCAAAGACTTATTCCCCATGTTGAAGAGACATCCGAGGAGGTCGTATATGCACTACAGCCATTTGCCAATCTTGGAACTGCAACACAAAAATTGTGCTAAGAAGTGGATTATGCTCGAAGCTGTCTGGAAACTATGGCTAAAGACATAATCCGATATGAGAAATATGTTACAGCAGAAAAGAAAATGAGAAATATCTTTGGCTATCTTATTGAAGATCAATTTCATAAGTTTAAAGCTGGTAGGCTGGAACTCATCAAATGAGCCATTCACCTCAACCGACATCTATGCTTTGATCATGACCAGAAGATAGAGGAGCTTAAAACTTCCTATCAAGCTTAGATGGATGATCTCAAGGCCAAGCATACTCTTGAGATATCCAAAGAACAAAGAAAATTATCATATATTCAAGACTGTTTAAAAAAGAGTGAAGAAGAAAAGAAGAAGTTGATGGATGATATGGCCGCTCTAAAGACAAAACTAGGCATGGGCATTCGGTTCTTCGGTTCGTTTCGGTTCGGTTCTTTCGGTTCTCGGTTCTTTCGGTTCTTCAAAACTAGTACCCATTTAGGAACCGAATAAATTTCGGTTCGGTTCGGTTCAGTTCTTCTTAATTCGGTTCGGTATGGGTACTTAACTCGGTTCCAATTGGGTAATTTTGGATACTTTAAATGCTTTGCAATATCAACGTATATAAAACTCTTTTTACACTTTAAAACAATAAAACTATGTTAAATTGTAAGAAAAAAATACTCAATATAAAAAATATTCAAAATTAATATATTAAAGAATAATATTAGTAATATAAAAAATGGAGAGATGATATCAAGTTTATTAAATTATATAAAGCTTGGTATTTTGTTATTTTGTTTATACGCATAATAGTTTGTAAATATGTCGCCACTTTAATAAAGTATGCTGTCATTTATTCAAGATAACATAATTAGAGATCAATGATAAAAGACAAATTTAGGGGAATCTAATTTTAAAATAGAAAATATATTTTTAAAATAATTCAAAATTATGGGTTAGTACATAGGTTCGGTTCTTAACGGGTACCCACGGTTCTTCGGTTCGGTATGGTTCGGTTCCGAAAACCGTGGGTAATTGAAAACTGGAACCATTTGGGTATTATGAAAGAACCAAATCTACTTCAGTTCGGTTCTTTCAGTTCGGTTTGGTTCTTTCGGTTCCGGTTAAAATCTCCATGCCTAGACAAAACTCGACGAGGAGAAAGAAATTGCTGTGAAAACTGCTAAAAATCAGTGTGGCATGGACACACTGGCTGCTATTGCAAATGCCAAAGAGAAAAAAAACTATCATCATGCTCCACGAAATCCACGCAATGTTTCCAAAGGCCAACTTATCAAGCTTCTAGGAATTAATCCTTATTGACAACCGATTCAGCAAGGCCTTCGATCCTGTCCTCACTGATTCCTTCGAAGAGACGGAGTCAGGAGAAAGTGCTTCTGAGCAAGAAAATACTTCCACATAGAACTCCAAAGTAATGATTTTTTTTTCTCTTTTTGTTCATGTCATCTAATATTGTGGGGTGACTTGTTTTTGTGAATGCCTATTTGTTTAGAATTTAGAACATCTTTTTTAATCATCGGATTAACTTTTATGCATTAATATTTTTCCTTCCTTCATATTTACTTGTCTTATCATAAAAACTTATGATTTTATAAACCAAGTCATGTTCACCTCTAATTCCAACATATGTGACAACTAAACTTGAAATTTATGAAATAAAAATAATATTCTTACAAAATATTAGAACCTCGAATTTAAGTGTGTGTTAAAAGAATGTTAACACCTTAAATAAAAATAGTGCATTTATAAAATGTAGCACGTCGAATATACATAGTGCGTTTAAGGAATGTAGCACTTCGAATAATATAGTGCGTTTAGAGAATGTAGCACTTCCAATATTATAGTGCGTTTAGAGAATGTAGCACTTTGAATAATATAGTGCGTTTAGAGAACGTAGCACTTTGAATATAGTTGTTTCTTCAAATAGTGTTTATAATAAACATGTCAGATTAGTTACTTTTGCTCAACAACTTCAAAGATGATCAGTATTTGACTGGTTACCAAAATATTCAAAATACTTATGTTTAAACCAACCATTGGCCAAAAAAGACTTTCATTAATATCTTAAAATATTTACATGACACCTCATTAAAACCTCATTGAACCAACAGGGTAGGAAAGAGTATGTCAATTATTAAAAAAAGTTTAAAAAATACAAAATCATTCCCAATACAGTTTCAAGTGTTCTATATTCCAAGAATGTTGAAACATCATCCCCTGCTCATCCCAAAGGCGATATAAACCTAATTTTATCCTCTCCATAACCATATAAGGGCGTTCCCAAAACCATCTTTCCAATGCGGTTGTCCTTTGTATGGAGGAACAATTTCCTCAAGACCTTGTCTCCTACTTTGAAATCCCTCATTCTTACCTTCGAATTATATTGAATCCTCATCAAAGTTTGATAATGAGTCATATTCAAATGTGCCCTAACTCTTTTCTCCTCGATCAAGTCAAAGTCTGTTCTTTTTGCCTCCTCATGTAGATCTTGGGAATGTGAAGTACCCTGTAAGAAGGAAACATAGATTCTACAAGGCTCAAAATGTCCATACCATACACTAAAGCAAAAGAAGTTTCCTGAGTAGCCTCTCTAGGAGTTGTTTGGTAAGCCTATAACACCTCTTGCAAGTAGTTAGGCCATTTCATTGTAATCATTGTTAAATTCTTCTTCAAACCTTCCAAAATAGATCTATTTGTCACTTCCACTTGACCATTTGCTTGGGGATGAAAATGTGTAGAAAAATATTATGTTATTCCCCTCAAAGTGCAAAAATAAGCCATTTCTTTATTGTTAAATTGAGGACCATTTTCTGTGGTGATTTTTTAAGAAACCCCAAAACGAAAACAAAGATTGTTCAAAATAAACTTAATAACATCCTTGACTTTTGTTCTAGATAATGGTTCAGCCTCTGCCCATTTCGAAAAGTAATCCACCGCCATAATAATCATTTGACGTCCTCCAGAGGCCATAGGCAATGGTCCCACAAAGTCTTTTACCCACATGTCAAAAGGGATAGCCTCATAAATAAACATAAGTTGGTTTATGAATATAATTGGCAAAACGCTTACAAGTATCACAGCCTCGAACTAAAACTTTAACATTATTCATAATTGAAGGTCAATAATACCCTGCCAACAAAACCTGACGTGTCAAAGACTTGAAACCACAAAGTGTTGAACCCTCACTATCATGCAATTAAGATAAAATCTTCTGAGACTCTTATTTACCCAAACAATGCAACAATGGCCTACTCAAAGATTTCTTGTATAACCCCATCCAATACAACATACCCATGAGCCTTATATCATAACTTTTTAGCCAGTTGTACATCTTGGGGTAACATTCCTCTTAATAAAAAAAATTAAAGATATCAGTTTTCCAATCTTTTCGAATTGCATCTGGTGTGACAAATATCTCCTATATATATATTTACATTGCTATAACTGTGCTAAAATCGAAGGACTCTCCTGTAATAATATCCAAGGATACCCTTCTGTATAAGCAATTGTTGCCAAAGAATCAACAACTGTATTATCTTCTTGATTAATATGCTCTATAATCACTTTGTAAACTTGAAGAGCCAAATTTTGAAGCTCGCGAATATACAAAATTAAATGATTTTTTTTAACCTCGGAAACACTTGACATATGATTTGCTACTAATTGTGAATTTTTTTCCAAGCGAACTGTAGTTGCCCCGTAAATATGCGGAAGCCATAAACCAGCCAATACAGCTTCATACCCAGCCTCATTATTTGATGCACGAAAACTAAATTTAATAGCTTGAAACATTACCTTCCCAAAAGGAGCAACTAACTGGACTCCTGCAATAGATCCTAAAATACTAGAATTGTCATCAATTTGAACCATCCACAACAAAGTTTCTGGTAATACCTCTTTATCTATCTTCTCATCTAATCTGCTTGAATGAAATTCAACAAGAAATTATGCTAAATTTTGAGCCTTAATAGTTGTTCGAGGAGCAAAAATAATATCAAAATATTCCAACTCTACTGACCATTTAGTCATCCTACCAGAAATATCTGGACGTTACAACACATTCTTCAGTGGGAAAGAAGTTCAAACCACAATAGTGTGAGCTTGAAAATAAGGATGCATTTTCCTAGCAGCCACCACTAAAGCTAGAATCAATTTTTCAAGTCTCAAATACCTTTTTTCTGCTACTAAGAAACTTTTACTAACATAATAAACTAGCTTCAAAATTCCTTTATTATCCTTATCAATACAGCACTCATGGCAAAGTCTGACACTGCTATGTATAAAAACAACTGCTCTCCAATTCGAGGCTTAATAGTATCTCTAGTGATAACAATAGTTTTTTAATCCTTGAAGATGCTACTTCACAATCCGATGTCCATTTAAACTCATTTGGTTTTGTAATACTTGGAAAAAAAGAAAACTATTTATAAAAAAACCTTGAAATAAATCGATTAAGGGCAGTTAACCTTCTTCTCAAGATTTACACTTCTTTAATAGTTCGATGTAATGTCATTGATACTAAAGCCTTTAACTGCTCTGGATCTGCCTCTATCCCCTTTTCACTAATAACATACTTCAATAATTTCCCTGATTGAACCCCAAATTTCTTAGGGTTTAACTTCAATCGAATAACCCTTAGATTTAGAAAAGTCTCCTTTAAATACTCTAAGTTTCTATTACCAGTTGTACTTTTAACCAACATATCATCAATATACACCTCCATGTTTCTCCTTATTTGAGAAGCAAAAGCTTTATTCACCAACCTCTCATATGTTGTTCCAACATTCTTCAACCCAAAAGCCATAACCCTATAGCAATGTAAGCCTCGATCAATGATGAATGTAGTGCTTTCTTAATATTTTGATCCATCTGAATCTAGTTATACCCTGCAAAAACATCCATAAAAGACAAAATTTTATTTCCTCAAGTATAATCAACCAACTGATCTATTCGAGGAACAATAAATGGATCTTTAGGACAAGCTCGATTCAAATTCGTGAAGTTAACACACATTCTTCACTTCCTATTCTTATTTTTAACAATCAATGGGTTTGCTGTCCATAAAGGATACTGCTTCTCCCTTATATGTCTGACCTTAGACAAACGATCCACTTTTAAAACAATAACCTATGATTTTTCAACAGAAAAACATATCTTTTATGAATAACTGGCTTGATCTTCGGATTTATAGCTAAGCTATGCCATATCACCTCAGGTGGAACCCCAACCGCATCTTCTGTTTTCCAAGCAAACACATCCAAATTAGCAAATTAAATTTTTAATAACTGATGACGCAAATTTAGTGACAACAATGTTCATATTCGAAGAGTTTTTTTTATTGAGAAAGATATGTTCCTCTATACTTTCACTCACTATTAAAGAGCCTGGGGTTTCTCTCAGATCATCAACTCCCTCATCTTCATCCGAGGTCACCCCCCTGATTGATATTCAACCATTTTAACCTTACAATTAGGGCCTCGGATTTGAAGAGTTGTTGCATAACATTCTGTAGCCACTTTTGATCACTTTGGACCACCCAATTTGATCTCCAACGATATATTTCAGACATTGATGTATAATAAAGACAATAACATACATTCTTGAAAGCCAAGACCTCCCAAGAATATCATTATAACCAGTCGGAAATTTAACGACCATGGACAAGACTTGAACCTTCTTCTTAAAAGACCTTTACCCAAACATACCTCGCCCTCAAATTCTCCAATCACCTAAGATGTCACCCATGTAAAACCAATTATAGTTTGGTTTGATCGACAAATTCGAGATAGATTGTGAATTCTATAATATGTAAACTTAAACAATACATTTGCATAGCTCCATGTATCTATCAAAACATGTCAAATTTATGCTCCAGCAGTATCTGCTCCAATAATCATTGCATTTTCATGAGGACCCGCTATTCCTCTCAAATCATACTCATTAAATAAGATAAAAGAAGTATCATTCTTTCCATATAAATGAGTAGACATCTTGACTTCTATTTGAGTAGTTAAACTCACCACATGTCTTTTTCTGGAACTATTTGTATTACTAGTCAAAGAATCCCCTCCCCCAATTTTGTTTTTCTAAGGACTCAAAATATTCACACAAGATTTGAACTCTCCTTTGCTCTACTAGTTCATCTACAACCATCAAAATTAATCGATCTGGATCTGTGTCCAAATATTCCGACGTTGCATCAATTCATCACATTTAGTATTTAAAATCATCAATAAAATTTCTTCCTTCGAATTCCAATTAACAATTTGTTGTTTCGAAGTGTTTGGGACGTTTAAACCACAACTTTGGCCTTTAACAAAAACAGCTAACTATCTATTTTCTATTAAAACTTGTATTTCTATTTTTAAAGTTATACAATCTGTAGTATCATGCCCAATATCATCATGATACTTGTATAACCTGTTGTTGCGCTCTTCTCTTGGTCTGTTTATCGGATCTGGCTTTTTAAAGCTTACATAACCCTTGGATTTTTCGTAAATAGAAGCAATATTCTCAGTCAAATCAGCATAATGCTCTGGCCTTATCCATTGATTTGGCTTTGGTCTTTGAAACTGGTTACTAGTCGGCACATTGTTACCTCCAGCCCGTGGAGGCAAATTGTTCTTATTCCTTGGACGAGGTGGTTGATAATTCGGAGTGTGTCCTTGATTATTTGACACTTGCCCTTAATTATTTTGATTGACTACAGTCTCTCCTGGAACTCTGGTTGATTCTTTCACTTTAATTTGGTCTTCGACTTGAGTCATCGGTGCTCCAAAAGTTAATGCTCTTCTTTTTGTTATTTCATTTTCCAAGTGTCCTGGTAACAATCTTTGTCTAAATGCAACCGTAACAACCAACTCTTCACAATTATCTAACCCTGCCTTTGTTGACACAAAACGCTTCGTATAGTATTTTAAATTTTCTCCCACGACTTGCTTAAATTGTATTATGGTATCTCTATTTGCACACATTCCATTGCTTCCCACAAACTGACGCCAAAAGGCTGTATAAAAATATCTAAAGTTGGTAATAGATCCTCTCATAATTCTATTATACCACTTCAATGTTGTGCCCTTAAATTTCTGAGAAAAAACTCTGCATACCAACCTATCATCATCTTCAAAGTTCATCATGTAATTCTTAAATTTTTCGAGGTGGTCATCTAGATCATGGATCCCATCAATTTTTTCAACCTTAGAAATATCAAAACACTTTAGGAGAGTAATAGACCTTATTTTAGTTGTTAAAGGTGAGTTTTTTCAAGTCTACTCCTTGTACATACAGGTAATCTCATCTTGTTCATATTACAGTAAATAAATTCCGATCAGTTATACCTATGTACTGGTTAAATGTATTTCATTCACCTCATTCAGCTTCCTCAAGCAACAAGGCAAATCGTCTCTTTTTTATTTATATTCTTTACGTGGTTTTTGAGGCCGACCTTTTTATTCTTTTGAAGATCCCCGATACCTTTTTTTCTTAAACGAACTTTTTTTAGACTCTAAACGGTCAAACTCATCGTCACTAGATGTAATATACCCGTGTTTATCTTTCTTTTCCTTTCGTGAAGTACGATGTTCTTTTTCAGACTCAAATGTGTTTTCTTGCGATCGCTTCGAATCTGATAAGCAGTTTAGGAACGATCAGAATGTCTTTCCATCTCATTCTTTTCTTCAACTTGTCGTACCTCAGATTTCAGCCTACCTGACTGAATATTTTATTTTCTTTGAACATACTTCTTGATATGTATTTAACTGTGTATTTGATATTAATTAAGAAGAAAAAGAGAAATATATTATAGAGAGAGAACATAGAGTGATCAAAGTTTATATATCGAATGCGTGTCCTCTTTATTTAATCAACATTTGCCTTTATATAGAGGCACAATGGAAGGGTTGAAATAGAATTAGTTACAAAAGGGGCCTTATTGCATATAAGTCCTTAATTTAAGCATTAGCCTTTAATTAACTCCTAAATGAATACAACATGTCTTAGTAAAGTTAATTCTTTTACATTTTAATCCTCAAAGTTCTATTTCCTTATCATTACCCCCCCCCATTAGTTCTTATGAAATTCGATGAATAAAAACTAATCAGCTTTGAATTTTATCTTCTATAAAAGCAGAATCTCTTTTACCAAAAGTCGAAGTGCTTCAGAGCATGAAACAATAAAGTCTTTGACACTTCGAATATCTGCATATGTGGCTTGTTGCTTTCCAATCGATCATCATAAATCAAGGGACAAAACGAGGTATAAATCAAATAGAATTATGATTACCTAGATACTAGGTCTACCACTAGGTCCATTCACTTAGCAGCTGTCAACATTTCCTTCCCTCAACCGTTTGGTATTATGGCCTATCACGTCCTCCACCTCTTCAACTTCTCTTTCTCTCAAGATTTTCCTATAAGTACTATTATGTTCATTTTATACCACACAACATTTTCTTAGAAAGAGAAAGAAATAAACCACTTGCTACTTTCACCGAAGTCTTCAAGCCCTTAGCTATCTTCACCGGAAAATTCAATTTTTTTTTTCAATCTTCAAGTTGTTTATGAGAAAGTACCCAAGACGCAAAAAATCCAAAGCTAAAATCCCAAAGAAACCCAGCTCTCCCAAGTCAGATAACAATGTTTTGACGTCTACGATTATTTATGCACCGGTGAAAGAGCTGAGGAATATAGAGCTGTTGGATTAATTAGTAACGCTGCTAAGGGTACTTCGACAGAGATAATCCACTTCGATAATTTTGATCCCACTCGAACTCTTTTTCTATTTTATTGTCCTTCATCGGTAATAGAAAGCCAATTATCCAATACTCAAACACCAAAAACCCTTCGAATTTCACCATCACCTCAAATCTTGCCGTCATCTCGAATTCCCCCAAAAGAATCAAATCCTCAAATCAATCGAAAAATTACCCAAAGCAAAACACCCACATAAACATCAAACAAAACTCTTACTGAACCTCTTCGTCCTCAACGTAAAGAAACTCTATTAATTAACAAGAAAGCTTTTTCTCGAATCTAACCACCTCAACGTAAGAAAGTATTCATAGACATGAGAGACGACATTGATCACTCTTTGAACCCAGTCTCATCCTCTCCTCCCCCAAAGGAAACTTTTGAGACAAATTTCTCACTAGATCAATAAAATCCCTTAGAAAGTGAAACTTTTCAAACAAATCTGCCTCAACTACGAGATGAAGTTTATGAGGAGGAAAATGACTCTGAGATTACTCGGTCCAATGCCGAGGCTAATAGTGAAGCTGATGCTGAGAATGATGGTGAAGTTATTGTTGAGGAAAATACTTCACCAATAAAATCTAAACAAAGGAGAAAAAAGAAGTCTATTGTTGAGTTACCCGAGGAGGTTGAAGCTTTGGTAAGCAGAAATTGAAAGTCACTCGATGTTGCGTACATTTTGGCATTTAATAAATTTTTTTATACTTATTACGAGGAGAGCCAAGCATCCGAGTTGAAGAAACAATGGGGCGTATGGGATAATATTACTCTTCGACTCCCTAAGAAAGGTGAAACTCATTTAAGCTGCAAAAATGACAAGTTGATGGTCTACCATGAGATCATCAACTGGGGTCTTCGGTTTCCACTAGATCCCATGATAGTGAGTTACTTCGAAATCTTAAACCTCTGCCCAACTCAAGTAACACCCAATCAGTGGTTTACCTTGCTATATGTGATCATGGATTCCAGGTTAGCACAAATCCACTTATGTATCGTAGACTTTATTTCCCATGCGAAGTTGTCTAAGGGTCTAGTTCTATCATTTTACTATCTCACCTTGGAAGATGACCTGAAGGTCATCGACGATTTACTAGAAGCAGATTGGAGACAAATGTTTGTCTTCATCTCAGGTACTTAGGGAAAATGGAAAGGAAAGAAAACCCATCAAAACTAAACCTGATATGGACAAGTGAGTAAGTCTTTACTTTTTTTTAACTTACACCGTTACTCATCCTTCTAAATTTTTACAAAAAATATTATTCACCTTGTCGAAATTCCAAGGTGCTTTGAGGAACGTCAGAAAGAGGCCAGTGAGATCTTTATCAAACTTGCAGCATGGGCTGAGCAAGAGTGGGGAAACAAATTTCACTCAACCTTTCTCCACATCAACTTTCTCACTAGCCACCTATTCGGACTCAGCATGGGAGCTGTTCTCCTCGAAAAATTAATGGAGCTACCTGAACCTTTAAAAGATGTGAGAAGGTTGACTGCTCTTGATTGCCAATTATTCATTCTCGTTTAAAGTCATTCTGACAGTCATCTTCTTCTTTAGAAGAAAAACAATAAAAAGGCAGCTAGCACGTATGGTGCTAGCTATTTAGCTGGAGATTTGAAGCCACGGGCATAAGGAAAAAAGAAAGACTGCAGAACCCAGCCTTCCTAGAATCAAATAATGTGAGGAGGTTGAGCCATCTGCCAATAGAACAAAATTCAATGCTTCGAAAAAAGGTACACAAAAAAGAGCACACTTCAAACACCTCTTGTGAAGAAAATTAAAAGAAAAACTGTTGTGGTTGTTGAGGAAGTACTTGTGTCCAATGTGAATAAATAAGTGATAATAGTGGATGACCAAAAAGAAGAAGTAACAATAAATATTGGAGGATAGGCAGCAACAAATGTCGAACAAGGAGTAACAACACTTCGTGAAGAGCAATAGGAAAATGATGATCACTTTGATACTAACATCTCTTTAATGATCAAGAGGAAATAGAAACCCTTGATCAAGATTTCGATCTAGTAATCCGAATGGTCGAAGAGAAGCTTTGTAAAATTGGCGCTTTAGTGAATCATCCTCTTTATTATGAATCACAAACCTCAAAAGCATCATTACCATCTTCAGCTACTGCTATTGTTCCCTACAATTTGCCAATGATTTTGATTGAAGAACAACCATTATCCGAAGAGGTAATATTTGCCATTCATCCGTTTACCAAATTAGAAACTTCAGCACAACAACTGTACAAATAAGAGGAATCTGTCAAGAAGCATGCAGAGACTATAGAAAAAGATATGGTTCGTTACAAGAACGTTACTGCTGCTGAGAAAAAGATGAGAAACATCTTTGGAAACACGATCCAAAATCAATTCGATGGTTTCCAGGGTGCTAAAATAAAATTCCTTACATGAATCGTTGAAGTGAAAAACCACATTCGAATCGTGCATGACGAAGATAAAAAACCCTCAAAACTTCTCACGATACTCAAATATCCGACCTCTAAAAAAACATGCATCAGAGTTATCCGAGGTGCAAAACAAATGCTCTATTCTTCAAAATTACCTTAAAAATTGAAGAAGGGAAAAAGAAGTTGGTGGAAGAACTAGCAAAGTTGAAGACCAAATCCGAGGAGGATAAAAAGGTTGCAGTCGAGGCCGTAATTGAAGCCACTGAAAACGATTGCGGAAGTGTGATGATTGTTGGCATCAAGAAAGCAGAACAAGATAAGACCATCAACTTGCTTCGAGAAATCCATGAAACTTTCCCAAAATTCGACTTGACTAACTTTTGGGCACAAATTCTAGTTCAAAGACGTCCCAAAGAGGCATTTGATCCCGTACTCAATGAATCATCCGAGGAAGAAGCAAATTCATCGGAGCAAGAAGCAGAGAGAAGCTCATCTGAGAAAATTCATTGGATATATACATAACACCTCGTTCAAACCTCCTTGGGCCGACAAGGTAGGAAAGAGTGTGCCAAATACTCAAAAACAAATTGTGAATGTGAAAATTCAAACCCAATAAAATTTTAGATGTTGTATATTCCAAGGATGTTGAAGCATCATTCCTTGCTCATCACAAAGGCGATAAGATCTTGGCTTTATTTTTTAACAACTATATAAGGGCCTTCCCAATTTGGTGCCATCTTGCCAAGGATTTTTTCCTTAGTATGAAAGAATACCTTCCTCAAAAATTTATCTTCTACCTTAAAATCCCTTCTTTTTACCTTTGAATCATATCCGGTCCTCATAAAATTTTGATAATGAATCATATCCATATGAGCTTTAACCCTTTTCTCCTCGATTAAATCCAAATATGTTCTCTTTGTTCCATCATTAAGATCCTCGGAATATTGAGTTTTTCTATGAGAAGGTAACATAAATTCTGCAGGACTAACATCATCCATCCCATATATCAATCCAAAATGAGTTTCTTTAGTAGCTTCTCTAGGTATTGTCCGATAAGCCCATAACACCTCTTGCAAATAAGTAGGCTATTTTCCTGCAGCACATATCAAGTTCTTCTTTAATCCTTCCATAATAGACCTATTTGTCACTTCTACTTGACCATTTGCTTGGGATGCAAAAGTAGTAGAAAAACATTTTATTATCCCTCTTGATGCACAAAAAAAAAATGGTTTATTTGTTATTAAACTGAGGACCATTGTATGTGGTAATCTTTGAGGCACTCCAAAGCGACAACATATATTATTTATTATAAACTTAATCATATCTTTAGCCTTTGTTCTAGACAAAGGCTCAGCTTCTACCCACTTCATAAAATAATCCACCGTACAATTATCATTTGGCGTCCCCCATAAGCCATTGGCAATGGCCTCACCAAATCTATTCCCCATCTATCAAAATGTACCGCCTCGGTTATTGACATAAGTGGAACTGCCGGTTTATGGATATAATACACAAATAGTTGACAAGTATCACACTGTCGAGCTAAACTTTTAATATTGTTCATAATTGTGGGCTAATGATATCATGCCAACAAAACTCAACGTGTTAATGCCTTGAATCCACAATGTGTTGAACCATCTCCATCATGCAACTCTGACAAAATTTCCTGTGACTCTTGTTTGTTAAGTATCGTAAACAATGGTCTACTTGATCCTTTCTTATATAAGATCCCATCCAACACTATGTAGCCTTCTGTTTACCTTCTAACTTCTTAGCTACTTGTACATCTTGAGGCAACATTCTTCTTGACAAAAAGTTAAAAATACTAGCTCTCCAATCACCTCGAATTTCATTCGGAGTGACAAATATATCTTCAATGTATTCACACCGCTTTGATCATATTAAATTGAAGGGCTGTTTTGTAACAAAATCCAAGGATATTCTTATGTGTAAGCCACCGTTGTCAAAGAATCAACTAAATTATTGGCACCTCGACAAATATGTTCTACAACAACCTGATCAAATACAACCATCAATTTTCGAAGTTTGTTGACATATAAAATCAGATGATCTTTTTTGGCTTCGAAAATTCATGCTACTTGATTTGCTACTAATTGAGAATCTGTTTGTAAATGAACTAAAGTTGCCCTACAAATATTTGCAAGTCTTAGTCTTGCCAATACAGCTTCATATTCAACTTTGTTGTTTGATGCATGAAAACTAAATTTAATAGATTGAAACATCATTAACCTAGATGGAGCGACCAGTTGCACTCCAACACTACTTCCTAAAATGCTAGAGCCTTCATCAGTTCTAATAACCCACATCGAATTATTTGGTAATATATTCTTATCCACCTCATCATCGGGCCTGTTTGAGTGAAACTCAACCAAACTAATCTACTAACGCTAGACCTTGATAGCCGTTTGAGGAGAAAAAAGAATATCAAAATCCCCTAACTCAACTGACCATTTGGTCATTCTCCCAGAAACATCAGGGCGCTGTAAAACATTATTCAATAGGAATGAAGTTTGAACCTCAATAGTGCGAGCTTGGAAGTAAAAACACATCTTTCTAGCAACTATTACTAAACCATAATCAAATTTTCAAGTTTCAAATATCTTTTCTCTGCTGCTACTAAACTCTTACTGATATAATAAACCGACTTCGAAATTTCTCCATCTTCGCTTATTAACACAACGCTTAGTGCAAAATCCGACACAACAATCTATAAAGAAAGTGTCTCTCCAACTCGTGGCTTGGAAAGTATCTCTGGTGAAGATAATACTTTTTTAATTCCTGAAAATGCTGCTTCATAATCTGAAGTCCACACAAAATATTTTGGCCTGCGTAATACGTGAAAGAAAGGAAAATACTTGTAAAAAAATATTGAAATGAATCCATTAAGTGTTACCAACCTCATAGTCAAAATTTTCACTTATTTAATAGTTCGAGGATACTGCATCGATGCCACAACATGTATCTAATATGGGTCAGCCTCTATTCGCATTTCACTAATAACGTATCCTAAAACATTCCTTGAACGAACTCCAAAAGTACACTTCTCGAGATTCAACTTTAGTATGATTGCCCTTGAATTAAAAAAAGTCTCTTCTAAATCCTCTAGATGTTCATCATCAGTTAAGATTTTAACCACCATGTCATCAATATACAACTCCATGTTTTTTCTGATCAGAAAAGAAAATGCTTTATTCATTAACCTTTGATAGGTGGCTCCAACATTCTTCAACCCAAATGGCATGACCCTATAACAATGTAAGCCTCAATATATGATAAAGGTGGTATTCTCTTCGTCATTTGAATTCATCTGAATTTGGTTATATCCTGCAAACGTATCCATAAAAGTCAAAATTCTATTTCCCAAAGTGTAATCAATTAATTGGTATATCCAAGGAATAGGGAACAAATCTTTTGGACAATCACGATTCAAATCCGTAAAATCCACGCACATCCACCATTTTCCATTCTTCTTTTTAACCACAACTGGGTTCGCTGTCAATAGATGATACTGTGATTCCTTATATGTCCAACCTTTGACAATCGATCCACGTCGGAAACTATCGCATATGCCTTCTCAACAGAAAATGCACGCATTTTTTATACAACAGGTTTAACCTTCAGATTTATTGCTAAGCTATGATAAATCACCTCGACTGGAACCCATTTCACGTCCTCCATTTTCCAAGGAAAAACATCTAAATTGTGAGATAAAAATTGCAAAAATTGGTGACCCAAAATTAGAGTTAATAAAGTCCTAATTCATAGTATTTCCATCACGAAAATCATATTCTTCGATTTCTTCACTCGCAGTTAAAGAACCCAGGGTATCCCTCGGATCATCCACCCCTTCCTCGAAGTCCAAGGTCAACCCCCAAGTTGTTATTAAGACATTTTATCATTAGCACTAGCACCTTGAGTTCAAAGTGTTGTGGCATAACATTCTCTAGCAACTTTTTAATCCCGTCGGACGACCCTCACTCAATCTCCGATGGTATATTTAAAGCATTGGTGGACCTTCATACATCCTTGACAACCAAGACCTTCCGAGAATAGCATTGTAACGTGTTGAGCAATCCACCACCATAAATAACACTTGAACTTTTTTCATGAAATGTCCCTTTCCCAAACTAACTCCCCCTTTGAATTCCCCAATTACCAGTGTTGTTACTCTAGTAAAACCAATGATAGTATGCTCGGACTAAGAAATTCGATGAGGGTTTCACATTCTGTCATAAGTTGCTTTAAAAAGGATATTCGCAGAACTTCCAGTGTCTATCAACACTCGTCGGATTTCAACATCAGCAATCTCTGCCCCAATGACCATTGCATCCTCATGTGGGCCTACAGTTCCTCTCAAGTCATCCTCATCGAAAAGAATAAAGGGAATGTCTTTTTTACCATACAAATGGGTTAATATCTTACCTTCTATCTGAGTAGCTAAACTCAAAACATGCATATTTTCTTGAACTATCAATATTTCTTGTCATAGTTTCACCTCCGAATATTATCAAAGATTCAAAATATTTACAAAGACTTTGAACATGTCCTTGATTCTCCGTCTCCTCGACTGTCATCAACACCAACCTATCTTGATTTGCATCTAAATATTCCGATGCTGCATCAAAGTTATCAATCTTTGAGTTCAAAATCATTAAATTTTCAGCATGTGTTTTTGTATTTGTTGCTTGTATAACCGATGTGACAGGGGTCTTTGTCACACTAACCCTTAGCTTTTTCATAAATTGCAGCAACACTCTCAGTTAGATCAACATAATACTCAGGTCGTACCCACTAGTTGGGTCTTGGTCTTTGAAACTAATGCCCTGATGACTGATTTGAATATCCTCCCGTTCGAAGATGTAAATTGTTCCTCGGACGTGCTGGTTGATTTGAATTCGAAGATTTTCCCTGATTACTTAGGGGTTGAGTAGAGTTCTTTTGACCAGTTCCACCTATTCCTCGAACCCTGTTCGATTCTTCTACTTTGATTTGGTCTTCAACTTGAGCCATCAGTGCCCTAAAAGTTAAAGCTCTTCGTTTCGTTGTTTCGTTTGCCAAATCTCCTGGTAACAAACCCTGTCGAAATCTGTTATCGCTACTAATTCCTCACAATTATCCAACCCTGTTTTGGTTAAAACAAAACATTTAGTGTAATCCTTCAACTTTTCTCCCATTGCTTGCTTGCATTAAATTATGGTATCTTTATTGGCTCGCATCTATTTACTTTATACAAACTGTTTTCGAAAAGCAGTATAAAAATATATGAAGTTTGAAATTGACTCATTCAGAATTTTGTTGTACCACTTTAAATTCGTTCCCTTAAACGTTTGAAAAAAAGCTCGACACACCAGCCTATCATCGTCCTCAAAATTTATCATATAATTTTTGAATTATTCGATGTGATCATCAGGATCTTGCATTCCATCAAATTTCTCAACCTTTAAAATATCAAAGAGCTACGGAAGAGAAATGGACTGTATTTATGTTGTCAATGGAGATTTTCTCCAATCTACGCCTTGAACGTACTGATTGTCATCTCTAGTTCCCATCACAACGTATAGATTTCAATTATCAACAATATTGTACTGATTTAATGTATTCCCTTCACACTAATTGACCTCCTTCAAACATCGAGGTATATTTTCCTTCCTAATCTTGTACTCCTTTCTCAATTTTCGAGGCTGTTTTTTCCTAATTTTGAAGATACTTGATACCTTTTAAAATCCGACCCTACGCTTTCCATCTCCTCGTTGCTAGACAAGTTATACATTTGTTTGTCTTTTTTATCTTTTCGCGAAGTGTAACACTCTTTGAAATTTTCAGAACGTGACGTTTATGTTCGTTTCTAACATGACGTGTTGTGTAAGATCGACCAGAGTGATCATCAGTGTGATTTTCATCATCTAACTGCCTCACCTATGATTTTAATTTTGCTGATAGATCGTATTTATCATTTAAGGCCATAATTTTATTCAGAAGCTGATTTATTCGTTCAGTATGCTGAATTGGAACAGATTTTTCGAGTTTACCATCTGCTTCTTGCAAATCACGTTTCAACGTTTCAACTGCTGTTTGAACTAATATATCGTTTTTGTTTCTTGGAGCCATTGTCGAACAAAGCAACAATCAAGAATTCAAATGAAAATAAGAACAAATGATCTAAACAAATGTAATCTAGGCACTAATTTGTGATCATCTCCAGTGAAGTCACCAATTTGATATGTATTTAATTCGTGTATTTGATATTGATTATGAAGAAGAATCAAAATAGATTCTAAAAAGAGAAAATCGAGTGATCAGATTTTTATATATTGAATGTGTATTCTCTTTATTTAATCAACCTTTGCCTTTATATAGAGGCGCAATGGAAGGGTTGAACCATAATTAGTTATAAAAGGGTCTTATTGCATATAAGCCCCTAATTTAAGCATAAGGCTTTAATTAACTCTTAAAATTATACAACATGTCTTATTAAAGTCAATCCTTTAATAGTTTAGTCTTCAAAGTTCAATTTCCTTATCACTTCTCATCTAGCACTTTGATTTTATCCAATAACTGATTCATCCTAGCTTCGATATCTAAATGACTCTGCTACATCGAATTTTGATCATCTTTTTTACTTTCTCCCATTTGTAAATCAGATCTCAAGGTTTCAATTCCTTTTCGAACCAAATGATCATCGTCTTTTTCTGGCTCCATCATCGATCGAGAACAAATTTTGTCGATCATAAATTTAATTACCTTTGGTTTTTTATATGAAATCAAGGTACCAATCAACTGAATCTCCCACTGTGGTTGCCAATTTGGTGAGTGTAAATTTAGTTATTGAGAGAGAAAGAGAGGGTTTGATTTTAGAAAGAGAAAGTAAAAGTAAAGTCAGTTTCGACTAATGAAAAATGTCGTATCTTTATTCACAAGCTCAACCATTATTTATAACCATTCAGACTTGGTAACAGAATTAGTTACATGAATGGTCTAATTGTACTTTAGTCTTTTATATCTATAAATGATCCAAAATATATCCCTCAACTATACAAATTTGTCGCATAAAACTTTTGTTTATTACATTTAGGCCTTTAATATTCTATATCCTTATCAATTGTAAGTAGGTTGGATAGTTGGTTGATTTTGTTCTTGGCAACATAACCAAAATGGTGGGTGAAAGATCACCCAAACCTAATGAACCGTGAGGGTTTGAGCAAAAAAAATATTTGTATTAAAAATTGCAAGAGCTTGAAATTATTGATGAAAAACACTTGTATTTTATTGATAATATAAATTACAAAGCAAAATCTCTTATTATTATTGTTGTTATCTAACTTTTACTTAACATTAAAAATGAGACACTATCTTCTTTATATAATGGTATTGACTTAGAGGGATATTTTATTATTGCCTCATTTTCTGGCTTTCATGATGCTTTATTAGACAAAAGTACGTCACTGAGGATTGCTTTATCGTACAATGTCAGACACGGCTTATATACGTTGTCAGACACAATTTTTGTACACTTTGACAACACTCACAAGAGGGAGGAAACAACGGAGGCTAAATGTTTATTGGCTAATTATCGTGGAAGTGTTAAGCACATGTTCATTATGCGTTTATGGTTTCTCGGATTGCAACAAGGAACCATATGAGACTTGGCAAAATCGGGTAAGCTTCGGGAGGGGGATTCCTTCACATCAGGACAATTTGGGACATCAGGACAATTTGGGTCATCAGGACAATTTTGGCCATGTCCCGAGGTAAGCATGGCGAAGTCTAGCAAAGCTGGCCTTAAGCGACCAGGTTTGGGAAAGTTGGCGAAGTTGGCCATTTTGGCCTTGGCCAAGTTGCCAAAGTGGCCACCAAAGCCGAGCTTTTGAGACTCGGGTTTGGTATTACGATCAAGTTTTTTCTAGTTGTTTGATGTAGCATGGTTAGGTAAATTAATCTTTTATTTGACTATTTTACTTAGATTTATTCGCGAGATAAGTTTGGCCAGAGCTCGGGGCAGGCTTCGCTAGGTTTCAAGACAAGCTTAACCAGGTCTTAAGACAAGCTTGGCCATGTCTCGAGGCAAGCTTGGGTTGCGTTTGGCCATTAGGAAAAGTTTGGGTCATTATGGATTAAATGATTCATACAAGGCTTAAGTTTTTTTATCCTTACTTGGCTTTGGTCGCACCCTAGTTAGATGTTATTTCATGCTATATCATTTAACATTAGCACCATCCAAGAATTTGAAACTACTTGATTTGAACACATACCATTTTTTATATAGAAACTCAAGATATCCAGATATAAAATAAATTTAACACCTATATCAATAATATATGAGAAAAAAACCACTTAATCCTTCTCGGTGTGCAATGAGGTTTCACATGTTTTTGGAAATCAAACGATAACATTTCCCTGGAATTGACCAATCCTTTCTCTTTTGATTATAATCAAAGTGACTAATATATTCATACTCGTAATGAATAACATTTAAAGTCCCAACCTCTTCAAACAAACTATTAAGATATGTTACCTATAGTTTTTTGGTGAATTCAGATGAAATAATCATTAATGAAGAGTCATTTTGAACATCAACAACCTTAATAGTAGCATCATGAGGTAAAATTGATAGATAATCAACGAGTGAGGGTTTAGCCTCAACTAGATTTCGAAGACAAATAAGAGGTTTCAATACTCTTTAAAAATCATCATGATGAGCATTGGTTTGAGGGCTTCACTAGTTGAATCTTCACCTTCATGATGCACATGCATAATAGAGCTCACACTTTTTTTTCTCATTTATTAAGTACGCAAAGCAAATCAGGATGTAACAATAACAATTAGAAGTTAGTAATGATAACAAGTTATTAACTTAAGTCTTTAAGTAATAAGAGACGCAAGATCTATAATTTGGTTAAAAAACTACAATGATGATTTGAGGAATAAAACTAAAAATACAAACAAAGATTCAATCTATAGAGAAAAGTAAATGTGATCATAACCCTTAATTTATTTTAACCTATGGTACATACGATTTTGTAGATCAACCGAGGATATTGCTTCGGTAAGAACAATTGAGATGAAAGAATTCTTAATAAAAACACTCGTGAGTATGAGTCAACACACACTTACTCTGACTATATTTAAGTACAAATTAAGTGCTTCAACAATTACTTGCATTCAATCTTTGACATTTTTACACACTTTTAGATAAAAAAAATGACTTTCAAGTTTACGTGGATAATCAATTCGTTCAAATTCAATTAAGCAACAACTTTAAAAGCATTAAGTTTTTGACAAGTCAGATATTATGAGTCAAAATTGCTTTTTTTTTCTATTGACACTTATTAGTCATTCTTACATACTTTGAAAAGACTTAAAGGGTTATTGTACTCTACTCGCAGGTAATTTAATGAAATTTAAAGTAAAATGAGTTTTTTTATTCGAATAAACCTCCTAATAACTCTAGTAGCATACTAACTGTTAGTTGTACTATTTTCCTTTCGACAAAAATAAAATTCAAAGAAAATTTTGTCCAACGAGAGGTTTTTAATAAAGTAGGAGCATAGTCAGTGTGAGTTAATCTGGAGGCGTCTCGGAATTTTGTTCGGGGAGAGGAATATAAACTCATCGACGAGTAACATTAATGTATTCCAAGACTCTTAGAATCCAACCGAGAGTGACTAAAATACAATATGGTATACTTTGGAGAAATACATTCGACTACAACAAACAAAACTTCCAGAAATAATAACAAGTTAAAACAATAATGTCCTTGATAAAACTATTCAAGATTTAATCATTCTTTATTTTTTTTGCAAAGACTAAATGGACTACGAATAAAATTCGGACCATTAAAACTGTTTAGTGGAACCACTATAAATCCATTCAACCAATCTTTTGAAAAAACTATTTGACCAACTTTTTGAAAAGTTGATTCAGCCGACCATTAAAAAAATTACTATCTACTCGACCATGTATAAAAAAAATTACAAATCAATATTTTTAAACAACTAATTATATATGGTTAGATATGAGAGATAAAATCTTATTCAAGTTAAAGTAAGGATTAGTTTACCATTTTTCTCAAATATATATTATCTCGTTTTATAAATAAGTTTACTCAGCTAAATTATATTTTATTAGCTATCTCAAGTCTTTCGTTTGATATTAGGCGAATATCAAAACTAGTAAAATATTTTATCAGTAATTTCAAAATTCACTAGATATATTTTACACTCTCAATCCTTTTTAGTTACTTCATAAATACCTTTAAAAGATTTATCCAAAAATATTGATACGTAGATACAACGTCAAACTGAAACAGCCTCAAAATTATAGGGGTCCAATGCAAGTAAAACTCTAGTCTAATTTGTTTTTAAACGAAGTCGTTTCGGTAACACAGATCGTAATCGTAATTGAGAAAGAGATCGAGCGTCTTTTCGTTTTTCTTTTTCATCTACATAGCCATTGATTTTCTCGAGCCAAAGGCATGATTTGATTGAATCTCAGCCAAAAATTCCCGATCTCTTGTCACCGATTTCCTGTTTGTTTCCCTGGAAAACAGGTAGGAAAATTAATAGTTCCCAGGATTGGCAATTTCTATTTTACTTTTCTCAGTTAACTTGTTCATGTTCAATGTTCTTCACGTTGGGTAGATTTTTTTTTTTTTTTTTTATTATATAAAAGCATTAGTTATATGCTCAGATTTTACTCTATCTTTCCTCTTCGACAATTCGATTTACCCAGCAATCAAACACTTGTTTGTTCTTTTATTTAATGACTATACTCAGTATGGAGTCAGATCCTGCCTAAAACCGTAAATGTTCGTTACTAAGATTCATATTGATGAAATTCGGATTATGATTTGGTGTTTATTTTTAAAAATTTATATAGTCATGAATATTTGTAATCAGTTTCCTGTGTGGGCTGGATTATGAATTCTTAGTTTGATTGTAAATGCAGGGTTCTTTTCCTGATATGTTTTAGTGTGGTGATTTGAGTATTGGATCGAGTTACATTTCTTTCGAGTTAAGCCATGGCTTGGTTTAGCGGGAAAGTTTCATTAGGGAATTTCCCTGATCTAGCTGGGGCAGTAAATAAACTCCAGGAAAGTGTAAAGAATATAGAAAAGAATTTCGATAGTGCTCTTGGATTCGAAGAGAAGTCGGACGAGGCAACAGATTCTAGCAATGAAGGTACTTTCAACAGCTGTTTACTTCAATTCCCCAAGGACAGATTTATTTGCTGTTTAACCTTTTTATAGAGATATTGAATGTCATTTACCAGTCCTTTATAATGATTGCATTGTTCTTATGGTGTCATAAGCTTTGGGTGTGCCGCGTGCCCAAACCAGAGTAGTTTGATACGTGATTCTAAACTTGTCGTGAACTACGAGTTGTTGCTATATTAAAATTGATGTGGTTTAGTTGTCATTTGTAACGATGGCTTCGTTTCATGTTGTCATAAGTTTTAGGTTAGCTCTGTCAATCAACTTATTAAATATTAATTCTTCTATGCTCTCTAGAACCGGTTATATTTGCAGCTAAATTATACAGCTAAAGTCCTTAGGTTGTCAATAAGCCTGATGCAGAGTAACTCAATATGCTATACTACTAAGAAATGTTCATGATTTTGCCCACTAATTTGGAAAGAGTTGATCTGCTACTTTGCTCAGATGCTTAAAAAGTTAACTAGCTATAGTGCATGCATTAAGCTCAATGGCTACATCTAGTGTTTCTAGGTTTCACAATTCACCACTACCTCGTTCATGTTTTTAGTTCTCTTGATCTCTTTAAATTATCACTTTGCCATAGATATTTAAAAATATTCTTTACACAATCATCTATACTATCAAAAGAAAACTTGATGCTATCTTAACAACTGAGTGGAAGTCTTGCAGAAATTGGCATGTAACTTGAAATACTTATGTCTGGCTAATTTTGCTACTATTATCTTTGGTAATGTAGCTGTATATATGTACCTTGACTATTGTAGTCCATATGGTATACATTAAAGCTAATGCTGATAAACTTACAAATTCCGTATCAGTTTTCCATGTTGTGTTACGCTTTCTCACTTGTTGGGCACTAGCTGGATTTCTGCAAAGCTTGGTAAAATTTAGAGTATTATCCTCTTTAAGATCCTTATCCGGTTTTAAAATTGACGATTTCTTAATAGAAGTTACTACAGTTCTATTAGTTTCACCTGTTTATAAGAACGCCAGTCGTTATATAAAACACTAGAATTGGACTAATGATGTTCCTACTTACTTTCTTTCTGTCTGTCAGCTTCAAGTTTATGGCCTTCGGCGACTGGCAGAGTTATGGCCTTTATGGGACAGAAAAGTGATGAAAGTGTCGCAGTATTGTCTGGCGAAACTGATAATTCACAGAATCCATCTAAAGTGGAGGAAGACAAAGGGTTAGAAGCTGATAGATCAGTACATTTGGGCAATGAACAATCTACTCCTCAGGAACAAAATGAAGTGGTCAATGCCGAAAAAGATGAAATGCATCCAAAAACCGATGAAGGAACAGATACTATCACTTCAAGTCCTAGCGAAGTTGATTTACAATCCAAGGAAAAATCTCTTGAGCCTCCTCCTGAAGCTACAATTCAGAATCTTGAGTTATCAAATTCTTCTGATGATCCTCCACCGAAAGAGATTCCAGAAGTGGAACCGGCTCAGAATATAGAATCAGTAGAGGCCAAGTCAGAAGTTGTTGGGGATGAAGAAGTTGGAGGTCCAACTTTTAAGGGGGATGAGTCAAATAATGATATTGATGTACATGGGAAATCAGAGGAACAGGAAATTCAAACTCACGAGACAGTGGAAGAAAGTTCTCCAGTTAACGCTGATCTATCAAATGATAGCTACACTGAAGAAGGAGACAAGTCCTCTGGTTTACATTCTTCTACTGCTGAGCCTGAGAATGCTAAAGAAGCTTCTTTCCCCAGCACACTTCCTTCAGGGATGGTCCAAGAGCCGGTTTCAGCTAAAGTGGAGACACAAACAAATGATGGTGAACTAGATAAAAGTCAGGGTTCAAGCTCGGTAAAACTCGTGTCCGTCCCTCAAGAGATTATACTTGAATTAGAAAAAACAAAGAAGGAGATGAAAATGATAGAAGCTGCTTTGCAAGGTGCTGCAAGGCAAGCTCAGGTACATGGTTGGCGTGATTAATTTTATCATAAAAGAACGTACCAAAGACTCAAAACTTTTTGCAAAAAATTGCTAGGTAGTGTTGCTCCTTTTCTGGCTTATCTGCTCCAAAGTTACTTAAGACTATGTATTAGCATGAAAGTGATGGAGCTTATAACACCTCACAGTATTAAATTGTAATAAACTAGCTATTAAGAATAAGATAATTTTCTAGTTTGAAATTTACATTATTATAATACACCATCACCTTTCACGGTCTTGTGCTTGATAGTTTTTTTCTGAAGAGTCCTTTTAGTATTCTAAGTTTAATTCTATGATATACAATTTTTGTTCACTGCATTCGTGCCGGTTCTTCAAATTTCAGTCTTGTCTTTATATGTCATCAGGCAAAAGCTGATGAGATTGAAAGGATGATGAACGAAAATGAGCAGCTAAAGGTTGTTATAGAAGATTTGAAGGTATGGAAGGATTTTGTATGTTTTTTCTATAATCTTCCATTGTTGGAGTTAGGTTTGATGTACCTCTATGGAATTAGCAAAATTTATGCCTTTGGTACTCTTTCCTATATATGTTTCAAAAGAATTCTCGCAATAAACTCAGTATTTGTTTGTTTAGACATAATAATTGTGAAAAACTCGCAAATACATACTTCTGTCTCAGGATACTTGAAAGCTAGAGAAGAGCAGATATATAGATATGTAAATAAAACATGACCCTCATAACAGGACTAAGTACAAGGGGTTAAAGCTTGTCATAGAAAGACTTTACCCATAGGTAGCATATAGAGGGTACCATTATTATTGGGATCTTTATTAGTTTCTGCATTACTTGTACAATATGCGGTGCATGCCAACTGACTGTACTCTTTAAATTTGACATGCTACAGTAATTTGTTTTCTTTGTACGTTTTAATTCCAACATCAACATATGTCCTTTTGTTTTGCCAAACAGAGAAAATCCAATGAAGCAGAAATGGAATCCTTGAGAGAAGAATATCATCAGAGGGTTGCAACTATGGAAAGGAAGGTAACCATATGTTTTTTTTACTATATATATACTGTCACAAACATCCTTTTTGTTTATGCGACTGTGTTGATGGTTGCTAAATGCACTAACTTGAATTCATCTTCCAATTTAAAAATTTCAGAAGTGATATAATATTTTTAATACTAGCTGGAGTGAGTGATCAGTCATCAAATCGTTTGTATGGTACTTATTTTCGCGACCGTTTTCATTTTCAATCAAAAGTGCTGCTTTGGCAGAACGATCTCTATCACTCTATTTCAGTAAAACAATTATGGTCCACATTGTCGAATACTGGGCTGTTGAGTCTGCTACACTAATGCACAATTTATCCTAGACGAAATTATTTTTAAACTTGACTTTGCTTTGGCACATAAAGGATATAATTTATGCGTCCTTACTTCTCATATAATGGACTGACAATCATATATTCTTTATCTATCAACTTCCACTGGTTGGTATGTACAGGTTTATGCTCTTACAAAGGAAAGAGATACTCTAAGGAGAGAACAAAATAGGAAAAGTGACGCAGCTGCTCTTTTGAAAGAAAAAGATGAGATCATTACTGCAGTTATGGCCGAAGGTACACATTTTAGAAATCATCCATTTGTATAATGTGCGATTTTCTGTTAGTTACTTGGAGATAAAATTATTTTCGCATCTGTGCTTTTGATGGTAGAGTTGCATGTAATTGAAAAATAGATTTTGCAATGTGAGTGTTGGGTTTATCGAAACATGTTTCTCGGAATAAGACCGTACCTGTATGCATGGATAGGGCTTGTTTTTATAGACATAGACGCACACTAGAGGATACTATAGCGGAAGGAAAAAATATGTCCTCACAAAATGGTGCACCAGTGGTGATATATATATATATATATCTGTTTTTTTCTGCTTATAATATAGTTTTTTGTCTTGTTCGTTTGCCCGTGTTACTATTGTTTTACTTTTAGTTTTTGCTAGCTTGTTTTATCAAACCTATTGTATCTCTAAAACATGTTTATGAGTCATTTTAGGTGAAGAACTTTCAAAGAAACAGGCTGCTCAAGAATCTTTAATGAGGAAATTAAGGGCTCAGGTATAAGATAGTATCATGTTTGTTTGGCCTCATCAGTGGTGATCCTATTACTCGCTCTTTATCTTAATGATTATCTTTTTCCTTCTCCCTTGAGAGCTAGATCAGAGAGCTTGAAGAAGATAAGAAAGGCTTGAGTACGAAGCTTCAGGTGATTAAACTCTCGAAGCATACTATTTATTTGCAGATATATGTTCTTTCTTTATACAAAGTGAGTGTTTCTCATTTATTTGATGTTTCAAAGATAAGAAATCATAATGAATTCTTCTTAGATTGACGTTCAGCACTTTTGCTCTGTTTTCTCTGCTGCTGACTAAGAACATGCTAGATGACAACTGGAATTTTGTACCTCTGTATAAATTAGCTGGCATCATCTATCTCTTATAAGCCTCGGAAAAGCTTTTCAAATTTGTATGATTTATGATACATGAGAAACAGTTGTGTACTGGCTTATCAATTTAGTTTTTATTAATAGCACAGCACAATCGATGTTAAAATCCATACAGTGCTGGGAAGTAAGATTCTTTTTGCGCCTTCTACTAATTTTCCCATGATCTAGTCCTTTATTTAGTTTCAAATTTGGGGTCATCTTCTTTTTCTGAACTGCTCTTCTGCTTTGTTTCAAACGTACTTTTTTTCTTTAAATTGTAGATTGAAGAGAGTAAAGTAGAGAGTATCAAGAGAGACAAAACAGCAACAGAGAACCTGCTGCAAGAGACTATAGAAAGAAACCTAGCAGAACTGACTGCTCAGAAAGAATATTACACAAGTGCTCTGGCTGAAGCCAAAGAGGCTGTAGCATTGGCAGAGGCACGTGCTAACGACGAAGCAAGAACAGAGTTAGAAAGTCGGCTGAGAGAGGGTGAGGAACGAGAAACTATGTTAGTTCAGACGCTTGAAGAATTAAGGCAAACATTAAGCAGAAACGAGCAGCAGGTGTTTAATTTATGCATTATTTTGCATGATTGGTTCCACTAAGATTTGAAGCTTAAAAGAATCCCACTTCATTTTAATTTGTTTTTTGTAGGCGGCTTTTAGGGAGGACATGCTTCGTAGGGATATTGAAGATCTTCAAAAGCGCTATCAAGTAGATTAATAATCTCTCTTTTCTTATCCCAAGTTCCAAAAAGTTTTCGTTGACAACTTTTTTATTATAGTTATTTTCATATATAGGAAAGTGAGAGACGCTGTGAGGAATTAATTACCCAGGTTCCTGAATCGACAAGGCCTCTCCTAAGGCAAATTGAAGCAATGCAGGTTAATTTTTTTCTCTTAAATGTCAAAAAATTGTTAGTTGGCTGATTAATATCTGGTAACTTATTCACTTGTACTGCGGTTGATTGGATTTGTGTATTCATTTCCTGTTTGAGGACAGGACACAACTGCTAGAAGAGCAGAAGCTTGGGCTGCTGTTGAGAGATCTCTTGATACTAGACTCCAGGTGATTAGAACACCATTATCAGTAACATGTGTCGTGATACTTATACACATGCCCCATTTTTATATATAATTCTTATACTTGTACGCATGCTCTATGTTTATATATAATTCTGAAATTGCAGGAAGCAGAATCCAAGGCTGCTACTGCTGAAGAAAGAGAGCGATCTGTAAATGAACGCTTATCTCAGACTTTATCTAGGATTAATGTTCTTGAAGCTCAGGTTATTTCACGCTTTAATTTTGATTTTCCGTCACTGGTGCAGAATTGTTTATATATATATATGTATATAAACTTACATGTTTTGTATGTTTTAGATTTCTTGTCTTAGAGCAGAGCAGACACAGCTGAGTAGGTCTCTTGAAAAGGAGAGACAGAGAGCATCTGAAAATAGACAGGAGTATCTAGCAGCAAAGGAAGAAGCTGATACTCAAGAAGGTCGTGTGACTCAGCTCGAGGAAGAGATACGGGAACTGAGGCGGAAACATAAGCAAGACTTACATGATGCCCTGGTGCACAGGGAACTTCTTGAGCAGGTCATTAGGTTCTAATTTGAATATTGCTGACTAGTACTTCGATACATACTGAAGTTGAATCCTCTGTTTCTTTATGAAGTGTGTTCTAGCTAGCTCATTGTAGCCAGGATAAGTAATTAACTATAATGTTGACTTGTTTGAAAGAACTTACTCCTCAATATGTGAGCAGAGTGTAAGTTTTAAATCTCCAATGATAAGTTATCTATATAACTGGCAGAAAATACTATTCGCAACTCGAAGGACACTCAAAAGTTTATGGAGACGTTATTAAGAATATATTATGGATATAAAAACAGATTGTTATATATTTTCGCACTTAACCCTGTACTTGAGTATTAAATGAAGCACTTAAATATTTCCAGGAATTAGAAAGAGAGAAAGCTACGCGGTTGGATTTAGAAAGAACAGCTCGTAGCCACTCTACTATTGCTTCTGAGCAAGCTCCCTTATCTAGAAAAAATTCTATTAAAGAAACTGGTATGGACTTGTGTTTTAGATATAAGACTTTTGTCATATTTTTGTTTGATAAACCTTTGAAAATTATACAGAGATCTTGCCCAGAAAATTCTCCAGTGCTATCAGCCTTGGTAGTATGGAGGAGAGTTATTTTCTGCAGGCATCTTTAGACTCATCAGATAGTTTCTCTGAGAGGAGAAATAGCGGAGAGGTGACCATGAGTCCATACTACATGAAGAGTATGACACCTAGTGCCTTTGAAGCTACTCTTCGCCAGAAAGAAGGTGAACTTGCATCGTACATGTCTCGTCTGGTATGTTTGTATTTTGCACTTAATCCTGTCTTAAATCTTTGCAGATTTCAGATTATTCAATTATAACACTCTGAAAAGCGCTATACATCTACTTTGTTTTATATTTGTTGTTGACCATTGCTGATCGACTCTTAATGATTATAGACATCCTTGGAATCAATCCGTGACTCTCTTGCTGAGGAATTGGTGAAAATGACAGCACAGGTAAAGTTTTTTTTTTCGTATTCTTAGTTGGATGCTATTATTATCTTCTCCCTCTCATCTTTTAGCTCAATCTCCCATGTATTTTCAAATTTTCATATTAAGCTCATGTCCAATGCAGTGTGAGAAGTTACAGGCTGAGGCTGCAATTTTGCCAGGAGTACGAGCAGAACTGGAAGCCCTAAGGAGAAGGCATTCTGCTGCACTGGAGCTGATGGGTGAACGTGACGAGGAGGTACGTGTAGTTCCTATTGTATATTTTTTCCTTTGACAAAAAACAAAATGAGCTGTGTGTCGAACGAGGGAACTTGTATAGAATGCGCACTGTAGTTCTACTTGCAAGTGTCTAGTCTATCAGAGTGTTTCATGGATAAACAAATATCAGTTAGTAAAGTGGATTTTGTTTGCTGCAATCATGTTTCATGGGACTCCATCCTTTAATGTGACGTGATACCCTTGTTAGGTCGTTAGTAGTAGCTCCCGGAGAGATGAAAGTGGTAAATCTGCTCTATATCTTTCTATCATGTTCGAAATATACTTTCGGGGTATTTAATTGACATAATAGTCAATAATCATGCTAGTGCAACCATACCCAAACTTGCCATGGGTGTTAAATTGTTGCTAGACCATAACCTGCGAGTGTCGTACCTTCCCGGTGGCTACGAAGTATTTCGATCAATTAGCTTGAATTATTATGATCTAGCAAGTCATGCAATTAAATTGCATCATCAACAGTCTGTTTTTTAATAATACCCCTAAACTTGAGAATTATTGCTTTCTAGCTGGAGGAGCTTCGTGCTGATATTGTGGACTTGAAAGAAATGTATAGAGAGCAAGTGAACTTACTTGTCAATAAGGTACATTGTTACTCAAATCCCTTAATCTCATGTTTTCCTTTCAAGCTTTTAGATTGTCGTATGCTTATGCCTATGCCTTTTCCTCGCAATTTTTTTTTATTTACAGGTCCAAGTTTTGAGTCAATCAATGAGCAACTCTTAGCAAGTCAATGTCAACATCAACATCAAGCTCGCAGTCCTGAAACTTTATAGGACCTTGGTCAATTTTTTTACATATGCAATGAAAGAGAGATATTGTTGTATAGCTATCTCATTTGTTTTCTTCGTAAGGAATTAATTTTATATATATGTTTGATTTAGGAAAAAAACTAAAGTCGCTCTTTATTTCCTTTTGTTGTGATCATTGATAAGAGAAGCTGACTCTTAATTGCCATTTCGTACGAATCCGTAAAAAGAAATTGCATCACTTTTATTAGTTTTGTATTATCTAGGCATGATCCAAAACAAAATGACAGTTTTTTTTTTTACATTTAAGTTAGTTTTTTCTGTTTCATTTTTTAATTAATCCTATTTTATTTTTCATCTCTCCCACTCTGTTTTTGTTTTAAAATATAAAATTTAAATAAAGAAGCTTGTTACAACTGCTTAGGAATTTTTCAGAGATAAATAGTATTCGAAAAACATAAAATATATCTGGATTGTGTGACGACTTCACTTTATAATACCCTGGGATAAATAGTACTTGAGATCGTGGTGTAGTGATCTTAAAAGAGATTGCGGTGTTAATTGAGAGTACTGCAATACGTTTAAAACTACTTATCTTAACAGAATTTTTTTTAAATTACTTTTATAAAGAACTATAGACAATTGATAGTACTAGAGTACAACCAAAACAATTATCTTAACATAACAGAAGGAAGGAACTTTAAGTTGATAAAGAACTGAAAAATTATGTTAACAGGAGAAACTATGAAGAATCATATACCATTAACACCGTGTTTGATAAAAAAATCGTTAGTGGATTTTGTAGGACTATGTTGAAAAAACGACATTCGTGAATCCTGAGGAAGAAGATGAACCTGTAAAATAGGAAAATAGTGCAAATTAGATGACGTCGATATTTTAGAGCCATATAATCTATACTGGATATCGGTGAGGAAGCAATGAAATACTGCCGATGCGAGATAGCTCGTACTATCGAATAGTTTTCGTTTTTTTTTTCCGAATGGTATACACTACCACACAAAAATCAGTATCCCTGAAGTGGCTATGACCATGCGAATAAAAAACCCAAATGTTGACAGTTTATAGCCAAGTGTGCCGGTCTAGGTCAAATAGAAAAATTCCAAACTTAAAGGTTTTGTAGCTATTCAGATATTTAAAAAGAACACAATTAAAAAAAATAGTTTAGTGATTATGCTGGCTGTTGCAAATGATGCATTCAAAAAGGAAATTGAATTTCATACAATTAATTTATTTATTTTTGAGAGTTTTTACTATATAGCTATCCAAATAATATAGGAGTATCTAAGTATGTTATATTTGTTCCAAATAAAATTGGCCTGATCGATATTGAGATGCTAATTGGTGAATAAATTGATAGGTATAGTTTATACAGTAATCGTTATTGTTCTTGTTGGGTGACCAACATAAAAAGGGGAAGGATGAGGATCACGAATGAGATTACCGATTCCCTGGAGGTGATCGTGGTGCCTTCTGATACCATATCTTATCCAAATAGGCTAGTTCCACGAGTTCATTGAAAATAATATCTCATATTTTATTGTTATTATTGAGTCTAAAATCACATATTATACCATTACTACAGCGATTTACAAAAGAGGTTGAGAGAAGCCAATGATCATATGAAAATGAGGTGGACTCTCCATTATCCACATTAAATTTGTATAAGTTTGATGCTAGAGGTCTGTTCCTCCATCCCTACCTAGGAGAAAACCTTGTGGAGAGTTTTCAAGAAAAATATATTTTTAATTTTCTTTTACTTACTCCAATTACAATAAATTGAGGAAGTACCGTCCACTTAAAAACAACCAAGACTGTTGAAGGGTGGCCACCTATTTCAAGACTCTTAGGTCTATTATCCCACATAATTGTTGTAGTCTACAGGTGTACGATAATTGTTTTGAAATCCATAATCTGATGCAGACAGTTTTTTTTGTAAAAAATGGTCGATAATTATAGGTTAGCCGATTAGTTAGTAGGGAAACACCACGATAACGAACATGCAGAGTTCCATTTTTAAAACCAAGAGTATTAGTTAGTGTAAGGTGGTGGACGCATTAACACCAAAAATAAAATTTTGCTTTTCCTATAATTTACATGGATGTCAGACGAGAGAATTGAAAGAGAGCTTCTTTAATAAACTTAAGAGAATAAACATATGAACGACTAAAGATCATAAGATCATCTACGAATGAGAAATTTATTATTTTTTATGTGTGAAGTTTTAATATAAACTTTTTTTATTTTATGATATTAGTAATACTGTACGATAAGGACAAAGAAGGAAGGACGATAATGTCTCATTTCCTGAGTTCTTTTTTTCTTTTGAAGGAGCCACGGGGAACCATTGAAATTAATGGTATAAGAAAAGATTGTAATGCAATAAACGATCCTCGAGATAATTTTAGAAAAAAATACCATTGTAGCCAGAGTGTCTAGTAGGAAGTACCATCGAACGTTGTCGAAAGACTTTATAAGATTAATTTTTAGTGCAATCCCGAGTTCTTTACGATTTGTGTGATTTTATAAAAAGTTTTTGAAAAAGAAGGATGTTTCCGGAAATACTTCGCATATAGATAAATTATATTAGACGTTGTCAATAAAAGATGAAATAAATTTTTTTATACAGTTGACCATGATTTTTAAGATGATTTTGCAGGAGACGTTACAACAGATGATTAGTTTGTAGTATACCGTAGTAGTTGGAGATTCATCTTTGGATATAAAAGTTGGGTATGCTTTCAGGTGTGATATATACAATTATAATTGAAGAGTGTAAATTGCTAAAAAAACGACCAAAACTATTCCGTGGAGTGGTATAGAACATAAACAAATAGGATTTTAAGGATTTTAGAGGTTTTTTTATGAAGTAATTAATATGAATAAAACATAAATAAATGACATTCTAAAAATTTTGAGAGTTTTTTAACGAGTAAATTTTTTGTAAATATTGAAAATTTTGAATATATCACTCTACGGATTGGTTTCCGTCGTTTTTAGTAATTCGCTTGAAGAATTGATGAACTCTTTTCTTCCAACTTCTATCTTTTTTTTATTAGTTTTTTTTTTTCTTATGAATCATCATATTTTAAGATATAAAATTCAAAAAAACAATGCAAGACTATTATATTGCTTATAATAAATAAACTAAACGATTAATTTGATATTTTAAATTATTTTAAAAAAACCAGATACAAATCATTATTTAACGATGAAAATGAAGATGTTTTCGTATCACTACCTATTTACTTAACTTTCACTTAACTTTCTATTTTTTAATTATCATTCCTAAGAATCCAATTTAATGTTTGTAGAATAGTATTAGTTAAATGGGCTTCTGTTTTTGTTTTGATTTTAATTTTTTAACTTTTAGTTTCACAGTGAAATGAATTTAGCTTGAAATTATTCATTTGTCAACATTTAGTAACAAATCTTGGTTAAATGTGTTTTTTTGTTACGTTTTTAGTAGCAGAACAATAATTGTTAACATTTTACAAATATCTTGTTATTTTCTTACATAAATTGGTAATATTTTAAGATCCAAATCGAAAAATTTATTTATTATGTATATGCTGATTTAGCTGTTTAGATACCCCTATTGTGTTTATACACTAATTTAAATTTATAGAAATGGGGAGAACAACTAAATATTTTATATGAATTGTTGTTTTGTTTTGCTTGTAACATTATTTGTTTTTCGAATTTGGTTAAGTAAAATAATTGGACTAATATATATATATATATATATATATATATATATATATATATATATATATATATATATATATATATATATATAAAAAAATATGTCAAGTTGTTTATCTTAATTTTTTTTGAATACCACCAAATGCATATACATATTAAACTTGTTTTATTGTTTTAGCTGTTTAGAAAAAAACACATCTAATTATTTAATCGTTGGGTTTCCGTAAATTGTATATCATTTTAACAACTAAATATATACAAATAAGCATGTAAAATAATTTTTTAAATGTATTTTAAAAGTTTAAATTGATAACAATTAAGGAGAACTTATACAATTTCATGACCAAATACCATCAACCAAAACAAAATAAAGTTTACGAACTTATACAAAATAATTACATTAATGTTATACTATAAACAAGATCCGACTAAAATACTCAGAACAAACATAACCTGCACAATCCAAAACATAGTTGGTTGTTGAGTAAAAACTTATCTCTTGCAATAGACCTCCCATTAAAGATTGTTCCACCATTTTTGAATATTCATATTAATGAATAAAATCTATCACTTTTAACATAATCACATCCTTTATATGGATACTCCTATATTGATGACAAATCAAGCTTTAAGCTCTCATTGTACATGTTTTCATTTTGGCTTTGGTGGTTGTGAACATTCACCTATATCATTTGAACCAACCTTTGGCAACTCGTCTGAAATCTAACGAGAAATAGATAACAATTGCAATGGAGGCAAATATGAATTTGCTTTGAAATTCTATGGAGATCTAAGTGTTAATGGGGAAATCAAATATTTGAATGTTTTCCTATTACTAAGAGTAGGATCACTTGGAAATTCCTCTTCATTTTCAGGGTTTTAAAGGCAGTTAGGGGAAGCAGACTATGAAAATGGACGTCAGCACAACTTCCTAGATTCATAAAGTTGGCCAGCAACCGAGGAATATCAACTCTATCATCTTTCCCGACCATTCCCATTTTTAGATGTCAATAAAATTTTGGTCTAAACAATAAGAAAAATAAAAAAATTATAGTCTACTAGCACATCATAGTTAAGAACTTAAATAAAAAACTACATTTATTCATAAGCTACTTCAATAAATCACAAAGACATTTGAGCTAAATCACCGAGATATTTGCGTAAACCCTGAACTCTGTTGAAAACTAACATTTTTCATCAATCAACTCACACAATACAATGTATAAATAAATAAACGATGTAGAATATTCACCATTTTTCATCAATCAACTCACACAATACAATGTACAAATATATAAACGATGTAAAATATTCACCTTACAAAATAAAAAATTCCATCCGCATCACGTTGGTCCATAAAGTGGCAAAACAGTGAGAGAAAAAATGCATTGAGGAAAACATTTACCTTAACAATTAAATGTTTCACTTGACATCTAAATATTTACATTTACAACTAAAAATTTACTTTGATATATAATTTTTTGATCTAGCGGTTAAATAGTTACCCTGATAGATCAATGTTTATTTTGACAACTAAATTTGTAACCTGAAAGCTAAATCTGTACATTGACATCTAATTTTGTAACCACGGCTAAATATTTATCTTGATAACTAAATGTTTACTTTGACAACTAAATTTGTACCTTGATAATTAAATCTTTATCATGACACCTAAATGTTTACCTTGATAGTTAAATGTTTATCTTAATAGCTAAATTTGTGACCTACCAACTAAATATTTAACTTGCTAAATATAAATATTGACAACTAAATTTGTAATCTACATACTAAATATCTAAACATGATAATTAAATGTCTAACATGTCAAGTATATATTTACCTTGATATCAATAACTAATAACAACTAGTAAAAATATGTGTATCCAAACATATCATGTTAAAGCTAATAACTAAGATCATCATTATTTAGTCAAACTCATAACTAAATATGTATACATATATAATTATCAGCTTAAGCTAACTTGGCTCACAACTAGATGTTTATAAAGATTAAGTTGTCAACTTTAGTTGGTGCCCAAGTAAATAGTAGATTATTTATCAAGTCTAATGGAATTTATTATTGAGAAAAGTACCAGTAAATACCCGCTCAAGTATCTAATTATCCGGCACTACCCAAATTTTGGATAGTGTTACTTAGTACCTCGAGTTAAAATTTGGACAAAATTACCCCCCGACTATATATACCCATTTTTCACTTGAAACCCACTTTTTCCCACTTCCCATCACACTAAACCAACCCAAACACGTCTAATTTTAGAAACCACCAGAAACCGTTCGACTTTGTGATACTCTCTCTCTCCAACCCCAAACCCTTCCAGCTTCTCTCTGAAATCAGTCGTCCTTCGCACCTTCAACGGAATTGGATCGGTCACTGTTTTTTACTCTGTCCAACGACTAATGACCTTCTGTTCGACATGTTTCCGTCAAGTCATCTCCGACCGGTGAAACTACAGTGTTTAGCAGTAACCAGGTAAGCATTCTCGTGGAAAATGTATTTTTTTTTGTTTTTGATGACTTCGAACCACTTTTTTCTGTTACTTCACGTGCGATGTTGCTTTTTATACCAGAATGAAGTATTTAGTGACGATAGTTGGTCAGTTAGTTTCTGGGTGTATCGTCGAACCCGGGGTAGAAGTTAGGTTGCATGTAATGTTAATAATTTCTTGAGAATTGTGATGTATGTTAGATTTGCATTAGGTAGTTGATTGTTGATTTTGGTGTTGTTTCCATATTTCCCAGATCCCTGCAACGTGCATGTAAAAAATAGAACAGTTCGCAGCCTGTACGTGTGCGCTGTAGATATAGTTCGCATCTTCATCACCTAAGATGCAAAAAATTCGTAGCTTCATATATGTTTATATTTCATACCAATTCGCAGCTTGATTGAATGTGTATGCCATACATTTCGCAGCTTATATTTACAAACAAATCGCAGGCCAGTCTGCGAATTGTTTGTAAATACTCTATTGACATGTAGGCAGTTCGCAGCTGGTCATGCGAGTCGTGTGACACATCAACTGATTGATAGTCAGTTCACAGCTTGTCATGCGAGGTGTGTGACACTCCAACTTATTTGTGTTTGTGTAGGAAGTATGACAACAAAACCAAGCTATGACAGGTCAGGGTTGGTGAGCCTTCTCAAGCTGCTAAAAGAGAACCGTATTACCCGTGCCCACATTGAAGCTGCAAGAAACACACCCTTTTACACGCTTTTGAAAATGACTTTCGACATCCGTAATGAGGCAGAACTCCCAAAGAAAAAATTCTACTCGCTCATTCAGTATGTTGTCGAGAGGTTCTCCGTCGATGAAGACGCCTTCCATATTGGCTCAAAGTTAGTAAAACTAACTTCAGATGATGTGAAGGTCATATTCGGGATGAAGCATGGCACAAAGGAAATACCGTTAACGAAAACCAGAGCATTTCACAACAAATACGCGCCCGACGAGGAGAACGAATCGAGGATCATGAAGAAATACTTCATGGGTAAAACGTCCAGGAAGATAGGACCAACAAATACTAAAACAATAACGAACGCCATTTTAAAGGTACCTGTAAAATCGACTTCATCTTATAAAGTAAGATGTTGTACTTTACTAACATAGCATGTTGTTGTGGGTTTACAGGCAGGTATAGAAACAACCATAAGCGAAGGCGAGGAGCATGAGTTGGAAGACGTTGCAAGGCTGTTGATACCATTTTTCTGCTCAACCCTATTCTACTCCGTATCTGGAGATATCCTGGGTTGGAGTACGCTTTATTTTGTTGAAGACCTCAGCAAAATAAACAATTCCGACTGGTCTGGATCAATATTGTTCAAGCTTCGACAGTCTATTAGGAGTTGTTTAGCTATCGAAAAACCCGATAAAGTCGTCGGCTGCGTCGCCCTTAGAATTGTAAGATTGATTTATTTAGTATAAAAATTAGTTATGTACAGAGCATCTTGATGATAATACTTGTCCCCATGCAGCCCTTCATCATGGAGCACTCAACAATCGGGCTAGAGGTAGCGAAACCGACCTCGATCCCAAGGTTTTTCAAATGGTTGGGATTAGAGTGCCAAACATCTACCGTGTCGCTACTTGCTAGAATACCCAATCTGAAAGATGATCATGTATGAGTTTTATATAGGTATTGAATTAGGGTTGCAAATAGTTCGTAGCATATCTTGCGTTTTGTTTGGTATTATATTAGAATAATGTATCAAACAATTCGTAACCTACGTTGCGTTCTGTTTGGTACTTTGGATAATTAAGGTATCGAACCGTTCGCCGCTTATTATTTACAAACAATTTGCATGCTAAGATGCGAGTTGTTTGCAACTCTAAACTGATAGAGTTCCACACAATTCGCAGCATATAATGCGAACTGTTTGTAAAAAACAATATGTCTGTCTACACCTTGATACTTTCCAAACAAACCGCTTGCAGCTATTTACTTTCATGTGACTCTATTGGTAGGTTTTTGAAGGTCCATTATGTCTTACTGAGGCTGAAAGCGAAGATTTCGGAGGAGCAGTAAATAGTGGAGATACAGATGCTGAATCTATTTCACCGGAAGAAAGACCAAAGAAAAGGGAGAAAAACACACCCCCAAAACCAAGGAGACAAACATCACAGAAACAGAAAGAATCGAATCAGGTGATATCACCCAGACCCCAACAACCAAGACTCCCCCAGCCAACGATTCCACCACCAAGACTCCCCCAACCAAAAATTCCACCACCACTGATCAACACATCCTAACATGTGCCCGACGACGAGGGCACCACTAGTATGAGTGAAAAAATCGGTAATTGTGTCCTCAAACGCAGAGCGACTACTCCAAAGACGTCTGAAACTGTAGGGGATTCAAAGCGTTTGAAGACATACACCGACAAGAACAAGTACGAGAGAAAGATAGAATAAACAGGCCAAAGAAGTAAGTATGAAATTGAGCCTTACATAATCGCTATAATCAGCACATAATATGTTATAAAATGTTTGCTATTAATTTTTCAGCTGGAAGAATTGAAACTGAAGATAGCGGATCTTGAAGCACAACAACTCCACAATCCTATCTCTCAGCCAATTTTCCAGATTGGAAGCCCATAAGTTGAGAAGGTACCAGTATTTCCATCTAGAGTGGTGTCCACTGAATTGCAGGCATCTATGCCTGCTAAAAATCAGGATAAGGACACGAACCAGGACGAGAAAATGCAGGATGCTGATCAGCATGATGCTGATGGGAACCATTCAACCATACCAGTACCATCTGGTACGATGTAGGAAGAGTTGTTGGTCTCCACAGAGACGGACACCTCGGAGAGACAGACAGACAAGTCTCCTCCTACACAGGAGGCAACCACAATTTTGAGTCCTCCAACGGAGAAAGAAAGACACGAGTCTCTTCTGAATGACCAACAACTCGTATTTCACGTAGCAGAGGAGATAGAAGATCGTGAGAAAGAAGTGACAGACCCAGACAACCTTGAAGATGTAAGTGGATCAAAAGTACACTAAGATTCAAATATCTTATTTATTGGTGTGATGAAATTGTCTCTATAATAATATTTATTGTTGTATACATATTCAAACAAAGTCATTGTATGTATTTAAAACAATCAGCGGGGTTTTCTCGTTGAATATATATTCAAACAATGCATCACATGATAACTATCAAATACATATTAGGACTGTTGCGTAGTCCTGTCCAAACAATTCGCATCGTATATTGCGAATTGTTTTATACTGTATTGGGTTGGTTATTTCACAGATCGCAGCTTACCATGCGAATTGTTTGAGATGGATAACTCAAAGCAAATCTCAAGTTAGCATGCGATTTGTACCCAACTATGATTATAGTATGCTTAACCCCTCCACCTTTTTTATTTTAGAATTTGTATGGAACAGGAGGCCGACATACAACAACAACAACAACAACAACAAATAGCCTTGGCAAAGAGAGAAAGGCTAACACAAGACATAGCTCCGGAAGAGTCATAACGTGTCAATCCCTGTGAGAAGCTGGAACTACTCAGTCAGGGAGGACCATCATTAGAAGACCAAAACAAATACGGAGATGTACCTCAAAGACCAATGGTGGTGTGCGCAAAGTCAGAATTGCTAAGCCAACGTGAAATTGTAGTACCAATACCAAATCAATTGCAAGCTCCAGAGTTAAACGATAACATAGTATGTTTACACTCAAGTTTCACAGACACTTTTAAATGAAATTGATAATGTATATTACGATTGTGTAATACAATGGTCTTTGGAGAACATGTCGGAGGATGACTTTAATGATTTCTGCCGACACGGTCAAGATCCTATGTCGAACCAATCAACGACATTGGTTGTCGCTGAACGTGTGGTAAGGGCTATTTATAATGATTTTGCAGCATATCATGAGAATAGTGTGGATATATTTTAAGTTTTACAAACGAATATCAGGGTAGCATGCGAACTGTTCAGTGAAACCTCAATCAGTTTGCATGCTATCCTGATAGTTACCCTGCAATGTATTCTGCTAAAACCAAACAATCCGCGTGTTAGCATGCGAATTGTTTGGGGTCCTTAACATTACAATGACTGACACACTCTTTTATTTTTTGTTATTTAATAAGCTTGAGTCAAGTAAAGAGACAGAGGAGCCTAATTTTAATCTACGGACACCAACACAGCATCCAGTGGCAGAGGAAGAGGAACATATAATTGTAACAGAACCTCAACCACCAAAAGTAAAATACACCGACTAGCCAAAGAAAACAAAAGTAACAGACCGTATCGATGTCGCAGAATACCACAAAATACAGTTAATTAAAGCCTACGAGCATGACACCGTTGATCCAGTAGTATGGAATTTACCATCGTCCAAATTTTCCTACGAAATTAGAGTGCAAACGCGTGATGTGCTCGCGCTACCTTTAGAACTGGAGCTGGATGTATAGGTATCTAATTGTCAACCAATTCTCTTTAAAATGTTTCAAACAAGTCTCATATATTTAACATAAATAATCAACTCATTTCATAGGTTGTAGACCCTTGGATTCGAAAGATGCTTGTAGAAGTAAACTTCAAAGTTCCATGCTGATGAGTCCGGATTCTGTTACCTCTTCGGACAGGGACAGTTCGGACAAAGATCATCGAAACCGGACAGGGCAGTTCGAACCCATCATCTATTTGACTGTTAAAACAAGGACTAAAGTATTTAAAAAACCTAATCACTTCTTGACTAAGCTGCATGTTTTCCTACTAAGAGCTCATGGGTCCTTAAACTTGACCCGGGTCCATTAAACATGACCCGACAGCCCATAAAGCCCAAACATAAAGGTATAAATACCCAACCACCAACATTAAATGAGGGTAATGAAAATTAAATACAACCAGGCTGCTTAATTCTCCCTCTACTCTCTACTCAAATATTAAATACTTACAAAACTTCCACAAACTCTAAACAAAAATTACAAATTTACCCTCAGACAGAAATAAACCACACCAAATTGGCGACCACAGTGGGAGAGAAGGGTGCCTGAATCAAGCATTCGAAACCAGCAGGAAAAATCAGTCCGAATGAATCCGGACGCCCCGGAAGTACCACCAGCCTTGCTTGAAGTGGTGGGTGAAAATGATGAGTATACCATCGAGGAGCGTGACAGATTAAAGGGTGAGATAGAAGCTCTGAGGGCAGAAAAGGCTAAGATGGGCATGAAGGATAAGTCAAAAGTATCAGTTGCTCATCATACCGATAACCTAGAGAACACGAGCCTTCAAAGACTCATGTAAGTTCCAAAAAGACTCATGCCAGCTCCAAAAAGTCTCACCGGTCTAAGCCAGTGGAGAGTTCTGACTCACACTCAGAATCTTCTGGTAGCTCCTCGGATGAGGAAGGGGTTAAAGAGTCCATGTCCTCCAGCAGTGATGAGGGCCGATCCAAAAAGAAGCAAAAGTTGATTAAGAAATATTCAAGGAAAAGGGATAGACATGAGAAATTGAAGAAGCATATAGGTAAATGATCATCTCACAGCCGGAGACATGTAGACCGGATGCTGATGGATCCCTTTGCCTTCCACGATGAACCAGGTATCTTTGCAACTCCCAATGAGGATACTGTGTTCAGTCGTGGTCGGAATTGGAGACAATCTCCATTATCTTCCAAGATTCTGTCCGGGAACCTCCCTAAGAGGTTTGATAGCACTAAAATGGAAAAGTACGATGGTAGTACTGATCCGGACAACCATTTGGAGAAATTTAAAAACTTCATGATGAACTTTGATGATGACGACAAGTTACTCTGTAGAGAATTCTCCCAATCCTTTACGGGGAGTGCTCTGAAGTGGTATAACAGCCTACCTCAGGGCTGCATCAAGAATTTTGATACCTTTTGGGTGGCCTTTCGAAGGCAGTTTGTTGGGAGTAAAGAGTTGAAGGTCAATGGGGATACAATAATCCATTGTGCCCAAGAGCCAAAAAAGTCATTAAAGGAATACATAAGTCGTTTTGTAAACACCAAAAATGGATTGGCTGATTGCTTCGAACAGGTAGCAATAGCATCCTTGAGACAGGGCTTGAACCCTAGAAATTTGGCTGATTCAGTAACCAGGAAGAAAGCCATGACTTGGGGCGGTTTGCTGAATCAAGTCGGAAAGCAGATCAATGTTGATGAAACGAAGAAAACTAGGGTGCATAGGCAGGTGAGGTCTGCCCCGGTTGCACCAAACCCTAACCAAAATCAGTCCGGGAACAAGGCAAGGGAGACCGGACAGGCACATAACAGGGCCAAAGCTCAATCTCAGCCAGCTGCGCCTGCCCAGAGTCAACAATCTAGAAATAAGAGGGGGTCTTGGGTCCAACCGGAGTGGTTTGCAGAATTGAAAGAAATTGTGGCCACCATCTATGATAAAACAAAGGAAGAGGTGCACTATAGAAAACCGGCTGCGCTGCAATCCCCTAGGGAACATCGTAACAACTCTTTCTGCTAGTACCATAATGATATTGGCCATAGTACTGACGATTGTATAGCCTTGAAGCAAGAGGTTCAGAACTTGATTGAAAGAGGAAAGCTGGGGGCATATGTCAAAAGAAGAGGAGGAAATAGGCCTGACAATACTCACCGGGTTGGTCCGAGCAATGCTGCTCCGGAGAGGGCTATGGTGATAATCGAAAGATTTGATGTAGAATCCGAATACATGGATCCTGATCCAACTCGAAATAGAGTAGGTGCTATTGAAGAACGTTGTAAAACTGTTTTTGAACTCATTAAGTTTTTTAAGTCACTTACAATTTTCGGAGGGGATACTATGACAGCTCCTACTGCTTCTTCGAGGAAAAGGCATGTTCATACTTTAGCCACCCAGCTAGAAGGGGGCATGACCTCCTATCAGTCACAAATTCCAACCCCCTTCATTGTTTTCGATGAAGATGACTTAAGAGATATAGCTGGCCCTCATGAAGATGCTGTTGTCATAGGAGCATCCATTGGGGGAAATGCCATAAGACGAATCTTGGTGGATACTGGAAGCTCAGCCAATATCCTCTTCTTAACCACTTACAAAAGGATGAAAAATCCAGCCGTAATTCAGAGTTCGGACATATCGATTTTGGGCTTCACTGGGAGCTCAGCAGATGTGATCGGGGAGTTCGAAGAAGAAGTTTTGTTGGGCAAGGGCCCTTTCAAGAAGATGGTCAGGATACTTTTTATTGTGGTGGATTGTCCCACTTGTTATAATGCTATTCTAGGGAGGTCTTGGCTCTCTAGGATGCATGCGGTGACCTCTACAGTCCACCAATGTTTGAAATATGTTGTCCAAGGACAAGTGGGAGTTGTCCGAAGTAGTCAAACGGTGGCAAGAGAGTGTTATGCTACAGCACTGGCTCCATGAACGTTAGGGGCAGTTCGTATCAACAAAGGATAACAATTTGAGGGGCTTTCTGGGGGTGAGGGCGAAATTGATGACCCCAGAGAGACCCCTGGAGTGTTGATACCAGTTGAAGAAGTTGAAACACATTCGTTAGAAGAAGGAAAAAGTGTTAAGATAGGGTCCAAAATGTCGTCCGAACTGAAGAATAGAATGTTGAAGTTTTTCAAAGACCATCAACATGTTTTTTCTTGGTGCAATGCTGATGTAACAGGGGTTCCAGCAGACATTATATCACATCACCTATCCATCCGAAGAGACATAGCACCTGTGGTACAAAAGAGAAGGGCTTTTTCCAAGGAAAAGGCTGATGTTATTGTTCAAGAAGTTGACAGGCTCACAAAAATGGGGCATATAAAGGAGTCTCAATATCCTTTATGGACTGCCAACCCGGTCTTGGTGAAAAAGAAAAATGGCAAGTGGCGCATGTGCATTGACTTCATAGATCTTAATAGAGCTTGCCCAAAAGATTTATATCCGGTCCCCCGGATTGATCAGCTTGTAGACTCCACTTCTGGGAATAAACTACTTTCCTTTATGGATGCTTTCTCCGGGTACAATCAAATTCAAGTAGACCCGAAGGATCAGGAACATACTACGTTTGTCACTGACATGGGTCTTCATTGCTACAAGGTGATGCCATTCAGATTGAAAAATGTTGGGGCTACTTATCAGAGATTGGTAAAAAAGATTTTGCTGATCAGATTGGAAAAAATATGGAAGTATACATCGATGACATGATAGTGAAAAGTGTGGATGAGCAGTTGCACTTGGCAGACCTCCAAGAAACTTTTGCCAACTTGGTAAAAGTGAATTTGAAGCTAAATCCAGAAAAATGTGTATTCGGAGTACAGTCCGGGAAGTTCTTGGGTTACATAATAAGTGAGCAAGGGATACAGCCCGATCCGGACCAACTTAATGCTCTGTTTCAAATGGAGCCTCCTCGGAATGTTAAAGAAGTACAACGGTTGACGGGGAGATTGGCTGCTTTAAATCGATTCATCTCAAGGTATTCGGACAGATGTGCCCCGTTTTTCCAAACTCTAAGGGGTGCAAAGGGATTCGACTGGACTCCACAATGTGATGAGGCCTTTAATGAAATTAAGAAACATCTATCCTTCCCTAAGACTTTATTTAAACCTGTTGATGGAGAAACACTCTTCGTATACTTGGCATTTTCAGGTTGTGCCATCAGTGCTGTATTGGTAAGAGAGGTAGATAATTACCCCCATCCGGTGTACTACATCAGCAAGAGCTTGATAGATGCAGAAAAACGTTATTTGAAACTCAAAAAATTAGCGTTGGCCTTGGTGATTGCTGCCAGGAAGATGAGGCCTTATTTCCAGGCTTATCCTATTATCATCCGAACATCTTTTCCCTTGAAGAATATTCTCCAAAAAACAGACATTTCAAGTAGAATGACTAAGTGGTCAGTGGAATTGGGGGACTTCGATATTGATTTTTCTCCTCGAACAGCAGTCAAAGCCCAAGCTGTGGCTGACTTTTTAGTTGAATTCTACTATGATAGGGATTCGGAGCAGACCACTGAGATGAAAGACAAAAAGGTCTGGGTCATCCGGACAGATGGTGGGTCCAGTACTATGGGATGTGGTGCTGGGGTGTGTTTGACTTCTCCATATGGTGACAAAATGTACCAGGATATATGTTTTGCTTTCAGGGCTTCTAACAATGAGTCCGAATAAGAAGAAACTATAGCTGGTTTAAAGTTAGCCTGTATATGTGGGGCCAAAAGGGTCAAGCTGATGAGTGACTCTCAGCTTCTTATCCACCATGCACAAGGTCAATCTGAGGCCAAAAAGGAGAAACTAGTGAAGTACTTGCTTCTTCTTAAAAATGAGGCTCTTAAATTCAAAAGCGTTGTTTATGAGCATATACCTCGGGCAGAGAATGAATTAGTAGATTCACTGGAAACCATAGCCTAAACTGAGTCATATCCTTGGATCCATATGCTGGAGAGCCCTTCCATTCTACATAACACTGGTAAAGATGAAGAAATTTTCGAAGTACAGATGAAACAACCACAAGACTGGAGATTTCCTCTCCTGCAGTATCTCTCCGATGGCATCCTGCCTCCGGATAAAGCACTAGCAAGAAAAATGAAGCACAAAGCTCGTGGTTTTATCATACTAAGAGACGTTCTGTATAAGAAGTCTTACAGTAAATCTCTTTTGCAATGTTTGGGAGATGATGAGTCTCAAGTAGTCCTCTCCGAATTGCATGATGGTGAGGGATCAGCTCACTGTGGATTCAGGGGTCTAACACGGAGAGTTTTATTGGCTGGCTATTACTGGCCCTCTATAATGCAGGATGCTAAGGAGCTGGTGAGAAGGTGTGATCCATGCCAGAGATATAGCAATGAAATTTATGTCCCAGCCATCCCTTTAGAGTCAATTTATGAGCCTGTACCTTTCGCTCAATGGGGGTTGGATTTGGTGGGACCTCTTCCTATGGCGTCCGGAGGACGCAGAACTATAATTGTTGCTATAGATTACTTTTCGAAGTGGATCGAAGCAGCCCCTCTGGCAGGAACAACGTCAAAAGCTGTCATAAAATTCATTTTGTCCAACATATGTTGCAGATTTGGTGTTCCACAAAAAATAACGACGGACAATGGGCCACAGTTCGACAATAGGGAAATGGAGAGTTTCTGTGCCTCAAGGGGTATACAACATTGTTTCTCTTCACCTTTCCATCCACAAGCAAATGGACAAGTTGAAGTGGCTAACAGAATTATACTGTCCGGTTTAAAGAAGAATTTGGAAGGGGCTGCTGGGAAGTGGCCTACTTATTTGCAAGAGGTCTTGTGGGCCTACCGAACTACACCTGGGGCTGCGACACAAGAGTCACCCTTTGCCTTGGTCTATGGGATGGATGCAATAGCTCCCATAGAGGTAACTCTCCCTTCATTTCGGGTTCAAAACTTCTCCGAACACGCAAATGAAGTGGCAGTCAGAGGCCAGCTTGACCTAATAGAGGAAAGACGAGTCAAGGCTCACCTTAGACCTGTACACTATCAAGGTTTGATGAGGAGCAGGTTTACTTATAGGGTTAAAAAAAGAGATTTTCAGCCGGGGGACAAGGTATTGAGAAAAATTTTCTTACACACTAAAGAAAAGCTCTTCGGCAAACTGGCCCCAACTTGGGAAGGACCTTATATGGTCATTGAAAGGCTTAAACCTGGAGCATATTGGCTCGAAGACAAAGATGTAAGGGTTTTAAATCACCCTTGGAATATTAAGCATCGCCGAATGTACTTGGAATAAAAGTTGTGTAAATATTTACTTGTTTAAAAATCCATGTAAATATTTGGGGGCATACTCTTTCCTACCCTGGTGGCACGGGGAGGTTCTAATGAGGTATCCGGGCTTTTTAATAAAATTTGATGCCTTCTTAAAAAAATTCGAAATGTTTTTACTTTGTTTTTTGTCACATCATCCAGATTGAATTAAGGGATTGATGACTACTTAAACATTTGTCATCGGAGTATTTAAACACTCTCACTTTAGAATGCTTATGAAATAACTAAGGGCTATTTAAACACTAGCCACCAAAATTAAAACAAACTATGAAAGGATGTGAGAATTGTGCAAAACAGAGATGTTCATTAAAATAACTTAAGTGCCTTGGCCTTCCAAGGACTTTTAAATTTTCAAACAGAGCAAAGGATCTATCCGGTCAGATATCGGACACAATAACAAAAAGAATGCCTTGGCCTTCCAAGGACTTTAGTTTAGATAACATAAAAGTGAAATGATAATTCATGATTTAAGACTGAGCCTTTGAAGATGGCTCAGCCTCACTTATCTTCTTCTTCCCCTTAGGATCATCTTTCTCTTGGTTAGGGCCCTCCACGGTATTTTCTTCTGCTTCTTCAGAAGAGGAAGCACTAGAATAATCATGCAAGTCTCCATCAGCCATGGTGTGGAAGGGAAGGTCTTCGTACTCTACGTGAAGCCACAAATCTCCCAAGTTCCTATTCGGGAACTTCTCATGAAAGAGCAGGACCATGTCCGACTTCACCTTGGCATACATTTGCTCTTGAGTGTCTATTACGTTGTTGGCATAAGCATCAATCTTGGCCTGGATTTTGGCCTCTTGCTCCCTTAGCAGATCAGATTTCTCCTCTGCAGCCTTGGACACTGTGTTCTCAAGCGCAATCTTGTCACTCGTCAAGTTGTGGATGACTTGATTCTTGGCTTTGGCCTCCTCTTTTGAAGCAGTGAGATCTTTTTCTACTCCGGACAACTTCTCCCGGAGCTCCTTGATAGTATCTTCTAGAGTAGCAACTTTGGTGGTCCACCCATCTTGGTTCTTTTTCAGCTCCTCGTTCCCCCCCTTTAGAATGTCAGCATGTTGAGTGGCAGTAAGAAGATCATCGGACAGTCTCTCTTTGTCAGACTTGAGATCTTTGATAGTATATTCCTGACTTCGAACTTGCTTCTCCAGCACAAGCACCGGCTGAACACTACTTAATATAGAGTGAGCTATAATATCCCTTTCACTTGAAATAGTAAAAGTCTTACCATTAAAAGTGACAGTGTTCGAAGCACTCGGAGGGAGGTAAGGCCCAGCAATATCATCTCTGGGGAGGTTGGCAAAGTAGTCACCAAGCCCATCGAGACCGGTGATGTCAACCCCATCAATGCTCAGACCTCCTCCTCCAACCTCATCGGTTTGAAAATCACCAGGGATCTCCTCTGCTTGTGTTGGATCAGTAGGATCTACAGGGGGGAGAGGCTCCTGAGGCCGGAGAGAAAGTTCATCACCTCTAGAGGTCTTTTTCTTCTTAGCCTCCCTATCCTTGCTCTCCGCTCCCCGTTTTCGGTCTCTTTTGGGAGATTTTGGGGGATTTGGGGATCGAGCATCTTCCTTAACACTCTCCTGCTCTACCACTTCTAAAAGAGCAGCATCAATATGGCTTGGGGCTGGCCCCTCAGGATTTGTTGGAACAGCCTCCTCCACCTCGGCAGGATTAGCTTCACCTACCACCTTCTTGCCCTTCTTCTTGTTGTCCTTCATCTTACTCGGGGCCTTGGCCCGGCCTGGAAAGTAAAGTGATTTGTCCGGTTCATGTGTTCTCTTCAGGACTACATCCGGAGGGGGTGGGGTAGTGAGTTCCTCCCAAGACAGGTCCCTCCGACCAGTGGTGTTCCGGAGGTGAGACCTTGCCAAGTTGCCCCCTATAAAAGCATCGTGAAACCGGTTTCCCCATTTCTTAGAAGCCCAAGTGTTGATCTTGGAGCAAGTAACCTGTCCGAACTTTAGGTAGTCACTAAAGTCTTTGGGCAGCACTGCTAAGAAAAAAGATAAGAACAGTCAGTTTAGGCAAATTCGATAAAAGCAGAAAAAAGAATATAAAGTATGAGCATTACGATCACTCCTCCATTTACTGGTGAGAAGACTTGGATTGACTCCGGCTTTAATTTTCCTCCCATTCTCCCAAGCACCACTTACGAACAGGAATTGGGTCCTCCAGTTTCTCTCCGACTCAAGCAGATCGTTCACTGCTTTATAATCATCATCCATGTTGAAGTGATAGAAGGGAATGTGGTGGTTCCTGCAGAGACTGGCCACAGCTGCGAACTCCTCCAATGGTAGAGGAATCCCAGAGAGCCTGAAGGCCATGATGCAGGCCATAAGTGTGTACCAGGCATTGGGACTTAATTGACTAGGACAGAGTTTGATGAGATGGAAATACCGCACTATTTCCGAATCCAAGGGGAACCTTAAACCCCAGTTAAAGAGCTCGGTGAATATGACTACTTCACTGAGTTTACAATCCATGGGGGTTTCAGGATCTATTGGGATTCTTATCTTCACATTCTCCGGAGTCCCCCACTTTGTACGCATCCGGCCTAACTCAGTTGTATGGATGAAAGCGTAGTTAATCTTTTGCAGAGCAATGAGATATTTAACATTGACCTTGTGGAAACAAGGTCCCACGGGTAAAAAACACCACAGGTCCTCCATGTTTGTCACTTGTAACACATCAGTCCCTATTCTTTGTCTCTGTAATAAACCGGTCCTCTATGTTTTAAAAATGTAACAATCAGATCCTTTTTGTAATAAATAGGTCCTTCATGTCTCTAATAAACAGGTCCCTCACGTTTTCAATTTTTAATAAACAAGTCCTTCAAATTTTTAGAAAATGATCTGTTTGTTACATTTTTAAAACATAGGGGACCGGTTTATTACAGAGACAGAGAATAGGGACTGATGTGTTACAAGTGACAAACGTGGAGGACCTCTGGTGTTTTTAACCCAGGTCCCACTCTTCCTTCAAGACACTCCGGCAGATCCGGATGCATTAAGCATAGCTTTTCCTTGCCCTTATCCTTTTGGGCAGCAGCAACACCACTAGTCCGTCCGGATGGTTCAGACTCGAATGAAGTCTCTTCGATGGAGTCCTCCATTATTTCCTCCATGATTGAGGAAGGATTTTCGGTTGTTGTTGTAAGGGGGAGGTTTGGGGTTGGATCAGCCTGACTTCCGGACTGATGAGCTTCAGTACCCTCCTAGGCCAGTGGCTTCCGGACCAGACAGCCTGTCCGTGGGTGCTTTAATGGGTACCTCTGACCCAGTACTGCTATCCTTGGCCCCCGATTTCGAAGGAGTGCTCTTGGAAGCCTGCCCCTTGACCAGCCGGCCTTTTCTTCGATCAACTAGTTTGTGAGGAGAAGTTTCAGCATCTGACCCCATGGCTAAGAATGGGGAGGGTTTTTTAAGACTGGTAACTGTTAAACCTGGCTCAACGGTGGGTTCTGACTCTTGAACCGAAGAACCTGAGATGATAGGGGAAAGATTGGTTTGAAACAACCTCTTCGGTTTGACACCCTTTGTGGAGGAAGAGCCCTGGTCAGACTCTGTGGCTGAGAATGCTGGTTTGTCGATGGGAGAAGTGGGTAAGCCCGCTGCAATGCGCCTTTCCTTTTCGACTTTTTGTGCTTTTTCTAGTTCAGATACATTGAGTCACCCACCTTTGATCAGAGCGTTCCTTGCCGTGAACATAAACGACCTAAACAAGAACTTGTGTTTGAGAGAGAAAGCTCTGAGGATTATCAAAGTAAAAAATGAAAGTGATGGTAAAACAGTGGAAAAACTTCTTAATTTATAGTAAACCTAAAAAAGAAGCCTTGATTCCTAGGATAATTTGAAAAGATTAGCAATAATTAAAAGACGGCGCTGACGTCACCTTCATTAATGAAGAGGTTACTTTTCAGAGAAGGTGGGTGCGAAATCCAAAGTGAAAAAATGGCTAAAGCAACCAACCAAAGAGTGACACGTGTCCCATGAACCCTGGCAAAAAACCGTTTAGATTCAAAGAAGTTTTTCACCCCGGATAGAACCATGACGCAATTCGGAAGACCTGTCCGGATAAAACTGCCACTGACAACGGACTGTTTTTCAGGTTTTGACAAAGGTTATTTGAACAAACACCTAAAAAAGAGGCTACTGATGAGTCCGGATTCTGTTACCTCTCCGGACAGGGACAGTTCGGACAAAGATCATCTAAACCGGACAGGGCAGTTTGAACCCATCATTCATTTGACTGTTCGAACAAGGACTAAAGTATTTAAAAAACCTAATCACTTCTTGACTAAGCTGCCTGCTCTCCTACTAAGAGCTCATGGGTCCTTAAACTTGACCCGGGTCCATTAAACATGACCCGGCAGCCCATAAAGCCCAAACATAAAGGTATAAATACCCAACCACCAACATTAAATGAGGGTAATGAAAATTAAATACAACCAGACTGCTTAATTCTCCCTCTACTCTCTACTCAAATATTAAATACTTACAAAACTTCCACAAACTCTAAACAAAAATTATAAATTTACCCTCAGACAGAAATAAACCACACCACATGCAAAAAAATTCCAGGAGTGTATCATGACTGCGTTATGATTTCGGGCATGACTATGGTAAGTTTAGCTATGGTAAATTTCAAAGTTTCTCGCATGTTCTCGTTGTAATGTACTCTCGCTTGAATGCAACATAATCTGGAAATAGGGTGGGATGTATCAAATCTAGTCGACGCAGCTTTTAGCAAAGCACCTAAAGGCCCCAACATCATCATCATTCCATTATGCACCGAGACGAAGGACCAGATAAACCATTGAATTTTACTCGTCATTAATGTCGATGTCAGGTCGGTAACAAACTACAACCCAGTGCTGCCTAAACTCAAAGCGATCAATACCACAAGGACACCTATCAAGCTGGTAATATTCCTAACTATTTAATTACTTTTAAACATATTTTAAAAATGCATGATCAGGATATGCTGCGAACTGTGACCAAGTCAGTTGTATTTAAATGCAAACAATTCCCATGTTGTCATGAGAATTGTTGGCAACTAAAAATTCCTGATATTTATTTGAAAATGGAATCCATTTTAGTTTCATTCAGTTCGCAGCGTATCCATAATAGAATTCGCAACTTAGGTTGCGAATTGACTGACATTCACGAAATGGATTGGATGATGAACACTTTGCAATATAGGCTGCGAACTATTTGCAGACAAAATGGATTGGATGCTGAACAATTCGTAACATATGATGCGAATTGTTTGACATCCACATGTTGGATTGGTTGTCAAACAATTTGCAATGTACGATGCGAATTGTTTGACAACCACAGGCTAAGTATTTGTGCTGATTCCTAACACTAATTATTATAATCAGATCAACTATTTACTGGATAAAGGATACCTACCTACTACAAAGACAGGGTGGAAGGTGTAAAATAAAATAAAATTTTCACAACAAAAACGTGGCACCCTTGACTGTGGTATTTTTGTCTGCAAATACGCTATAGATATTATCCAACATGGATATGTGTAGCCAAAATACGATGAAGATATGGTTACTAGCTTTTAAGCAGAACTGTTTGATCTTTTTTAAAATGACGGAGATACCAACACGTACTGGTGATTTTCTGTAAGACATTATGATTTTTTTGGTGTACATACATTCATTGTAATTTTTTGGTGTATATAGAATTTTTTACTCAGAAATGTGCAATTCCCAGATATATAGGACATATTTCTTATCAAACAACTCACATGCTAACCTGATATATAAAGGTTAGTTAGTATTCGAACAATTCCCACCATTCCCTGATATATATTAAAAACAGGATCCTCACCAAACAATCTGCATTCTAACCAGATACATGCTTAGAAAAATACCACATTAACAAACTACAGGCTGCGAAATTATCACTAAACAGTTCGCATCAACTCCTGATATAAAAAAAAATTCAAAATCTATCGTTGAAGAATACGAACAGGCCATGACGTCTGCCTTGGTAAACGTTAACTGCATTGAGCACACAAAAAGCAATCTAATCACCAGAGCCCATTAATTGTTGATTGGACATGAAGGCTATATAAAGATTAATATAGCCACACCACCTTATAAGCTCATACTCCATCCATGCCTATAAATAACACTAGTAACCAGAGGCTAATTTTAAAACAAACTCTATATTTTTTTTAAAACACCTATTGTTCTCTTCAAATTCCCAAAGTCATGTCATTTTCCATCACCACAACCACCACCACATACTCTGGTTCACTAGGTTCTCTAGGTGACTCCTGGTCATCCATAACCACCAACTGGAGCGATGACTTAATCATGCCGACAACACCACCAAACAGCCCAGTCTCTGTTATTGATTTAGACACTGAGGACTAATTGTCAGCTGACTCTCAACTAGTGGAAGTGGTTCCAATGATTGTTGCTGAACCTCAGCCAGCAGAGGTTCCACCTCAGACGATAGAGGTTCCAAACAACAAAAGGAAGAGAGAATACGACGCTGGTCCATCAAGGACCAAATTTTTATGCATGATGGACGTAGATAACGAAGAGGAAGTGAAAAATGAAAAGGCTGATGATCAGCACAAAGAGGAGAAAGATGGTGAAGAATCCTCTAGTGATGACTGATAGAGTCTGTTTTTTTAATGCAACTAACAAACACTAATAGGTTGTAGTGATTTTTTTAAAACTTTGTTAGTGCATGAAGACTGTAATCCTCTTTTTTGAATCTATTTTTGGTATAAACTTTGAATCATATATACAATTCGCATCCTATTACCACTTGCAAACAATTCCCATCTTAACTTGAGATGTATCAATATTACTGATTTACAAACAATTCGCATGCGGACATGAGTATTGTAATGCTTTGTAGTTTCATTCAATTCGCATCATATCCAATAAATTATTTATATTTTTTTCAAACGCTTTAGATCGTTCGGGAGCCAAATGTTTTTCTTTTATTGTTATACATGTTTGTTTTAGGGTTTATCATCAACAGATGGTCGCTACAGACTCAAATATATCTGTAACCAAAGAGCTACCCCATGCAAAAACATCTGCAATTTTTCAAATTATCTCAATAAAATGGGTAATTAGCTTTTAGGATGGCTCATTCTAATTCTTACAATTATGTATTCCCCTTTTTCCAACCATATCTCCTGTAACTCTTTCATGGCTCTAAATTCAAGACTGGTTATTTTGTAGGGTCATCTACTTCAAAGAAGACATCAGCAAGGTCCTTTTGATGCATATTTCCTTGAGCCAGAGTTTGTAATTGATATACAACTGGTTCTTTTAAAGCGTCGCCTAAAATGTTTTTGTATTTTTTAAGTCAACCGATAATAATTCCAGTCTCTTCCCTAACTATGTATATAATATAATAATGGTGAATCGATGATACTGCTTTGAAATCATGAAGCCATTTCCTTTTCAAACTGAGTTTGTATAACATCAGCACTACAAACTCAGTGATCTCTGACTTGGCTTATTTTTCACTTCCAATAGTAACTTCCAACACGATAGTTCTTATGTATATCATCTTTTGTCCAATAAAATTGATAACCATATGTAAGGAAAAATAGAGGATGGTTGCTACCATATGATTCATAGTATATATAAACAAGATGTTGACCACTACCCCAATATCGACTAGAATACTTATGGGTTTGCAAACTGTGATGCATGTTATTATTGGTAGTGTATCATAATATGGGAAAGAAACATGTTTTAGATTATTATCGGTGAAAATCGATGAGGTCATTCCAGCCCTCATTATGGCACATATGAGGTACATAAATGGGTGAGAAACATGTTTTAGATTATTATCGGTGAAAATCGATGAGGTCATTCCAGCCCTCATTATGGCACATACGAGGTACATAAATGGGTCATCCGTGATGGAATTGAACTCTCAAATATAAATTTTATAGGGGTTGTAAGAACATCTCATCATACTTGTTCCTTCATGGAGTGTAAGGATGCAAGTCTTGTGATTTTTTGGAGCTTGACTTCCTTCTCAATAGGACTCTCCAATCCTTTTGGGTAGATCTAGTTGTTAGTTTGGTTGTTGTACATATTTTTTTCAAATGGCCTCACCTAATAAAACACTGAATTTCAGCTTTGTAAACAACTCAATATTTATTCGTTGTATGGCCATGGTCTCAATAATAATCACACTTTTTAACATTATTTTTTATGATATGATACAATATCATTCTCATCGGGTTGATCAGAAGTTCGGAGTCCTTTAGTTTCTAAAGTAGATTGGTGTTGGATATAATAAGCGATGGGAAAGTTCTAGGCCTGCTTGCACTAGAATAATATCAATTTCATCCTAGCGTGGGTGATGGAACTTTCTCTTGGATAATAGTTAAATTCATTTAACGAGTAATCTCTGCATGTCTCTCATGATGAATATGTGCGTCATCCTCCTCTAGATTGATATACATTTATGCTCGATCTATGAGATCGGTCACAGTGAATGGTTCAACCTTTTTCAAAAAGTTATAGAATAAATCTTTGGGTAAGAAGCACTGTCAAAAGACTAAAACCTTGAGGTCGTCGTAATAGTCCACTACCTTGGCACTCACGTTGACATAATGATATATATATATATATATATATATACTCTCAATAAAACTCTCCAAATTTTGTTTCAAGCTCCAGAAATACTCCACTCAAATTAATATTTCTTTGTTAAAATAAAATCGCTGAACAAATATCTTTACCCATTGTAGGAATGTGTGAACCAACCCCTTGGGTAGTTGGTAAAACCAAACAAGCACATCTCTCTCGAGACTAAGCGGAAATGAGCAAAAAATGATGGTATATTTACATTTGAGGCACTTCATCTATTTTGTAAAGTGCAGCATGTTATACTCTAGGTTGATTGATCCTTTGAATTATTAAAGCTTCATTATGTTGAGCCTTGTGGGGGTGGGGTTGGAGGGAGAGAGTTCTGCTCAATGAGTTTTTTTTACATAATAGAGAATTTATTAACTATTTTTGATGACTATATAAATATCTGAGGGAAAATACATCTAAACTATTTCAAGAAGAGCTACACATATGTTAGAGAGATAAACTAAAACAAGAACTGCCAAATATAGTAAAAACGTAATAATTGTTCACCCTTTCCTATAAAGGTACATTACCTTATATACTATTGATGGTGGGCCCTTGGGCTATATGGTTAGTCCATTATTGGCTATTACATCCCATTAATCTACTAATATTAAAAATATTTACTCTTTATTATACAAAATACCTTCAATGTTATAAATTTGTTGGGTTTATATTACAAAATAAATACTGATACAATATTTAACCGACTCGGCACGCTGGTCGGATAAATCATACCCTTGTCAATTTCTATATTGAAATAGAAGATAATAATATCAAGAGCGTCAGAGGCTATGAAGTGGACTCGGTGGTTCTGACCCAAGTTTTGACCAATGGCTTGCTCTATTTGTCATTGGTGAATATGGTCTCCCACTGACTCATGCTTAGTTGTTAATTGGCCTACTCAGACTCTAAATAATGGATCAACCATGATTCTTCTATGATACCCTCTTTAATGGTATACTTTCTTACAAATTTTTATGGTCTCATTTTCTAATCTCTTGGTGTCTCATATGTGTCATTACGTGGTAGGAATGTTCCTCATTAATATTCTATGTTACATTTCTTGTTAAAGAAAAGAAATCATTTCTTAACTGGTCTTGAAAAGGAAAATCAGGGCTACCCACCAGGTGTTAGTGTAATGGATATGTTACGAGACAAGGAAACCCCGAGTTGCGGCTAGGCTCTTGACGAAGCGAGTAAACTCACTAACTTACTGAGTGAAGTGATCTAACCATAAATTATTCTTATATAATGGATCGTCCCTTTTCTTTACCCCGAATGAGATTAAGAGTGAGGCGGAACGATTGACTCTATCTTAGCTGACATCCTTTGATTGTTCTATATTGGTACTTGGATCGTGGTTTCACCTTTTCAATTTTTATTTTGGTTTCTTATATGAGCATGAGGTCTCAGTCGTTGGTAATTAATAGTCTTCGTGGTTGTGGATTCATCAAATTTAAATTTGAAACGTTAAGTTGGGTAGCTTAACTCATTTTCATGCAACATAACCAAAATGATAAGGTACAAACTCACCTAACAGATTAAATTTCTAACAACAGATGAATAATTATTTCGTTCGGTTTTAAAGTCCTTTTAAGATGATAATGGAACTCTTCAATATATTGAGTCATCATCCCCAAACCGATGTGCCTATAATGCCTTAAGCTTCCTATGCCGTTGAGTTCTCATCCTCTAAATTGGGGTTCCAATAATGGTTTAGGAAGACTCTACACAATCTTCATCATCCAAACCGAGGTACCCTCAAGGGTTTAGGCAGAATGTTTAGTACTTTGAGTCATCTTCCTACAACTATTGTACTTTTAATAACATAGTCAGATTTTTCAAGGTGGTGAGTCATCAACCTCTAAAATGAGGTATATATAATATGTGAACCAACCCTTCACAAGAATGTGTGGACCAACCTTTATAGAATTTTGTAAAACCAAACAAGCACATATCTCCAAAGACTAATAAAAATAAGCAACACTTGAGGTACTTCATCATTTTTTTAAATTAGAGCATGTGATGCTTCAGGTCGGTTGATACTAAGTGTTGAAACTTCATTATGTTGAGTCTTGTTGGGGGATTGGGTTCTGCTCAAAGAGTTTTTTGGGATATAGTTGAGAACTTTTGAAATAGTTTTATACTGAAAATACGAGAATGATGTTGAGGGCGTCAAAAGCTATGAAGTGGGATCTCTGGTTCTGATTCAAGTTTCGACCAATAACTTGCTCCAATTTTGAATGATGAACAAGGTCTCCTACCGATCATGCTTAATTGTTAATTTGTCTTCCTAACCGTTAAATAGTGGGTTAACTATGCTTCTACTATAATGTCCTCTTTATTGGTTCTCTTTCTTGTGAGGTCTACGTCCTTATTTTCTCATTTTTGTGGGAATCCTATCTGGCACCATGTGGTAAGAATGCTGGATATTTTGTGATAAACTTCTTGCTAAAGTAATTTAATACCTTATCTACCTGATCGTGAAATAAACAATCCATGATATCCATCGGGTGTTGGTATAATAGAGATGTTGGGTGACGTGTGACCATGAGTTGCGGCTATGCTCTTGATGAAGTAAGTCAAGTCACTGATTTACTGGGTTGGATGGTCTTATCGTATATTTTGCAAATATAACGATTCACCTATTTCTTGTTCTATCCCTAATGGAGGTTAGCGGCAAGATGACACGATCAAATCCGCTCAAGCCGACATGCTTGGATCGTTCCTGATTGACACATGGATCACTATTTCAAATTTTCCCATTCGATTTTGGTTTCCTATATGAACATAAGGGCTCAGACGTCAATGATTCATAATTTTCATAATCATAGATTCATCGAATTATAATTTAAAAAGTTTAGTCGCGTGTCTTAACTCACTTTCGGGTAATATAACCAAAATGATAAGATGAAAACTCATATAACAGATTAAATCGCTAATATCGGATAAATCGATTAAACTTGAATGATAATGCCTTATTATTTATCTTGTTCAGTTTAAAGTCTCTTATAGAATTCAATTGAACTCTTTAACATATTGAGTCATTATCCACCAAGTCGAGGTGCTTTTAATATCTTAGGCAGACCTGATGATGAGTCTTTATCATCTAAATCGAGGTGCTTTAAAGGGTTTAGGCAGACCTTTTAGTATTCTAAGTTATTTTCTCTAAATTAAGGTGATTTAATTGAACTATTCAGATTCTTGAAGGTGACGAGTCCCAATTCTATAAAACAAGGTAAATTTAATTTCCTAGGCAGACACTTCAAGATGTTGAGTCCTCATCTTCTAAATCAAGGTGCCTTTATTAACTTAGGAAAAGTCTTCAAGGTGTTTAGTTGTCAGCCTCCAATATGAGGTGCCTTTAATTTCCTAGAGAGACACTTCAAGATTTTAAGTCATCATCCCCCAAACCAAGTTATCTTTAAGATTTTAGGCAGACCCTTCAACATTCTAATGCTTCATCCTGCAAACCAAGGTCCCTCTATCGACTCATGCAAACTTTTCAGGGCGTTTTATCTTCCTTAAACGAAGTTCTCTTATTGGTTCATGAAAACTTACCATGATTTTGGGGCATGTCTACCTTAATTGAGGTTTCTTTATCAGTTTAGAAAAACTAATTAAGTCCTTAGGTATTACTTACCTTAAACTTGTTTCTTTTATTTGCCCGAGCAACATTTTCAAGGCTTGGGGTCGTTCTTACCTTTACCGAGGTTCTTTTATTGGTCGCTCAAACTTGTCAATGTATTGGTTCTTCCTTAACTTGTTCATTTATCATTTTGGGAAACATTATCAATGCTTTAGGTATTAGCTACCTTAACCGAGGTTCCAATATCGTCTCAAGAAAGCTCATCAATGCTTTAAATCATTGACACCTTAATCCAGATGTCTGTATCGGCTTGGTCAACCTTATCAAAGCTTTGGTTATATTATACCGTAACTAAGGTCCCCTTATCGTCTTGAGTAAACTTATCGAGGCGTCGAGTCCTCCTTACCTTAATTGATGCGTCTTTAAGATATGAAATATGACCTTTTAAAAGGTTGGGCTTTGCTCCTTTAACTAGCTTGCTATCTAGCTGAGATCCATGGGTCATAGGTCCTGGTATCTCATCTGGTTTCTACACTATCGATTCCTCCTTACGATATATATATATATATATATGTTTCAGTATCAGTTCTTACATGCAAATATTTATTGATTTCCATTTTTCTTATCCTACTCATATTGTTTAATTTTTTTGGTGTGAAAAAACATTAAATAAAATAAAAAATGTTCATACAAGTATCTAGGACATATCCCGAGGAGATACAATCGACATAAGGAGGTCGATAGATAAACTACTAAAACAAACATAGTAGGAATGACAGAACATCAAAGATAAACTAGAATAACTAAAACAAGGTAACAAGGGCCAATCAAGCCGACATAAAGTAACTCAATGGAAATCTACAGCAATGGAAGGAAACATACAAGATCTAATATGAGGGACGTGTAAATAAAGTAGAAGAATAAATAAATAACTAAATTAAAAACAGTTACATAGGCCAGTAAATCTTGGTGCCGTGGAATTCGAACCAAAGATCATAGAAGATTCGGTGAGAAATGAGAGAGGCATTGGCCGGAAGGGAACCAAAAATTCTTGAGTTCCTCTCCTTCCAGACGTGATAGATAACCACACCAAAGCAATAGCGCCAAATGTGACGGTTTGGAGAATGAGACCAATTTGACGCCTCACATACCCAAGACTACCAACACGAAGCGGAAAAAAAGAAACATAGTTTTAAACTAGCAAAGGTGCAAATACTCTGAGTGATACTACAATCAAAGTAGAGATGAACAATAATTTCAGAAGCAGAGTTACATAAGGCGCAATCAGGTGGAGTATTGAAACCCTAACTTAGAAGCTTATCTCTGGCAGAAAGTTTTCCCATGATAGCGAGTCATAATATAAAAGAGTGACGAGGAATATTGAATTTATTCCATAATAACCCAACCCACCCCACAACAGCGGCAGGCATATGAATATCGTTATAGGTATGCTTAATTGTGAGGTTGTTACAGCCAGCCTTCGCAATCCTAAAAAAATACCATATAATTTGATGTTAGGAGGAGGCAGCTTGAGGATGATGCTGTTGATCTCCAGAAGATTAGAACAACTTCTAGCTCTAGCAGATCTGATGTTTGGAGGCCAATTCCAATGACCATCGAGTATGATATCCGATACCTTGAGGTTTTTTCCATGCCGGGAATCCTTGATGATATTGGTACCATAGTGCGATGCTATTAAGGTATAGAAGAGCCATGGATCATACCAGAAGGAAGTACTCGAACCTTTTCCAATAGCTACTCTGTACAAATTACTAGCCAACGAGCGTAGACGAAGAATTTTCCTCCAAATCCAAGAAGGGGAGGAACCAATAGAAAGATCATAGAAATTATTATTTTTATTTTTTTCCAATTTTTATCCAATCACACCAGATAGAATGATTGTTATTACTAATAATAGACCAGAGATTCTTAAAGACAACCGCCTGATTTCATATTTTTAGATCCAAGATCCCAATGTCGTCTTCTTTTATGGGAGAAGTGATATTAGACCAGGGCACTTTGGCCCCATGTGTTTTCATAGCGGATCCTAACCAAAGGAAACGAAAAAGGTTATGGGTCAGCTCTTTAATGATTTGAGAGGGGAGGATAAAGATGGAGGACCAGTAAACTTGACCAGCAAATAAGACAAATTAGTTGGAGTCTACCCGCATGTGACAGATGCTTGGAGGTCCAAGAATCGATCCTGGCTGTAATTTTATGAAGAAGAGGACAATAATCCATGTTGGTAAGACGACCAGTAAGAAGAATGACTCTTATATATTTGACTGGGAGAGAACCTTCCATATAATCCATAATAGACACGAGCTCAATACGAATAGGATTATTGATACCCGACAAAAAGATATAACTTTTAGAGGGGTTGACTTTTAGACCTGAAATGGAGTAGAAATCATCCAGATCCTCTTTGATGAGGAGAATAGAGTTGACATCACCATGACAGAAAATCATAAGATCGTCTGTAACACAAATATTTGTAATTTTTCAGTTTGTTGCACTTCGAGTGAGACCGGAAGTTTTTGTCATTACTCTTCTCTTTGAGGATACTGGAAATGACTTGGATGACAAGGATAAAGAGAAAATGGAAAATAGGTCCCTTTTCCTGAGACCATTTCTACCTTTAAAATTACCGTAAGGATCTCCATTAATATTGATGGAATAAGAGGGGGATGATACGCAGTTAATGATCCAAGTGATCATCTTTTCTGGGAAGTTCATCACCACAAGAATGTCAATGATGAGATGCCAACGGACATTATCAAAATATTTCATAAGATCAATTTTAAGGGCTACCCTTTTACCTCTACAATTAGTATGATAGGCTCTTAGAAGTTCTTGGGAAAGAAAGATGTTATCCGAGATGTTCATACCCGAAACGAAAGCCGATTGGGAATTATCAATTAGATAGGGGAAGGAATCCTTAATTCTATTAGCTAAGATTTTAGAAATGATCTTGTAAACAACATTACAAATGCAATAGGTCTAAAATTTGTAGCCACAGAAGGGGAATCCTTTTTGGATATGAGAGCAATGGAAGTGGAGTTCCAAGAGGTATCGAGAATTCCAGTTTGGAAAAACTTGAGGACATTATTACAGATGTCCCACCCAATAATATTCTAGGTGGATTTGAAGAAACTGGAATCAAAACCATCAGGGCAAGATGATTTATTACTATCAATAATGAAAAGAGCAGACTTAATCTCCTCGCTAGTAATCTCACGAATCATTGAGGCCTTGTAAAAATCATTGACTTTAGATGAAAGAAGAGAAGAAAATTTCTCCAACCCCGGATAATCAACAGGATGCCTAGTACTAAGGGAGTCCTTGAAGTAACTCATAATGACCTTAGAAACACTAGCGGAGTTGATACAGTGATGTCGTGGTCATTATTGATATAAATAATTTTGTTATGAAAAAGACGGGTTTTCATACTATTGTGGAAAAGTTTGGTATTTTTATCACCAAGCTTGGTCCAGTTTTCTTTAGATTGTTTCTTGAGGAATGATTTTTTAGCACGACTAAGAAAGATGAAAGTCGTGAAAGCCTCAACTTTTTTGGTGACAAGGATATGTTTGGGAGGTCATGAGCGAGATATTATTGAGCTCGAAAGAGAATGTTTTACGCATTAAAAACCCTAGAGCTAATGTCGTTAAACTCCTTACAATTGAGGCAAGCAAGCTCATGCTGAAGACGGTTGAGTTTATCAGTGACATGACTCATACCAGAAGAAGAGATAGGAAGATTCCAGATTTTGGAAACAATATTTTTGAACTGTGAATGAGATTGCCACATATTAAAGGATTTGAAAGGTTTCTTACATTTTTTATGAAGGAACCCAAAATTGAGAGTAACAGTGGTGTGGCCGGAGGAACGGAGAAAACCAAAGTGAGTAAAATACATAGGAAATAGATCGTCCGAGTTAGGGTTGACTAGAACATGATCGATTTTGGAGAGGATGGCATGAGTAGGCTGTTTATTAATCCAAGAGAAATGGAATCCAGTGGGTCAGAGATGACTGAGCTCCCAGAGGTAGCATCAATTATTGAAGTCATCAATTGCCGAGGACCAATTTTTAAAGGAGCCTAATCGCTCCTCTGGATGACGAATGGGATTGAAATCCCTCAGGGAGACCCAAGGGATGCCCTAAGTACGATCTTGAGCATCATTAAAAGCATAGATGTCAGAGAATCTATGCTTTTAACCTAGAAAGCATAGATTCTACCAAATTCTAGCACTTTTCCATGCAGTGTATGTACTGAGAGGATTGGGATAACCTAGAAACAGTGATAACACTAAGGTTCCAGATAATAAAAAATTTACCAAGAGGATGGGAGGAATGATTGGTAATAACATGCCAAAAGGGAACCATATACCTAGAGTCGACTTTAAAAAGTTGGACTTTTGTTTCAACTAAAATTAACAATGAGATATTATTACTAATTATAAAATCAGTAACATCCTTTTTCCTAATGGGATCATTAAGACCCCGCACATTCCAAGAAACAAAATTCATAAGGAAAAAGACTTACAGTGCATCAGGCGATGGTCTTGTCGGATGAAAAATCTATATTACCGTAAGCGATGACGCTAGAAGAGTGAAGCCTCTTAAGAGGTGAGCCCATCTTTTTATAGCTTCCAACAACTTTGATCCCATCCAAAAAATCTGAAAAACTAATATCGAAAACTTGCTCTGCACCTTCAACTCTTCGCGGAATGAAAGGATCAGTTGATGTCCTGTCAGAGGACATGACCATAATACCAGTAGAAATGTCTCCGACAGAGTGAATCTACAGTGGTGGAGAATCCACCGCGTTGCCACTTTCCATCAACTCAGACTACATCAGCAGAACCGTAGTGGAAATATTTGTAGAATCCGGATCGAAAGTTGAAAAGTCATACTCCTCGATAATATGTAAAAAGATTGTCAAAAAATAACTTATCTTTGAAGCGCCTTTACAATGACTCGTGCTCCACCCAAGTAGGACAAAATTTTAATAAAAACAAAAAAAACCTTGATGATATCGACATACTTATTTTTAATTTTAAAAATGATACCAGAGTTTAACTTAACTAAAATAAAATTGTAATATAAAACTATAACAATTTTATTTCTCAAAACAAAACAATGAGGACAATAGATAAATGTAACCGATGGGTCCACTTAGGCATGTGCATTCGGTTCTTTAGTTCGGTTCGGTTCGGTTCTTTGAGTTCTAGGTTCTTTTGGTTTTTCAAAACTAGTACCCATTTAGGAACCGAATAAATTTCGGTTTGGTTCTTCTTATTTCAGTTCGGTATGGGTACTTAACTCGGTTCCAATCAGGTAGTTTTGGATACTTTAAATGCTTTGCAATATCAACATATAAAAACTCATTTTACACTTTAAAACAATAAAACTATGTTAGATTGTAAGGAAAAAAATAGTAAATATAAGAAATATTCAAAATTAATATATTAAAGAATTAGTAATATAAAGAAAATGGAGAAATGATATCAAGTTTATTAAATTTTATAAAGGCTGATATTTTGTTATTTTATTTATACGCATAATAGTTTGTAAATATGTCGTCATTTTGAATAAAGTATGTTGTCATTTATTAAAGAGAACATAATTGGAGATCAATGATAAAAGATAAATTTAGAAGAATCTAACTTTGAAAAAGAAAATTTATTTTCAAAACAATTCAAAATTAAAGGTTAATACATAGCTTCGGTTCCTAACGGGTACCCACGGTTCTTCGGTTCGGTACCAAGAACCGTGGGTAATTGAAAACTGAAACCATTCGGGTATTATGAAAAAACCAAATCTACTTTGGTTCGGTTCGGTTCTTTCGGTTCTGGTTAATATGCCCATGCCTAGGTCCACTCTCTTAGCTATCACTTTACCCATGTGATAGAGAAGAGGGACCACTATTTTAACAAGAGCTCCAGGCCCATAACCAAGATTTTGAATGGTCACAAAATTGATATACCCACGCGCCGTCACTTTTGAAGAAGAATGGACCCATTGTAGATTCCAATAATCCTCGCCACTTCATAAGACAACACCATCAAAGGTTTTGGAATCATAAGCACCACGCCACAGAGGTGAGGAAGAAACAGGGAAAGAAGGATTCTGGCGAAAAGATTTTAGCTGAGTAAAAAATTTCTCTACGATCAACACCGCCACCTTCGACAACAGAAAAGACTCTCATGTGTAGGACGTTGGCCAAGAGAAACAAAGATTCAACGTAATGGGAATAAGAAGTGAGGGAAATCTGATGACCAATGATACACTGAGCCTCTGTCAACTAAGCTCTAGCAACCAGAGAGGGAGAAAATAGAGAGAAGAAGTCTCGGGACAAAAACGACACTGCCTGAAATCGTACTTTGAATGGATAACTATCCGGGGACGGAGACGAAAAACCATAATCGGTGGCCGAAAGACATCACTGTTGGAACCAAATTAAATTAATCTTAAAATATATAATTAATTAAGTTCATAAATTAATGAATATATTGTTCAAAGATTTGGATAATGTATTCTTGATGTAAAAATATTATTCATATTCTTTTAGAGATTTGATCTTGTATTTTAAAGAAAATATTATATTAGCCAAATATATTATTTTGTCATCTAAACAGAATTATATACTGATATAAATATAGGATATACAATGTAAAGTACAACAAGACAAAAAAATTTATTTAATAAATGCTCTTCCTTTTCTATATCTCTTCATATATTTTCATATTATACAATTGGAATCGGAGCTAAGAAGGCAAAAGAAGAGAAGAGTGTTGCGTTGTGTCGACGGACAATGATTTGTTGTCTGACGGAGAAAAAAAAGAGTTTTGTCCGCTGAAAAAAATGTGAGAAACAGCGATTTGCTGTCAGCCGAAAAAAATGAGAAAAAAGAGCAAAAGAAGCGGAAGACAAATCCATCGGCTGAAAAAAATGTGAGAAACAGCGATTTGCTGTCAGCCGAAAAAAAATGAGAAAAAAGAGCAAAAGAAGCGGAAGACAAATCCATCGGCGGAGGAAAATGTAGAGCAGTGTTATCCTCCGGAGAATAACATTTTTTCGCTGGAGAAATAAATATAAAAGCGTTGTCCGTCAGAGAAAAAAGAAGAATAGCATTGTCCGCTAAAAAAAAGAAAAAATAGAATCCGTCGAAGAAAAAATAAGAAGAACGTTGTTTGTCAGAGAAAAAAAAATTGCAGGAAAAAAAAGCGTCGTCCGTCAGAGAAAAAAAAGTGAGAAGAATAAGATTAAAAAAAAACGAAGAAGGCGAAGAAGAAAAAAGAGGGAGGAGAAGAAGAAAGAAAAAAAGAAAAAGAAAAAGAAAAAGAAAAGTATAAGAAAAAATCAAGAAAATAAGGAAAAGGAGAAAAGAAAAAGAAAAAATTCGTCAATTCAAGTCGAGATATATATGAAATTTGTTGGTGCTATAATTTGACATGTAAAGGTGAAAGAAAAAGATAAAAAAAACGTAAGAAAAGAAAGAAGAAAAAAGAGAAAGAATAAAAACAAATGGGTGAAGAAGAATATGAAATTAGTCATCAAGGATTAAAAGTTACCGAAAAAGATCGTAGATCATTGGACGTGACCAGAATCGACCAGAAAAGACAGTAGAAGATCGGAGGTAGCCGGGAAGAAAATGTTGTAAAAGATCGGAGGTGACTGAAAAAGACCATAGATGATTGGAGGTGACTGGAACAGGTCGGAAAAGATCGTAGAAGATCGGAGGCAACCAGAGCAGGAAGAATTTTTTTTTTTATCAAATGGACCATATCTTCACAAACTCATCCACTACACAAGTCTTCGAAAAAGAACTATGTCTTCAACAAGAATGTGAAAAGTTTGGGAGTTATCAACAAGCTTAATTTGAGGGAGACATTGTTGGAACCAAATTAAATTAAGTTTAATATATATTAATTAATTAAGTTAATTAATTAATTAATATATTGTTCAAATATTTGGATAATATATTCTTGATGTAAAAATATTATTCATATTCATTTAGAGATTTGATTTTGTATTTTAGAAAAAATATTATATTAGTCAAAAATATTATTCTGTCATTAAAACATAATAATATACTAATATAAATATAGGATATACAATGTAACAAGTACAGCATCACAAAAGTTTTAATAATTTTTTTTCGCTTTTCACATATATTTTTTTATATTCTATAATCGCTAGTTTGGCTGTCTTGATATCAAGGGTTTCATGAAAGACCTGACCATTGATTTTCAAGCAAAGATATGGTAGAAAAAGAGAGAAGACTGCACTAGTTTTGAAGCAGTGTCCGGTAATTTTTCCCATAAGGTGGTATAAAGCCACCGATAAAAGAAGCAACCAAGGTAGTAGTGAGCTGGTTCAAGAATAACTGTTGAAGTCGAATTTGACATTTTCTTTTACCTAAAGAGAGTTTCTCTCTCTAAATTATTTTCTCTAAAACCAAATTTAAAATTATAATGTCCTAAATGATAATAAACAAAATTGATAATATTTTAGGATCATGATTTTTTTTAAAGAAGAAAAAAAGCCATAAATTTGAATAAGAAATAAAGTCCAAATAAATAGGTATAACAAAATCAAACAACAGTGTTGTGTTCGACAACCGCGAACAAATCTAAAAAATAAAAATCAAATAAAAATAAAAATCAAATAAAGAGTCGGGTAGGCACCATTTAAAAAAAATCCATCAAAAATCACTTTTATGACCCATATCTAGGGTTATATGTCATACTCTTTATGATTATATATAGTCTATAATGATGAAAGTATTGATGATAATCCTTTAACATTTTAAGAATAAAATAAATTTATGTTAGTAAATGGCAGTGTAATATCATCTAAAAAATCCTTCATTTTATATTGGAAATCGATGTTTTTTGTATCTACACCTTGTGCAGTTGGATAAGATACATCATTGACCTTCAAACTTCCATAAAATTCTATCAGGCATGATAAGGGCATAAAATACGAAGGATAACAAAGGTTCGAATTTGTAATACATGAACTTATAGGGACTTAATTATAAAGTAGGAAATATGTGACATAAGTATAAATATGAGGGGTAACATGTAATTAGAGTGAATATGGCATGTGATAGTGGGTCCTAATCTTGTATTTATTCGCCTGACAACCTTCTTTCCATACACGTTTCCCGATAATCAACTCTAGATATTCTGAGACTTATCATTGGTGTCGTCTGTGGGAAAGAGAGATACCCGGAGATCAGGTTCCCCGAAATCTCGATCATATCAAAACTTAAAATTCAACGAATGAATACCGATGCTAGGAAGGGAAAGGCAAAGGAAAAAGGTTCTGACAAGGAAATGTCAGACTCGGAGGGTCGTAACTCTGAAGACTTGTTTGGTGATGATGATCAGAGAAATCAGGGCCGAAGCAAACGGTCGACCCTAAATACCGAGAAGAAGCTGGCTCTGGCTATGAAGAAAAGTCGGCTGGATGGTCGAAGCGAACGATCAGGTGAAGAAATGAAAGAAGCCCGTCGTGCTATTGGTCGGGATGAGGTCGTTTTTTACAAAGGCAGAAATTGAGTGCGAAGGTTCGACGGGGTTGCACGAAAGAAATCCAGATTCCGATCCAAACTTGAGTACGACTTTTCTTCAGGGGAGGATATGTGCGAGTCTTCTTCCCCGGACAGATATTTCCGATGCCTTAGGAGGGATAAAAGAATGATCAAGAAACGAGAGCTCAGAAGGCGTAAGTCATTGCGAGCAAAGATAGTTGAACCTCAAGGTGGTAGCATCGACAAAGTGACTCCCACGTCTGCTAAAAAGGTCGGTACGATTACAATTAACAGAGAGCAGCAGAATTTCCCTCCTTTCCAATTTCCACCAGGAAGCCAGTCTTATGGCTACAGGGTCGGAAGTCAATTTGCAAACCCACTTGATCAAGGGTTGTTCGCGAGTCATGCAGAAGGCTTAGGAGGCATAACTTTTAACATCGGGCATAATTAGAGGTCGTCCCCTTTATCAGATGAAATTTTGTCGGGGAATCTCCCGAATCATTTTGACATCTCAAAGCTTAAAAAGTATGACGAAAGAAAGACCCAGATAACCACCTGGAAGCTTTCAAGAATTTTATGTTAAGTTTTGACAATGAAGACAAGTTGGTCTGTCGAGCATTCTCAATGATGTTTAAAGACAAGGCATCATAGTGGTAGAATCGATTGCCACAAGGGTGCATTAAAAACTTCGGTATGTTCTGGATGATTTTTAGACAGCATTTTATCAGAAGTAAGAACTTCCGAGCAAACGGGGATACGATCGTTAATTGCCAACAAAAGGTCAGAGAAAGTTTGAGGGATTATACTCGACGTTTTATAGACGCGAATACTGATCTTGATTATTGTGACGAAAACATAGCTTTAACTGGTTACAGATTAGTCTTGTTACCTGGGCCGATGAAACAAGATGTGACGAAGAAACAGACTTTCACCTTTTTCAGCTTTGTTAGCCCAAGTCGAAAAACAGATCCTGATCGAGGAAACTGAAGCATCAGAATTGGCAGCACAGATGCAACTGACAAATCAAGCTTCAGTTGTTACGTATCCGAAGACTTTTAAAAACAAACACGATCCCTCAGCCACAACCGATAATTACCATAGCACCGGCAGCACAACAGTCACATAGGAAATGATCAGGGAATCGAACTCAAAGGACGCAAAATGGTTATCAAGGAAATAATTACCGACCCATATCAAACAAATGGGTTCGACCTGATTATTTTGTTGATTTAACTGAATGTGTTGCAACTATCTTCGATAAATCACGGAAGAGTGTGCATTTATGGAAGCCATTTCCGATCGGAACTCCCCGCGAAGGTCGGAACAACCATTTCTGTAGGTACCATGATAATGTAGGTCATGATACCAAAGATTGCATCACGCTCAAGAATGAAGTACAAACGCAAATTGAAAGTGGTAAATTGCTAGAGTATGTGAAGAAACAAGCTCAGCAACGCGGAGCAGCCAAGCAGATTGTAGCAGTGCCGAAGCAGGAAATTTCTTTGGTGATTTCCGAGGTCAATGATTCATTTGATTTGTCCACCGAGTATCTAGACCCGGATAAAAACATGAATGTAATTGTAGTAATTGAGGAAGTAGTCCCCCGGTACGAGAAAATGTAAGCGAATTATGTAAATTTTTTGAGTCTCTAACTATCTTGGGGGTGACTCAATGGCAGGTATTCCCAATTCTTCGCGAAAGAGGCATGTAGTTAATCTGGCTACTCAGTTAGAGGCAAGAATTTCGCCTCATTTGTACCAAAACCCGTCTCCCATTCTATGCTTCGATGACGATGACACGAGAGATATTGTCGGCCCTCATGAGGATGCAATCGTGATTGTGGCAGCTATTGCAGGGGAGAAGGTGCGAATAATTTTGGTCAGAAAATATTATTTTCTCGTCGACCTTCTTAGGGTTTTGGAATAAACTAGTGATCGTAAAATCAGACCAGACTATTATCGGCTTCACAGGAGCATCGACATAGATAGTTGGTGAGTTTGAAGGTGTGGTTCAGCTCGGAAGAGGGCCTTTCAAAAAGGAAGTAACAATGTTGTTTATTATCGTTGATGCTCCCACGTCGCACAGTGTAATTTTTGGCCGCTCCTGGTTGTCAAGAATACATGTCGTAACTTCTACGGTTCATCAATGCCTAAAGTACGTAATCAGAAACAATGTCAGTGTTGTCAGAACCAGTCAAAAGACCGCGAGGGAATGTTACCGAGCAGCTTTGGCAGTAAAATCAGATAGGGAGATGGTCAATGTGAGGGATTAGCAGTTAGCGGGGTCGACCCATGGATCAGAGCCTGCGGACGATCCTAGGGAGACCCTAGGTTTATTACTTACGGATGAAAGTTGTGAAAGTTATGAATTTTCCAAAGGAAAGGTCTTGAAGATTGGTGTAAACTTGTCCCCTTGGTTCCGAAAAAAGTTGATTGATTTTTTTAAACAAAAGCTACATTTGTTTGCCTGGTGTTCAGAAGATGTTACGAGAGTTCCTGAGAGTGTCATCTATCATCAGTTGTCTATAAATCCAAGTGTTCGACCCATAACACAAAAATACTGAGCGTTTTCCCAAGCAAATGCAGAGGCAATCGTTTCAGAGGTCGAGAGATTGACAAGGGTAGGACATATACGGGAGTCCCGTTATCCACGTTGGGCAGCAAATCCAGTTCTGGTTAAAAAGAAAAACGGAAAGTGGAGAATGTGTGTAGACTTCACGGACCTCAACCGATCATGTCTTAAGGATCCATTCCCAATGCCAAGGATTGATCAGTTGGTAGACTCGACGTCAGAAAACAAGTTATTATCTTTCATGGATGCCTACGCAGGGTATAATCAGATAAAGCTGGATCCTAAAGATCAGGAAAGTACTACATTTATTACAAGAAGAGGTTTATACTGTTACAAGGTTATGCCATTTGGTGTACCGTTCGATAGGTGGGGAATAGATCTCGTATGACCACTTTCACTAGCAACTGGAGGAAGGCACACTATTGTGGTAGCAGTGGATTATTTCTCGAAATGGGTCGAAGCAGAGCCGCTGTCAGGGACCAGAGCTAAGGATGTAGTGAAATTCATATGGTCGAACATTTGCTGTCGATATGAGGTCCCTCAGAAGATAACCATGGATAATGGTCCCCAGTTCGACAGCAACGAAATGAGGGAATTCTGTGCCAGTCACAATATACAATAGTGATTTTCAGCCCCATTCCATCCTCGAGCGAACGGGCAGGTCAAAGTTACTAACATAACGATCATCAGCGGATTAAAAAGGATATTAGAAGGAAAGACTAGAAAATGGTCGGATTTCTTACAAGAGGTGTTGCGGTCATACCGAACCACACCTCGTACAACGACACAAGAATCACCTTACGCTTTGGTATATGGAATTGATGCGGTAATCCCAGCAGAAACAATGTTCCCTTCTTTCAGAATCAACCACTACGAGGAGAACCCCAAAAATGAAAATCGGGATTTCGCTTTGATTTGATAGAGGAAAAGCGAGATAAGGCTCATCTCAGCTCTTTACATTATCAGACCCTGATGAGGAGTAGGTATGCCTCGAAAGTTTGGAGAATAGACTTCAAAGTTGGGGAAAACGTTTTTCGAAAAGTTTTCCTCCATACAAAAGACAAGCACCTTGGGAAGTTGGCATCCAATTGGGAAGGACCATACCAAGTGGTTGAAAAAGTAAAATCGGGGACTTGTCGTTTAAAATAAAAATTTGGTCGACCTCTGCGTCTTTCGTGGAATATCGAGCATCTTAAATTGTATTTGGAATGAGTTGTAATTGTGATTGTTTTGCATTTCCTTTGTAAAGAAACTTTTTTCGGGGGCACACTCTTTCCTACCCTGGTGGTGTGGGGAGGTTTTAATGAGGTGCCTACTTAAACCGATCCATTTTAGTCAAGTTTTAGAGCTTCAAAACAAGCGTACTAAAAGCAAAATGTCGAACCCATTAAAAGGGGGTTTTCAACTTTCAAGTTGATCAACAAAAAATGTCGAACCCATTAAAGGAGTTTTTCAACTCTCAAGTTGATCAACATAATGTCGAACCCATTAAAGGGGTTTTTCAACTCTCAAGTTGGTCAACATAATGTCGAACCTATTAAAAGGGGATTTTCAACTTTCAAGTTGATCAACAAAATGCCAAACCCATTAAAAGGGGTTTTCCAACTTTCAAGTTGATCAACAAAATATTGAACCCATTAAAGGGGTTTTTCAACTCTCAAGTTGATCAGCATAATGTCGAACCCATTAAAAGGGGTTTTTTCAACTTTCAAGTTGATCAACAAAATGTTAAACCTGTTAGAAGGGTTTTTCAACCACAAGTTGATCTACGAATTTAATATGTAATAACTTAGCATCGGAAACTGATCACTTCTGATTGCAAAATGATGATGCATAGTCTTAAAAACAAAAAATAACAAGTGAAAATAATAGCCCACTGAAAACAGGTGCGGCTTGGAGAATAAAAGTCCACCAAGGACAAAACAAGTTGAGTTTGGAGAAAAGAAAAACAACATAAAAATCCGAGCTGCAAACATCAAGCATCAGAGGATTCATCGGTTGGTTCGGAATCTTCAAATGCATGGTCGGAACAGTCGACGCCTTCAGGACGGTCTTCTTCAGGGACATCCAACCACATTGACCCAAGTGGCATCTGAGGCCACAAAGCATGGAAATTCAAGACATAGCCGGCCCTCGAGTCGGAAACTTGTTTTTCCATGATCTCCTTGCACTTAAAACCAAAAAGGCGATTTTCTTCTGCCCTCTGGTCGAGATCCGTTCGAAGCCCATGCAATTCCCTGGCCATTTTTGTGGACCGCCAACGAAAAAAATCAATCTGAACTTTCTAAGCAGCCAGCTCCTCGACGGTTTTGGTGCGGTCTTTCTCGGCTTGAGAAAGAGTTTTCTCCCAATATTTTTCCTTCGCACCGAAAGCTTTAATTTTAGCTTCGGCAAAAGCGGCTCGTTGTTTGACGAGGTCGATTGAATCTTGTGAATCTTTAGCTTTGGAAGAAATGCTTCTTATAAGCTCGATGAGCTCCCTCTGAAGTTTCAGCACATCTCTCTCTTTTTGGGCTATGGGGGCGAGCAAATTCTATAGAGAATTGGCTCAAATATCGGGGTCCTGAAGAAAGAAGGAGTTTGAGCTTTGGGCGCGGACAGGAAAAAGCGAAGGGTCGGAGAACATCGAAGTTCCTTGGCCCTGAGGGATAGGATCATCCGAATGACTCAATGCTCTATTCTTACCCCCAGAGTAACGACCTTCCGATCTCTCTTTCTTCTCATAACCTTCCACAGGAGCAGGTAGCTTCGCACCCCCAAATTGGTCGAACATAGAAGGAATGGTGGTTTGGTCGGCGGTAGGGTCGACATGCACCTCATGTGCAACGGCTTTCTCCTTGGACTTTTTGTTTAAAGAGAAGTTCCCTTCTTCTTCAACCACAGTGTCTTTCTTCCTCAAGAATTTACCGTTGGGGAAAGCGGACTTTGACACACTCAAGAATTCCCCAGATTTTCTTTAAACCCTCTTCTTCGTCAAAAGAGTAGTACAAGTATTTACCGTTGAATAAGGAAAGGATATGATCGTTGGTCAGAAGAATATGGTAATCGGTCACGACGCCGGCTGTTCCAGGTGGCAGTGGTTCCCTTTCGACGCCATCAACAATTATTACTGCCAGGTTGGTTGGAGCGTCTGGGTCGGCATCTTCACCCTAAATTTCTACCAATCCAGGTACCATAACAGGCGTATCGTCCACTTTAGCTGGTGCAGATGTATTAGAGGTTCTTAGATTGTCTGACCGAGCATCTTTGTTTCAGATCCTCGCCGGTGCAGGAACCTTGGAGGAAGGTTTAGGGATGACTTTGTTAGCAGCGTCGTCGTCGACCCTTATCAATACATTTGGCTTGAAAGATTTATGTAAGGGATTTTTAGTAGGTTCCTCCTCGTCCTTTCCTGAGGGCTGGTTATACAGCCTCGGCATTTATCGCCCCAGTGGGTAGATATTTATCATCGGACATCAAATCGCGTGGGGAAGGAGTTGTGAGGACAGCACTTGAGTTGTTGTGGGTTCGAACATGGCCATGCCTTGTAACACCGGCTTTTGACGCAGCAGCCTCTTTGCGTTTCCTCTTCTCCTCATCTGTTACAACTACCCACTTGGCAGTAGTCTCGGTGTTGGGGCCGGTTCAACGCCCTATAATGTCAGGAGTCAGTTGAACGTACTCGTGTGGAGGAGTGGATGAGGAGCTGGAGTCGCCCATGGTAAAACAATGGGGTCTTTAGTCGGTTGGTAGTTCCGAAGTCTTGAAGAGGTGGAAAGATTCTCATCAGTAAACTTTTTGGGAGAATTAGTATTTATTCGCCTGACACCCTTCTTTCCATACATGTTTCCCGATAATCAACCCTAGATATTTTGAGACTTATCAAGGCATATACATCTTAACATAGGCCAAATAAAAGAATTCGATATACATATAATATGATTTTGAACTGGAAAACAACATCGACATTCTTAATACGATTGGAAGTTAAACTAAAAATTAAGATTAAAAAAAACTAATTGATGAATAATAACAAATAATTTTTTAAAAAACTGAATTAAATAAAAATCACATCTAATTCACTAAGAGTAAAAATAATGTCTCCATAAGTTTCCTTAGCTGACACTTTTATCACCTTCAATTGTTGAGGTAACAAAAATATGATCATATGCGACAACTTACCCTAAAATTAGTTCCATAATTTGAAAGTATGATTTTGATTTGGGTGAGAAAAGCATAACTTCTCGAATGCATTAGTTGAGTATGCATAGACATCGTTGAGGCACCAAGTATATAGGCATAGATATTGGTGACGCATCAGTTTTTTCGGTTAATGTATTGTTTGCTTCAACTCCGAAGCCTTTGTTATAGTTGAATAACTACTTATAGAACAACAATATCATATGAGACACTGACTGCTTCAGCTAGGAAACCATTGGTCAAACCCAGCAGGTCCATCCGCTAATTTTTTTGAAAAAGGCATTCACTGTTGTGGTTGGGAAGATATTGGTAAAGTCTAGTGAGCTCATGGGCTTGGGGCCCTTCAGATGAGGCAAAGACTACTTTAGACTCAAGGACTACAAATGAAATAAATTATATATTAGCCAATAGGTTAATATCTTGGGCTTAAGTTGTTAATTATGATTGGGTGATATAAGGCGCAGGTTATAGTGGTTAGATCGATCTTCTTTTACACCAGAATAGCTTACTCGTTGTTACAGTAGAAATGATTATTTCAGTTCAAAAGTTTATTACATTCTATTTTGTCACCAAACATTATATGTAGTGATCTTTTGACTTAAATAAAATGACGGGAGGTTGGTGGAGTGTGCAACATATATTGAGAGAGAAAATACTTAGTAGATCAGAGAATGATATTGGAAGAGTATCAAATGTTAGCCATGACATTTGGAGTTTCTGTAAACATTGTGTTTCTCTGTTATCTTGATCTTGTATACTGTTGTTATTGTTGAACATTCATGGAATGAATTTAATTGTGGCTCAAAGTGGACGTAGGTAAATTTTTGAACCACTATAAATATTCATGTTTTGTTTTCTCTTACTTTGTTATTGCTTCGTTTTACTTTCCAGTACAATTACTATGTGTTTAATTACATAGTTCTTGGAATGATCAATTTAATATCTGCATTTATCAAATAAATCGTATTCAAGAATCACAATTAGTATCAAAGCCTAGCTACAAAGTGATTCTTGTAGCCAAAATGGGACTAACAAAGTTTGAGATGAAGAGGTTTAACGCGAAAGGAGATTTTAGAATCGGGCAACAATGAATACAAGCAGTTCTGGTTTAACAGAAGGTTTCTTCAAGCCTAATAATGGAGGTTAAGCTGCTTAAAGTATTATCTTACAATGAGAAGCAAAAATGTTTGAAACTACTTACAACACGAGTATTATGTATTTTAGTGATAATATGCTATGTCACATCTCAAAAGATAATTCAACAACTATAGTCTCAAACAAACTAGAGAGAGTGCATATGAAAAAGTCCTTGACGAATCAAACCTATTTGAATGAGAAGTTATTTGGTTTCAAGAGGTATATGGAAGAGCCTCTTGATGAGAACCTTGATGACTTCTCCAAAATTGTGATTGATTTGGAGAACACTGGTGGAGAAATCATTGATAAAGATTATACAGTGGCCTTGTTAAACTCCTTGCATTCTGTATATGTACAATTGAATGATACTATCTGATACAACAAAAAAACACTATAGATGGATGAGTTAGAACCTATTATTAGATACACAGATTTAGATATCATGGAATATCGAATGACTGAGAATTATGGTAGTCATGGAGCTTTAAACATTAGAGAGAGATCATAAAGAAAAAATAACTATAAGGTCAGATAAAAATCTAGATTAAATTCAGCAAAGAAGTTTGATAAGTCCAAGATTAGATGTTATCATTGCAACACGTAGGTCATTTCAGGAAATAATGTCATGAACAAATGAGAAGACACTGTGATCGCAAATCAGATCTGGAGGACGTTTATGTTGCTTCTGAAGAATATGACTCTACAAAGGTTTTAATTCACTCTTCAGATGAAGTCCAGAGAGAGTAGATTCTTGATTCTGGATGCTCATTCCATATGAGTCCACCTAGAGGACTACCTACACTCATTTGAAGAGAATAATAGAGACACTATAATACTTGGAAATAATAAGGCTTGCAAGATAGCTGGAATTAGATTTGTGAATATTCGAATGTTTGATGAATGCGATCGTATTTTAACGAATGTAAGGTAATTTCTCTTGGCATGTTGGACGAATTAGGTTGTTTTATCAAATTTGACTTTAATGATGCCTAACTTATCTGAGACTCCATTAGATTGTACAACCCTATGATATAAGATATTGGGCATGTCCATGGGAAATGATTGTCGAGATTTCAGAAGCAACGTCTGTTCGAAAAAGACAAAATGATTGGCTTGAAATTTTGTCAATCATATATGTACGAAAAAAATAGCATAGTCAAGTTTGTAAGATCTGAGCCTACAAGAATTTTAACCATTAATTACATACATGCTGATCTCTAGGGTCTATAAAGGTTTAGTCTTATAGGGGTAATAAATATTTTTTAGTCAATCATTAATTATTATTCAAGGAAGCTGTGGATTAATCTGTTAAAGTCGAAGATATAAGCTTTTGATAGGTTCAAGAAATGAATCATCATGGTTGAAAAACAAGTTGGCAAAGAAGTAAAGAAATTCACGACAAAAATGGTCTTGTTTGATCGATTCAGATATTGTTAGAAGCAATATTCCTACTGATCCCAATAATATCCGAAGGGATTTTTAGACAAACCAAATAAAAGATAATTGGGGAACAGTAGATGTGAGTGGAACCATAAATCAGTTGCACGCTTAGTAGTTCAACCACTGGGCCTAAGGGCTCATAAGAGTAACCCGGTTATAGAATTTGACCCATAAGGCCCATGGGTCAAGAAAAGACAACTATAAATACTCTAACCAACTTCATTAAGAGGGTTAGAATTTTTCTAGATATATTAAATACTAGCACACACCTCTTTTATATCTCTACCTATTACTTAAAAAGTTAATACTCAATTGATAAACTACCCAAGATACCCTCCGATTATAAATCATCCACACCAGATTGGCGACCATAGTGGGAGTGAGAGGTACCTGAATATTTTTATCCAAAAACTGTGAGTAGAAATTATAGTTTGGATACTATCATGACATGGATCTTAACATACATGAAGTTCCACCTCCTGAAGGTGAAAGGGTAAGAGAGAATATTGAACACACTATTGTGTCTCATGTAAATCACAATACAGATGAAAGACAATTCATACAAGATGAACATGGTCAGCTGAGGGCCAAAATTGAAGCTTTAAGGGCCCAAAAGCAAGCTGAAAATGCAATAAAGGAAACGTCTGTTGCGTGTGGTGTGTCTGTAGATGACCATGGTGATAGTGGTCAGTCCTTTAAAGTTCATAATAAATCCACAAAGGCACATCAGACTAAACAGGTTATGAGTGCATCAGACTCGTCAGATGATTCCTCCACTGATTCTGATTCTGATGAATATCAATCGTCCAGTAGTGAAGAGGGCCGACAAAAGAAGAAATTAAGACTGACTAAGTAACATTCAAGTAAGAAGGACAAAAGAGGTAAAATGAAAAAGAATAAAAATCATAGAAAAATAAAGGGTTTAGTAGATTGTGGCATTGAACATCTGTTAAGTGATCAATTTGTTATTTAATCCGAACTGGGTATTTTTGCTACTCTTGATAAAGATATAGTGTTCAGCCGAAGTCACAATTGGAGGGATTCATTATTATCCTCAAAAATACTCTCCAGACATCTTCCCAAACGATTTGATAGTTCCAAGATGGAAACGTATGATGGAAGTAGAGATCCGGACAACTACCTTGAGTAGTTTAAAAACTTTATAATGAACTTTGATGACGATGACAAGTTGCTATGCATGGATTTTTCACAAACCTTTAAAGGAAGTTCTCTGAATTGGTATAATGGTCTCCCACATGGATCTATTAAAAACTTTGATATGTTATGGGTGGCTTTCAGGAGGCAATTTGTGGGAAGTAGAGAGCTCAAGAGAAATGGTGATACCATTATCCATTGTTCCCAGGAACCAAATGAGTCATTAAAGGGATATATTAGTCTATTTTGAATACGGAGAATGGATTAGCTGATTATTTTGAACATATAGCAATTGTTTCTTTGAGACAAGGAATAAATCCGGGAATGCTAGCTAACGCGGTAACTTGGAAAAAGGAAGTGACTTGGGGTGGGTTATTAAATCAAGTTGGAAAGCAGATTACGGTTGAGGAGACTAATAAATCTATAGTACCACGTCTAAACAAGTCTGTTGCTACAACATCAGCTCCACAAGCCACAACTCAATCCCAAGCCACTGTTATTATTGGCCTAAGGAGTCTGGACAAGGATCGCATCGTCCCAGGAAAAATCAATCTAATCAAAACCAATAAGCTAGAAACAAAAAGGGCCCGTGGGTTCAACCCGAATGGTTTGCCAAACTGGGTGAAAACGTAGCTACCATTTATGATAAGATTTATAACGTCGTACACTTTAGAAGGACAACCCCAATTCAGTCTCCTAGGGAGATTCAAAACACTAGTTTCTGTAAGTACCACAATGATGTGGGTCATGATACGCATGATTGTATAGCATGGGAAAGTTAGGTGAAATTGTTAAAAGAAAAGGGGGAAATGGACAAGATAATACCACTCCTCAGCCTTATAATAATGCACCTTGAACAGTTACTCTTGGAAAAAGTATAAGAGAATCCATGCAAGAAAATACCATGATGATTGTGGAAATATTTGATGTAAATTCGGAATATCTTAACCCTGATCCATATCGGAATCAACTTGGGGTAATTTTGGATAAGTTTGCAACGGTTTCCGATATGCGTAGGTTTTTTGAATAATTGACTATTTTTGGGGGTGACACTGTAACGTCACCCTCAAGTTGTTCCAGGAAAATGTATGTTAATAGTTTGACCACTTAGTTAGAAGGAAGAATGTCCACACATCTTTACCAAAACCTAGCTCTGTTTATTGTTTTCGACGAAGATTATTTGAGAAATAATGCAGGGTATTATTTGTTGTGGTTGATTGTCCAATGCTATATAACGCCATATTCAGTAGATCTTGGCTCTCCAAGATGCATGCAATAACTTTAACTGTCCACCAGTGTCTAAAGTATGCTGTGGGAGGTCAAGTAGGTGTTGTCCGAAGCAGTCAGAAAATAGCTCGTGAATGCTATATTACTGCCCTTTCCTCAAAAACGTTGGAGGCATGGAAAATTAATAAAGCATAATAGTTATTGGAGCCTTCTACCAATACAAGTGAAGTAGATGATCCAAGGGAAGCTCTTAGTGTTGTATTTCTAGTTGAAGAAGTTGAAACTCATTGCTTGGTAGAAGGAAAAAGTGTTAGGGTTGGAGCCGAGTTACCTTTAAGGTTAAAACAAAAAATTATTATCTTTTTTATCTAACAAGCTACATGTATTTGCATGGTGCAAGACAGGGATACCGACCGATTTGATTAACCACAAACTATCAGTCTGATCTGATGTTGGGCCAGTGCTACAGAAAAAGAGGACTTTTCCTAAAGAGAAATCTGAAGTCTTTGGGCAAGAGGTAGATCGGTTAACCAAGATGGGACATATAAAGGAATCTCAATACCCTCTATGGACAGCTAATCTAATGTTAGTCAAGAAAAATAATAGATAATTGTGTATTTGTATTGACTTTACATATCTTAATAGATTTTTCCCTAAGGATCATTTCCCAATACCACGGATAAACGAACTGGTAGATTCTACCTCATGAAATAAGTTATTGTCCTTTATCGACGATTTCTCTGGCTATAATCAGATATGAATGAATCATACTACTTTTATTACTAATATGGGGATTCATTGCTATAAAGTAATGCCGTTTGGATTAAAGAATGTCAGAGCTACTTATCAAAAGTTGGTGAATAAGTCATTTCCAGTAAAATTGTTAGAAATATAGAAGTTTACATTGATGGTATGATGGTGAAAATCCTTAAGGAATAAGATCATATACCAGATCTCCAAGAAACGTTTTCTAACCTTGAGGCTATTAACTTGAAGTTGAACCCTGAGAAATGTGCGTTCGAAATCCGATCTGGTAAGTTTCCAGTATATATTATAAATGAAAAATGGATTAAGGCTGATCCAGATCATTTAAAAGCTTTATTAGCCATGGATCCATCTCAGAATACTAAAGAAGTCCGGATACTGACCGGAAGATTAGCTGCTTTGAATCGGTTTGTTTCGGGATCATCGAACAAGTGTGCTCAGTTTTTCCAAGTCTTAAGGAATGCTAAAGATTTCAATTGGTCCCCATAGTATGATCATGCTTTCCTTGAAATCAAAAAGCATTTGTCTTCTTCTAAAACATTGTTCAAGCTTATTCAAGGAGAGAGACTTTATATGTATTTGGTTGTATCGGAGTATGCAGTAAGTGTTGCGCTCGTAAGAGAAGTGGATAATTACCCCCGTCTGGTATATTACATAAGCAAGAGTTTATTAGAAGCTGAGAAAAAGTACTAGAGTTTAGAAAATTTGGCTTTGGCACTAGTGATAGCTGCTAGAAAAACAAGACCCTACTTTCAAGCACACTCTATCACAATTCAGACATCTTTTCTTTTTGAAAAACGTGCTACAAAAGTAGACATATCAGGGAGGATGACTAAATGGTCAGTTGAGATTGAAGACTATGATATCGATTTTGCACCTCGAACTGCAATCAAGGCTCAAGCTGTAGTTGATCTTTTCGTAGAATTCCAAACAAAAAGACCTTGCGAAAAATCTCAAAGTAACAAGTTTCATCATGAATCTATGGGATATGGAGTCGGGGTATGTTTAACTTCACCTTATGGCGATACTATGTACCAAGCTATATGCTTTGGTTTCAGGGCATCCAATAATGAGTCGGAATACGAAGCAACCATAACTGGTTTAAGGTTAGCTCAATTATGTAGAGCAAAAAAGGTCAGGTTAGTAAGTCATTCTCAATTCCTTATTAATCAGGCTCAAGGGCAGTCTAAAACCAAAAAATATAATTTTATAAAGTATTTACAAATGCTTAAGGAAATTGCCTAAAGCTTTAAAGAAATCTGATATGAACATGTCCCTAGATCTGAAAACACTATGGCGGATTCTTTAGCCACCATATCCTACTTAGAAGCATACCCTTGGATCATAATGCAAGAATGTCTTTCCATCGATTTAGTTCAAGTAAAAAAGTATGGGGTTAAAGAGAATATGAGCATACTCGACATCTAATCCAAAGACTGGAGATATGAGATCCAATAGTTTATAAATGGTATTTTACCTTCGGATAAGATTTTGGCTAAGAAAATAAAGTACAAGGCTCGGGGTTTTCTGATGTTGAGAGGTGTTATTTATAAAAAGTCTTTCAGCAGGCCTTTCTTACGTTGCCTTGGTTTTGAAGAATCTCATAATGTGTTATTTGAATGACACGATAGAGAGGGGTCAGCACACTATGGTTATAAAGAATTAACTAGAAGAGTTTTGTTATCCGAGTACTACTGGCCTATATAATGGCAGATGCCATAGATTTGGTAAAAAAGTGTGACCCTTGTAAAAAAATATGGAAATAAAATCCATGTGATGGTAGTTCTTATGGAATCAGTATCCGAACCGATATCTTTTAATGAATGGGGATTAGATTTAGTTGGACCTCTTTCTATGGCTTATGGGGGATGTCAAACTATAATTGTGGCGATAGAGTACTTTTCTAAGTGGATAGATGGGGATTAGATTTATTCTCTCTAATATATGTTGTCGATTTAGAATTCCTAAGCGCATTACTACAGATAATGGTCTTAATTCAAATACAAAGACATGGAGGTATTTTGCACATCAAAAGGAATTTAACATTGTTTTTCTTCCCCTTTTCATCATCAGGCTAATGGACAGGTTGAAGTTGCTAATCAGAGAATTTTGAAGGGTTTGAAAAAGAATTTGGAAGGATCATCACGACAATGGCCAAGTTATTTACAAGAAGTGTTATAGGCCTACCGCACCACTCCTCATACGGCTACTCATGAGACTCTTTTCTATCTGGTTTATGGAATGGATGCAATTACTCAAAATTGTTCTGAAAATTATAATGGCATGGCTATGAGAAGTCAACTAGATTTAATTTAAGAAAGAATGGTAAAGGCACATTTAAGAACAACACACAACCAAAGGTTGATGAGAAGCAGATCTTCATCTAGATTTAAAACAAGATATTTTTGCGAAGGGGATAAAATATTAAGAAAAGTGTTCTTACACACCAAGGAGAAACAGTTCGGAAAGCTAACTCTGAATTAGGAAGGCACGTACGTAGTATATGAAAAAGTCAAACAAAGAACGTACCGACTTCAAGACAAAGAAGACAACCTTTTAAAACATCCTTGGAATATTGAGCACCTCATGTTTATACTTAGAATGATCTCTTTTTTTGTAAATATCTACTTTGTTGTGTTTCAGTGTAAATATTTGGGGGGATACTCTTTCCTACCCTGGTGGCGCGGGGAGATTTTAATGAGGTGTATGGTTCTTAATTAATATATTTTTTGTTGCCTTTTTAATTTTTGAGTTTGTGAATGTATCGAGAAATTTAAACACCCATGTAACACCTTAAAATATCTTTTAGTGCATCGAATATGTTAAACACCCATTAAACACCTTGAAATACCTGCGAATGGGGTCAGATAAATTAAATACCGATTAAACACTTTTAACTATTAGTTAGAATACTTTGAACTGGTTTGAACATATTAAAGAATGATTAAATAGCTGAAATATTTGATTAAGTTCATATATGATTAATGTTCATATTAAAATGGAAGCATTTAAAAGACAAGATAGAGTATTAAATAGATGAAAGTAAAGATAATGTGAAATAATGATCGGATCATCAAAGTTGTTCGACCCATTTTATAAATATGCCTTGGCCATCCAAGGACTTCAGTTCACAAAGAAAAACCAAATAAAACAAAGAGATACTTTGGCCTTTAATGACTTTAGTTTAAAACGTAAACTAAAAATGGAAAATATTAACCTTATTCCCTTCGGTTGTCTTCTCAACCTCACTTTTTCCTTTTTTTGCTTTATCATCACTTGAGTCCTCCTCAGCTTCGTCATCATGGTCAGACTCATGTGATGTCATGTTATATTCATCATTCTATGCTAAAGTATGATAAGGAACTTCTTCATCTGGCACATAAGCCCACAACTTCCTAAGAGACAGTTTAAGGAAAGTTTCATCGAAGAAAATGACCATATCGGACTTGACAGATTCTTCTCTTTTGTCCATGGACTTTAGTACCCCCTTGGCATATTCGTTCTTGACAGCAGCTATATCTTAAGCCCTTGATTTTTTCAAAGCGATGATTTCATCGTCTCATTGCTTGAGAAGATCTTGTACCTCATTCTTCTCTTTAGACATTTGTTCGTTGGTAACGTTTTCCTTGGTTAATGCTTCGTTCAAATTTTAAATTTCCTAGGAGGTGGAGGTTTGCACTTCGGTGTAGTTAGATTTTATTTTATCTTGATCTTCCTTGGCTTGCTTTAACTCGGTGTTTAGTTGTTCTTTGTCCTTGATTAAGGTCTCTATCTTGCTTTGTTCAGATGCAAGAGAAATCTGTAAGCCTTGATTATTAGTTTGAAGGGAAGTGATATCTTTTGTTTGAGCTCTGACTTGTCTTTCTAAGTCAACTATGGGCCTAATATAACCGAAGACTGCATAGCCCAAGGTGTCATGTTGATCAGAAACTTCGAAAGATTCACCATCGTGAATCACTGCATTGGCTATGTTGGATGATTGGGGAAATATTCAGTCAAAATCCTCTTTGTCGAACTCACTAAAGTATAAGTTCCCTATATCATCTAAGTTAACCTTGACTTCAGCAGGAGGTTGGTCAGCACTAGGGAACACTAGAGAGTAAGAATTAGCATGAGTATCTTCTTTAATAGCAATATTAATATGTTTTTCAGGAGGAATTATCTTGGTTTGGAGTATGATCTCCGAACCAATAGCTACTTTCAGTTTTTTTCCTTCCTTATCATCACCACCTGTCTGGTGTCTCTTAAACTATTTTTTCTTGTTGATGGTTGCGGAAGATGGTGGCAGTTTTTCTACCTCACCAAGTGTTACTACCACCGCTTCCAACAATGCAACATTAATCCTTCCTGACAACCCCGAACTACCTGCATCGGAAAGTCCCTGACAGGAGTCTCCGCTCTTTTTCTTATTCTTCTTTATTTTGTCCAAGTGACTAAGAGCTTTATTCCTCACTGGTAAGAAGAGCTTACGATCTTATTCTTCTAGTACGTTTGATGATCTCAGCGACTTTAAGAGGATTGTTGAATTCTTCCCAATAAAGTTCTTTAGTTGAGCTTGTTCTCCATAAGTGAGCACTCACCATGTTAGCTGCAGTAAAGTACTTATAGAAACCAGCTTCCCAATTTTCTATGACCCAATGATTCAGTATAGTGAAAGTGGTCTGACCCTCTTCTGGATGATTTAATAATATTTTAGAAAACACTGAAAAGAAAATTCGAGTTGCGAGTTAAATTTAAAATTATCCGATGTAAGAATTCGATATTTATGCACATTGAAAAGAATTATTTAAACTTTTACTTGAGTTTTTCCAGTATCTGGTTAGCATGCTTGGATTTTATTTCTGTCTGATTTTTCTACCATTCTCCCAAGAACCACTGATATAAAGGAATCGACTCCTCCAAGACTTGTCAACTTCTAGCAGGTCATTAACCACCTTGTAATCATTCGCCGTGTTGAAATAATAGAAATGGATATGATGGTTTCGATATAAGATGACCACATCAGCAAACTGATCCATAGGCATTGAGATTTTGGAAAGCCTTGAAGCAATCATGCTAGCTAATAGGGTATACCAAGTGTTGGGCTTAACTGACTTGGACATAGTTTTACTAAATGAAATTATCTAACTATCTCTGAGTCCAAAGGAAATCGAAGGCCCCAGTTAAGCACTTCGGTGTATACTACCAGTTCCCCGATCTTACTATCCATCAGAGTCTCATTAGGGATGGGAATTCTCACCTTGATAGACTCCGGAAAGCCCCATTTCTTTCTTAACCTGCTCAACTCGGCAGTATCGGTGTACACGTAAGAAATTCGTTGGAGGGATAAAAAGTACTTAACATTAAAATTGGAGATGTTTCGCCCAATGAGGCACTCCGGAGTGTTAGTTTTCTCCACAACTTTTTTCTTTTCCCAAACTGTCACAACTTTTTTCTTTTCCCAAACTGTACTGGTGTCCCCAATATGTCTGGAGGTCTCTATTGGGGTGTCTGGTCCACTGTCTGCCATTACCTCTTCTATTATTTTTGGTGTTTGATCTCCTGATGTGTGCTTAGTATCTTCCTTCTCAATATGAGAAGATCCGATGAGATAGGAAGTAGATGGGTGTGGATCCAAAATGGGCAGTTTTGGAGATTTTACCATTGAAGGCCTTCATTGGGCTTGTTTGCCCCTTTAACAGGTGGATGTGCAGTTTTGGCCTTGAATAGCCTAGTAACCCTTCGAGGTGGGTTGTCTCTGACATCCGAAACACATAGAAATGGAAAGGGATGGAAGTTTGCGGTTGGTAACGACTTTAGCTCTGAAAACAATATTTCCAGTTGCTTTGATTTAATAACTGGTGTTTCTAGTTGCTTTGATTGAAGACTTGATGTTTCTGGTTGTTTGGATTGATAGGATGATGTTTCTGGTTGTGATAATCGAGGAACTGGTAACTCTGGTTGCTCTGATAATTCGAGATTTATTAAAGATGAAGTATAGAACTTTTTCTTGGGAAATGTTGTTGGTCTGTAGGAAAATGAACTTCTATCTGGTTCTAACACTTCTTCAATGACCAGTCCACCAGAAGAAGCTGGCAGTCCAGCTGCGATTTGTGCCTCTCTTTCTCCTCTATTTAACTCAGACAGGTTAAGTGAACCACCTTTGATTAAGGCAGTTTTTACTGTGAACATAACATCTTAGGAAATATTGAAAAATGTGAAGGTTTCTCTCTCTAGGTTTAAGATTTGGAAATATTTTTAATATACAAATGAGAAACAATAAAACATATTACTTATATACTAAAGACTCTACTTGAGTGTTTTACCTAGGGGAAATGAACTGACTAAGTTAATGATTAAAGTCTACCAGTTATAGCCTCCTCTATTTGCAAAATTTTATATGTATTCCCTAGAAAAAACGGCGGGTAGATCAAACTTCAAGTTGACACGTGTGATGAAAGTTTAATCAAAAGGTAACAACCTTTGAGTTGACAAACAAACCTTTCGAATTTACTTCGAATATAAAATGATAAGTTTGGATATTATTTGATACAGTTAGCTCTTTCAAAAGTTTTTGAAATAGCTGAGGGGGCTATATGATTGGTTCATATATTGTTGGAAGCAATATTCCTACTAATGCCAATAATATCTGAAGGGCTTCTTAGACAAACCATATAAAATATAATGGGGGAACAGTAGATGTGAGTGAAACCATGAATCAGCTGTACGCTTAGTAGTTCTTGTATTGGGCCTAGGGGCTCATAAGAGTGACCCAGTTATAGAATTTGACCCATAAGGCCCATGGGTCAAGAAAAGACAACTATAAATACTCCAACAAACTTCGTTAAGAGGGTTGGATTTTTTCTAGAGATATTAAATACTAGCACACACCTTTTTTATCTCTCTACCTATTACTTAAAAAGTTAATACTCAACTGATAAACTACCCAAAATACACTTTCGATTATAAATCATCCACACCATTGTTTTCCAATGAAAATAAATTTAATAATTACTATAGCTCAACATAAAATTGTACATGACACTCCATAATAAAACAGTATTGCTAAAAAAATAAATAGAACCTTGAGAGGCTGAGGTGCATGTTGGTTACTGCTAAAGTTCCAAGGCAATTGAGGCTTAATCAGTAATGACTGCATGTTACTTTATAATAAAAGTCCATCTACTGCGATTGGCTTAAAGACTCCATAAGAAATATGGTAAGAGAAGTCTTCAATCTATGCTAATATGAGAGTGTTTGGTTACATTTTCTTATGCATATATCAAACATGACAAGCTGCAACCACAAGCCCTAAAGTACTTATTCATTGGGTATCCGGAAGGTGTCAATTGTTATAAGTTATGGTGCCTTGAGACGGGTTATATAAATTGTTTGTTCAATAAGGATATGACATTCAATGAGAATGATTATCTAGTTTTGGGTAGTGAAAAACTTAAAGCCTACCCCGACGGAGATAACACACTTGAGATTGAGTTGAAGTCACCTGGATCAAAACCTTCTAGTGACTTAAAGGGGATCTGAGCCATCAAATACACTTGGACAAGAAAATGTATAGATTCAAAAGGTATCCAAGCTCAACATGGCTACAAGATATTAAGAGACAAGACCAGAAGAGTCATCCAAACTCCTCAAAGGTACAGGTATGCCAAACTGAAAACTTTCATATTGGGTGCTCCATATGAAGTTATTCACTATAAACCTAAAAACGTCACGCAAACAATGAGAATTGAGGATAAGGAAAGTAGCTTGTTTATATAGAAGATAGAATGACTTTGTTTTGGAAGAATAACACACAAAATCTAATAGAAAAACTTGAAAATCAAAGTTTGATTGATTGTAAGTAGATTTTTAAGAGGATTGAATATATTTTTTGGATTAAAATGGCTCGATATAAAGCCATATTGGTTGCTAGAGGGTTTACTTAACGGAGGGGTGTTGATTATATTTAAATTTCTCTCTTGTAGTGAAACATAGTTCAGTTTGGATCTTACTTGTACCAAGTTTGACATGGAGTTAGACTAGTTGGATGTCAAGACAACTTTCCTACATGTGACCATTGAAGAAACTATCTACATGAACATCATGAATGAATTTATAGACAAGGATAGGAGTGACCAAGCATAAAACTTGAACAAAGTATGTTGAAGCAATCTCATATGCGCTGGTATAAATGTTTTGATGGTGGCTATGATAGTTGTGTGTATGTGAAGAATATTGATTCTGTGAATATATATTTATTATTGTATGTAGATGATATGTTGATTGCTAACAAAGACAAGTCATAAATTAAGTCCTTGAAAATAATATTGATGAGAAGATTTGAGATAAAGGACTTGGTTCAGCCAAGAAGATTATTGGGATGAAGAAAACTAGGGATAAACAAAAGGGAACCTTATTTCTGTAATATGAAGGTTATATGATGAAGGTGCTTGGCATGCTTGATATGACATAGGCGCAACTGGTCACATGTTCCATTGCTCAACACTTTAAACTAACATCTTTAAAATCTGATATTGAAAGCGTGAATATGTACAAAATATAAGACGCTCCTTATTCCAATCATAAGGGTATTATTATGTATACCATGGTTGGTAGTAAGCTTGATTTAGCTTATGCTTTGAGCTTGGTGAGAAGATTAATATAGAAGCCCTCCTAAGAACATTGGGAGACTGTTAAGTGAGTTCTAATATATATCAAGAAATCTCTAGTCTGAGACTTATGTATGAAGATGTTGGTTTGGAATTGAAAGGTATCAAGGTTTTTGTTGATTATGATTATGCTAGTTTTCTGGACACTATGAAATCTTTGAGTGGATATGTGTTTGTGTTGTTCACCCGTGATGTAAGTTAGAAAGCTAATATTCAACCCATAGTAATATTATTCTCTATTAAAGTTGAATATATTGTTGTAAATGAAACAATAAAACAAGATATGTGGTTGACGAGAATATTGAGGGAGTTTGGCTTCAATAAAAAAATATGATGGATCACTGTGATAACCATAGTGCAATACACTTGTCAAATAATTAAATATTTTATGAACAGAATAAAAACGCTGATGTTAAACTCTTTTTGGTAAGAAGTATTCTTGAGAATGGAGAGATTGTGCTAGAAAAAGTTCATACGAATGACAACCCAACAAATATATTTTACTAAACCGATGACAAAGAAAAAGTTCAAACACTGCTTGGACTTGGTTTATATATGAAGTATATGAGGCCCTTGCAATGGGTCAGGAAAATTCACAACTGTATTTTATTTTGTGAAGTTAAAACCAAAGTAGAGAATTGTGAAAGTATGGTTCTTACTTGGTCAGCAAATCATAACTGATTGAATGCGTCGGCTAATTACGCATAGGCGTCAGTGAAACATCAATTGTATAGGCCTAAGAATTATCGAGGAATCAATTACTTCGGTTAAAGTATTGACGGCTTCAGCCTGGAAGCTTTTGTTAAAGCCGAACAACTGCTTATACCAAAATTTTACCATACGAGGCATTACTGCTTCATCGAGGAAGTCATTGTTTAAACTGAGTAGGTCTATCTTCGAGGAAGTCTTTGACAAATTCATTTATTGCTAAGGTTTGGAAGATACTTTTAAATTCAAGTGAGGTCAAATGCATGGGGTCATTTAGACGAGGTGAATGTTGTTTCAGACTGAAGGACTATAAATGAAGTATAATATACACTAGCTAAGAGGCTGACAACCTAGAATCAAGCTGTTAAGTTTGAAGTGGTATAAATCTTTAGTTATAGTAGTTAGATCGATCTTCTATTACACCAGATGTAGTTACTCCTTATTAAAATATAAATGCTTATTTTTATTGATGAATTTTTTATATTCTATTTTGGAGAGAGATGTCACCAATTATTATATATAATACTCTTTAAATTTCGAATAAGATTACGGGACTTTGGTAAAATGTGCAATAAATATCGAGAGAAAAATTTCTTAATAGATGAGAGACTAATCTTAGAAGAATATCGAATGTGAGCTCTTAAATTTTGAATTTTTGTAAAAACTTTCTCTATATATTGGCTTGATTTTTTATTTTATTTGTAATAAAACAAAATAACACACAAAATAAAATAAAATAATAAAATATAAAAAAATTAAGATATGTAAAGTAGTGGTTGTTTTCTTATAAACTCACAATGAAATGCAATTTCGGCTTTGAACATGACATCGTCCCTCGACTATCGCGTTTGGTGACATATAGTCTCTTGACTTTCAAATGTCCAGTGACAGTCCCTGCACTATCGCGTTTGGATAAAGTTAGTCCACCAGATCCTCTGATCCATGAGAGGCTGCCACCTGTCACCATAGTCCCTAGATTTTTGTATCACCACTAGTCCCTTGAATTTAGTTATCCGTAATCTTCTATATTTTGGGTTTGACTTAAACTCAAGGGACTAGTGGTGATACAAAAATCTGGGGACTATGGTGACAGGTGGCAGCTTCTCATGGATCAGAGGATCTGGTGGACTAACTTTATCCAAACGCGATAGTACAGAGACTATCAACGGACATTTAAAAGTCAATAGACTATCTTCCACCAAACACGATAGTCGAGGGACGATATACTGTTCAATGCATGCAATTTCTCTAATAGATAATGATATTACCTTGATAGATTGATAAATCCCAGCCAGGGATGGCATATTCTCTAATGTAATGTTTGTCATTTCATAGAATCTAATATTCTTTGATTGGAAAAAAATATTATCATACGTGCATGTAATAATATATTCGTTAGCTGACCGGACTCCAAATTGTAAAAGTGATTTATCCTGTTAACATCATTATAAACCATGGATATATTAGTCTAATATAAATATAACCTTTATCAATTTTAAATATAAAAATCTACATAATGTTATTTCTAGTATTAAAAATTATGAACAAACCCAATTAAGGGAACAAATGCTAACCTCTCATATTTCATCTTTAATCCGACCATTTTGTCATTGTTTTCGAGCTTGTATCTTCCCACGTTGTCGTCCTAGATTTGTTAGATTAAGAAAAGTAAACAAAGGTGTATGTTATAATTTAAATGTGGATAAAATTTAACCAAATGAATATTGGATATATATGTATTATAAAATAGAATGATAAAATGGATACTGTAACAGCGAGAGAGACGAATTCAAAATATTCAGTTTCCTGGATGGCCGCCGGCGACGATCTAATCAGGGTCAATGTACCCGATTCCGAGGCTTTCAAGGGTCGTTATAGCAAGTAAAGGAGTCGAGGCATTGCTGGTGTTGAAGGATTTGTTCGAGCGTTCAGAAAGGATCCACTTTGATATCCAGTCAGCTGCTGCATTTTGAGTTCGAGAGATGTGGCGAAGCTTCATGTTAGACGTGATTAAGCTGCGACAGATTTTAGTTATCGGATTGTCTACATTCCCAAAAGCGAGACAGTTGATGAGATTCAGACAGTCCGACTCAAGATCGACGTTTTCCCAGTGATTCCTTCTGCAAAGAATGAGGGCCTCCATCAACGTTCTACATTCTGCGTGGAAGGGATCCAACTTGCCAAAAAGGAAGCCATATCCAGCAACGATGTCTCCACAATCGTTTCTGACCAGAACACCTCCGCTTCGTTCTCCATAATAGTTGCTGGCTCCATCAACATTTATTTTAAGCCTTCCCACCTCAGGAGCTAGCCACATCAGCTACAATGCCTTTCTTTTCCTGTTGTTTATGCTGGTACAATTTAAATCCGACCCTGCGTTTATAACACGAAATCAGTGCTTAGATTTAAGAGTGTTACCAGCATCTATACCCTTAATGATTCTGATAATTCTATCAATAGCATTCATGAAGGTGTCATGAGTGCTATTGAACTTACAATCGTTTCTGTTAAACCATATTGTCCAACAAATTATTTGAGGGACAAGATATGTTATGTGAAATTTGCTGTGAGTAAACCAGAACCAGCAGTAAAAAATGTGAGTAAGGGTCATGTGACGTCTAATGGGGACTTTGAATAGAATGCCATAGTAGTTCCAAATAGGCTAGGCGAAGTTGCAGTTGACGAAGAGATGGTTCTTCTCTTCACAACTGCAACAAAACTGGCACTTGGAGACAGAGATAAAGTGCCTTTTGGAAAGTATATTATCAATTGGGATATAGTTTTTTAGAAGTTTCCAGCTTAAGAAAGAGTATTTTTTTGGTATAAAATTGTTCCAATTTTTTTAAAAAGAGAAAGTTTGGTGTTCTTTTTCCTTATGTGATCCCAAGTTGCTTTGGTGCTAAACTTTTTATCTTTTGAAAGTTTCCATTCTATTTTATCTTCCAGTTCCTGATTGATCTTTACTTTTTTAATGTGATTGATTCTGTTAGGAGAAAGGAAGTTAAGAAGGGAAATATGATCCCATCTACCATCTTTCCAACAGGTTTTTACCTTAACTGGTAAGTACCAACAGTTAGAGCTAGGGTTACTAATGATAGGGGACATGCAATGCCAGACATCAAACCAAAAATCTAAAACCCCATTACCCAAAGACCATACTATATTAGGGTCAGCATGATCTTTAATAGAATGGAGTCTTTTCCATATTATGGAGTCAGTGATTTTACAAGTAGAGATAATGGGGTGAGAGTTAGGACAGTAGTTTTGATACATGAACTCAGCCCATAAACTTGATTTTTTCCTAAACTGAAACCACAGCTTTTGAGAGAAAGTGAATTGGATATTAGACAGTGCTTTGATGTCCAATCCACCTTCCTCAAAAGGCTTACAGAGCTGTCTCAAGTGGTCCAATGAATGGAATTCTCATTGAAGTTTGATCTCCAAAGAAATTTGTTAAAATACTTCTCAATTTTTGTAATTATGCTATTAGGGATGAGACTATTCTGCATCCAATAATATACAATAGGATACAAAACACTCTTTATAATGGATAGCCTGCTCCCAAATGACAAATTTGCATGTCCCGCTCAATAATTCTACTGTGAATTTTTTTTATTAAAGGTAAAAAGTTCTTCCTTTTGTTGTTTGCAGCAATGGTGATTCCCAAGTAGGAGAATGGAGCATGATTAGTGCTGAATCTAATGTCTGCTTTCAATCTAGAAGAGGTGGCCTGAGTCCTTTTAGCTGAGGTAATGATTCTTGTCTTTTCTTTGTTAATCATTTGGCCAGAAGCTGACTGGTAATTGTCTAACAGGTTACAAAGCTTATCAATAGCTGATGGAGTGTTGTTTGTAAAAATAATAATATCGTCAGTAAATGCAAGGATAGGAAGAATATAGCCAGATTTCAGGTAAAATTTCATGTTATTATTAGCATTAAATAGATTTTGAGTCCTCTAATAAGACCTTCCTCAGCAAGAATGAAAAGACTTGGAGACAGAGGGTCTCTTTGTCTTAAACCATTCTTATGAGGAAAGTACCCAACTTTCATCCCATTAATGAGAATAGATAGCATGACATTAGATATTAAGCTGTTTATAAGAGTGATAAGATCAGTAGAAAATCCAAAAAAAATTCAATATGTTTAGTACAAAGGCATGAGACATCCTATCAAATGCCTTTGACATATCAAGTTTCACCATAATGTTACCCTTAGAAGGCATTCTATTAATGTTGTGCATCATTTCTTTTGTTATGAGTATGTTGTCATGTATGAGTCTATTTTTTACAAAAGACCCTTGGCTATTAGAGATAATACTAGGTAAAAATTGAGAGATTCTGCTATTAAGAAGACTAGAAATCAGCCTGTTAAAGATTGTACACATGCTGATTGGTCTAAAGTTACTCCAGTTAACCGGATTAGGACTTTTGGGTATAAGACAAATCCCAGTAACAAACACACCACTAGGGATTTTATAGCCTTTAAGGTAAGAGTTCATAGCATTGCACAAATCATAAAAAATGATATTCCATCATGTTTTAAGGGAAAAAACAATTGAACCCATCAGTGCCTGGGGCACTGTCATTTTTCATGGTAGAAATGATGCTCTATATCTCCTCTTTAGTAGCAGGCCTTAGGATAGTTGAATTGTCCCTGTCAGTAATCAACTTTGGAATATTGTTTAGAACAGAGTTCTGAGTAGTTGTGTCAGTGCAAGTATAAGAAACAGTAGATAAAATTCCTTTAAAGTAAGATTCAGCAGATCTAGCTATATCATCTTGGTTAGTAAGCCAAATTCTATTTTCCTTAATACCACTTATGGTATTCTTTTTTCCTTTTTTAGATATATAATTATGATAGAGTTTAGTGTTACCATCACTTTCGTTTAGCCATGTATTGTAACAGCTTTGCCTCCAGTAGCTTTCTTCATTCTTGAGGGCAAGAATGAGAATGCTGTTAGCTTTAGAAAGCTCAGCTTTAGACTCGTTGATGTTATCCCTTTGATGAATAAGATCTTTGTTTCTAACATCCTCAGTAGCTTCTTTGACCTTATTGAAAATGTTGCCAAATTTATTTAAGTTCCAACCTTTGAGAAACCTTTTTAGTCTCTTGAGCTTTAGCCAAAACACAACATTAGCATCACATTGACACTGCCTGTTCCAATTCTGCTTAACACATTTTAAGAAGTCAGAATCATTAGCCCATGCATTAATAAATTTGAAGTTACATTTTTTATTGTAATAAGTATTAGTCTGAGTATTAGAGAGAGTAATAAGCAAAGGGGCATGGTCAGAACAAGTTCTGACCATGTGAAAAACCTGAACATGATAGGTAGAAGCCATGATTGAATTTACTAATACTATGTCTAAACGTTTCCAGATTTTGTTGTTGCTCCTTGTGTATCTTGAACCCACATAACCAGGGTATTCAAGGTTACATAATCTTATGGTTTCAGTAAAGTCATCAGCACTAGAGGCATCAAAAGAGGAACAACAAAGTTGATCTTCAGAGGTAGTGATTGCATTGAAGTCACCAACCACCATCCATAATTTATCTTCACAAGACAAAAGCATCATCTGGTTCCACAGGTTTTTACACAATACTCTTTGATTTTTAGCATATACAGAGGTAAAGTAGCAATTAAAATTATTGTAGTTGATCTCCAAATGGAGAAATTGATCATAGTCAATATTAACAGAAATATTAACATCATTTGACCTTCTCACTCTGAATGATATAATTTAGCCTAGACAATGTTGGATTGTTGTTGAGTCCACGAGTGTTCCAACTAACAATCTTTATCATTATCAGATAGAGATTTCTTATAACCTTTCTCTCTTTTAAGAAGAGAGTTGATAGATAGTCTTTTAACGCTTTTGTTTCTGTATGCAGATTTAATCTTGTTGCTGATTAATGTGTTGAAGTCGTGGTCAGTGGAGGTAGTAGTTGGGGAGGCGTTATGGCTTCCAATATTATCACAATGAGGAGATGAAGATTCGAAAATCAAGTTATTAGAGCTATGATCTTGATCCAATTGTTGTAGAGCACTAATAAGCTCAGGATCATTCTTTGAAGCACTATCTTCCCTGATCAGACTGGGCATAGGATTAGCAGTTGAGTCCATAGGCTTGTCTTTTGCTGTAATAATAGATTTTAATTTTCTTCTGTAAACCTTGCCAAAAGTTTAGATCTGTGTGACTTTAGGAATTTGTTGATTTGTCGAGTTATCTTGTAATGAATGTGATTTACACAGCTCATTATTTTTATTCTCAATATCAGTATTACATTCTTTTCCATTAACCTTGTTTTTTTATTCATTCTTCTTGCAATCTTCAATCTTGTGCCCCAAGTGGTAACAATAATGACAATAGTTAGGAACGTTCTTGTAACTCACCCCAACCCAGCAACCATCGTTTTCACCGAATCCAATCCAAATCTTTCTTTTAAGAACCTTTGAAACATCAATTTCTACCTGGGCAAAGCAAGTGTTGGTATTGGCACGATGATATTCAGGCACCACCATTCTGAAAACATAGCCCAAAGTAGCAGCAAGATCTTCAATTATGTTTTTTTATATAGATATTCAGGGAGCTTCTCAAATCTAACCCAGAGCAATACATTTGGACTTTCGAAATTCTTGTTATTGCCCTGGCACCACTTCACCAGCCTCATAAATTTTCCATCCACGTTCCATATACATTTACACCATATCTTAATCACATCGTCTTTATGACAGAATTCAAGAAGAATTTGTCGAGAATCTATAGTCATGTAACTATAAGCCCCTTTAAACTTAAAAGATTCAAGAAATGATAGAAGAGCCCCACGTTTCGGTATGTCGTTGCTAAATTTTCCTATTAGGGTTATTCTTGATTGTTGTATCAGCAATTCCTTTGTAGCTTTCGAATACTGTATGGAGTTATGGTCGTCTGCATTCTTGATAAACTCAGGTGAGGGTCTGTATGTTCCGATTGTCCCAATGAATTTTTCAAAATTTCACAGGTAGAAGAGTGGGAAATTCGTCCAGGTTGATGGCGGAGCTTGACATTTTATATAATCAAAGAGGCCACTAGAAACCACTGGAAGCAGGGGATAAAGAAAACAGGGTATAGTCAAATGGTGAGATAGAACAGGGCAGGGAAGCAACTCTGTTAGTATTCAGAGAGAAGCTTCCCTACAGGAAGCGAAGAAAGACCCACCGGAGATTCAGGGGATGAGAATCGTTCGGTAGAGATGCTCTGCAATTCCCGGCGAATTAGCAACTATCTTGGAGCAACTATCTTGGAGCAAAGCTCGATCCCGGATCTCTCTTGCCTAATCGTACTCGTCCCTTTCTCAACTTCTCTCAAATAATGTACTTTTTATTTTTACTGAATGTACTTTTTATTTTTACTATATTTTCCTCTAATAGTACTCGTCCATTTCTCAACTTCTCTCAAATAAAAGTAACATAGAACTATCGAAATAAAACACTAAATCGATTCAGTTAATGAATTTTCCATTGGAGTTTACTTTGATTTTCATTTAACAAAGTAGTAAAATTTGTCATTGGGTTTTACTTCAACTTTGATTCAACAAATCATTGAAAAAATTGGAGATTTTCAAACCCTAGTTTTCCTTGATAAGAAAATTACATGTTAATGATTAATGAACACGAATGAAATTGCATATTTCCTTGCAGGTTAAGGATTTATGAATACGAAGATTTGCATATGCTTGTTGTAGAGCAGTAAGAAATTTCATTGGTTTTACTTTAATTTTGATTCAACAAATCACCGAAAATATTGGGATTTTCAAACTCTAGTTTTCCTTTCTATCTGAAAATTGTATGTTATGCATGGTTGTTAATCTTTCATGAATGAATGATTGCATATTTTCTTGCAGGTTAATGAACATGAAGATTTGACATATGTTTTTTGTAATATTTTGTTCACCTGCTAAATTGTAAGATTTTTTCTTTTAATTTTCTTTTTACTAAAATATATGGTATCATCAAGTACTTTTTTAGGGTATATTGTTTAATAGTTAAATTATCTCTAGACTATTACTGATATTCGTTTTTGTGAAGCTCTTGAAAAGCTCATACATAAAGGACTTTGGCAAAATTCCAAAATTAAGCATGTAATATTATTATTTACTATACTAATTTAAAGTGCTTGATTAAGAAAATTACTATTATTAGAATATTTTTTCATATTTTATATCGATCAATTTGCAATATTTTTTATGGAAACAATATTTTGTATTTAAGCAAATTATTATAGTGATTCTTTTTAAGCAAATTACTGTCGTATATGTATTTATGCAAATTATTGTACTGATAATTGTTTCTCAATATTTTGTAAGGAATATTCTAATATAAATAATATTTTGTATATCTAAATAATTAAGCAAATTATTAATTCTTTAGCATATTTCATATTTACGTATCTAAAAATGGTTTTTTCTTTACCATATTTTGTATTGATGAATTTGTAATATTTTATATATTATATTTTTATTCATTGATTTATAATTTATGGACCACAAATTGTAGTTATTAACTATGTGTTTTTTTTTACTAACACGATGTTATTCATCATTTCATGGCTTAATGATTGTCTAGTGACATTTGTGGAGAAAGAAGTGTTTCCTATCATTGGTGATCTAGATATTATCCAACACTTTCAAAGCATGAGTAAAAGGAGAATGCATTTACTTTTGGACTATTATATATTTTCATTTTGAGTTGTTGGACTATATAATATTTTCATTTTGAGTTGCAACTGGAATATTTACATATTTTTATTATGCAATACTCATATATTTATATTTTATTGAATTTGTTTTCTATTATATTTTTTGGCATACTCTAAATTTTAGTCCTGGATCCGCCACTGGATACTTATCTTAAATTTATTGTGACATAGGGTGGGAACGGGTAATGGGCTTAAAATAATTAGTTAAATTAGTTGATAACCTAAAATAATTTTAAATCTCGAATGATTTTTTTAAAAAAAATCAATTAAAATTTTAAAAAAAACTATATAAGAATTTGAATATTAGGCTATAAATTTTCAAAATCTTTAATAGCTAGTTGAATTGAGAACTTAAAATATTAATTAATTACATTGAGTGTTCAAACTCATAGTTTGAAAATTAGTTATTTTTTAAAACAAAATTGACCGAACACTAAAATATTCGATTAAGAACTCTAAAATATTAAAAAGGAATCAAAATTTTAAGCGTTTCAATGAAAAATTATAAAATTTGATAGGTCGAGAAAACGATTAAATTTGAAATATTTATTATAATTTTAAAATAAAAAAATTTGATTTTTAATTTGAAATCATTATTCAAGTTTCGATTATAAATTCAAAATTGTAAATACCAAAACCATACACTAATATATAAGAAACAACGACTAGTTTTAGAGAGAGAAACTATCTCTAGAATCACCATTTTTTCAAACAAAAATCACGTTTTCATCAAAACCAAAACATTGATTCCTTTTTTTGTCCAAATCTCTTGCCACAAGCTCGCATGCTTGTTAATGAGGTGGTTTTCTCGATGTTATTGATCAACAACGGTAATCTAGGACCAAAAATATGATAAAAATGGTGGATACTATCGAATATCACTATGTTTCTGCTCCACCGCACCAGAAATCATGGATCAGATGCTATCATCGATGGCGGTTCTCCTGGAATCCATAATTCCGTCATCTTCCGTTATTGCAGACAATGCAAGGCTTGACGCCCTCATCCATATTAGGTTCTCTCATCTTGCCCCCTTGTAAACAGAGACATATTACTCTATGTTTTCAATGCGAAATACAATCTTTGGAACTCCAAGCTTGTCCTGTCCGACATGCTAATGATCTTTTGGCCTCAAAAGCCAATGTGATCATCAGTCTTTGCTCTTATTTTTTATCCCTTTAATCAGTAGTCTATGGGTTCACCAGAATCTCTCTTGTAGAGTTATTATCTCACCGTCGTTCGTCCGGACTTGCAGTTACTATAGAGGAGTAACGTCTCTGAAAGTTTCTCGTAACATGTGTAACTGCTCACTGTCTTGGCAGTTACACTCATATCTCCTACAGTTGATAGGGGACTTCATTGGAAGTCGAAAAAAACCCTCACTATGCGAGACATAATCTCCCCGTCTCTCATTGGCCAAATGGTTAATTCCCTTTGTTGCATGTGATATATTTCCTCTTCCCCCAATGTTTGTTCCTGGATATTAATGTTTGTCTCTCATAGACATATTTATCTTCTTCTATTTACAATTGACTCATTTTCTATTAAGATCGACGAATTACTCCCTCATCAGCTTCGCCTTTCCGTTTGTCTATAGAATCTATGATTGATCCCTTAGTTGTTTCCCTCTCCGATTCAAGTGATAGTATATTAGTTCGGATATTTTTGGAAGCATATCTCCAGTAATACTTATAATATTCGAAAGGAATTTCAGATAGACCAAATAAAAGACAGTGGATGAACAATAGCTTGAGTGGAACATTGACTCAACTATGTGCCTAGTAGCCCATTTCTTGGGCATGAGGGCTCATATGAATGACCCAAATATAAATTTTGACCCACACGGCCTATGGACACTGGATCTTGGACCTGATGTGACTAAAGCTCAAAATGTAGAAAGAGAAAATAGAAAGAGAATATAATAATGAATTGTCCCACCTACCAAGAATAATGGGCTTCCTTTTATAGTGGGGAAGGGTGGCCCCTTTATGTCCTTGGTGGTCTTGTTTTATTTCACCTTTAGTCTTTTATAAAATACTTCGTTTACAAATTGCCTTATAATAAACAATAAATACAACAATAGGCATATTTATCTTCTTCTATTTACAATTGACTCATTTTCTATTAAGATCGGCGAATTACTCCCTCATCAGCTTCGCCTTTCCGTTTGTCTATAGAATCTTCCCAAGCAAAACCTTTACAAATAAGACCTGGAAAAGAATCTATGATTGATCCCTTAGTTGATTCCCTCTCCGATTCAAGTGATAGTATATTAGTTCGGATATTTTTGGAAGCATATCTCCAGTAATACTTATAATATTCGAAAGGCATTTCAGATAGACCAAATAAAAGACAGTGGATGAACAATAGCTTGAGTGGAACATTGACTCAACTATGTGCCTAGTAGCCCATTTCTTGGGCATGAGGGCTCATATGAATGACCCAAATATAAATTTTGACCCACACGGCCTATGGATATTGGATCTTGGACCTGATGTGACTAAAGCTCAAAATGTAGAAAGAGAAAATAGAAAGAGAATATAATAATGAATTGTCTCACCTACCAAGAATAATGGGCTCCCTTTTATAGTGGGGAAGGGTGGCCCCTTTATGTCCTTTGGTGGTCTTGTTTTATTTCACCTTTAGTCTTTTATAAAATACTTCGTTTACAATTTGCCTTCTAATAAACAATAAATACAACATTAGGTATATTTATCTTCTTCTATTTACAATTGACTCATTTTCTATTAAGATCGGCGAATTACTCCCTCATCAGCTTCGCCTTTCCGTTTGTCTATAGAATCTTCCCAAGCAAAACCTTTACAAATAAGACATGGAAAACAATCTATGATTGATCCCTTAGTTGTTGCCCTCTCTGATTCAAGTGATAGTATATTAGTTCGGATATTTTTGGAAGCATATCTCCAGTAATACTTATAATATTCGAAAGGCATTTCAGATAGACCAAATAAAAGACAGTGGATGAATAGTAGCTTGAGTGGAACATTGACTCAACTATGTGCCTAGTAGCCCATTTCTTGGGCATGGGGGCTCATATGAATGACACAAATATAAATTTTGACCCACACGGCCTATGGGTCAAGGAAAAACACTATAAATACCCCCAAACAACATCATTAAGAGGGGTTAGACTTTTTCGAAAGACATTTAATATAAACACACACACTTCCTTTCTCTTACAAGTCTTTCCAAAAATAGTTAATATCCACTTGTTAAATTTTTTCCCTATTTTACCCATAATCGAGATTTTACTATCACCAAATTGGCAACCACAGTGGGAGCTAGAGGTACCTGAATAACTCTATTCAAAACCTTACCAATATTACGGAGTTCGAAAATCCTTGAGATATGGATCTCAACATGCAGGAGGTGTTGCCTCATGAAAATAAAACAATACTAGAAAAAAATGAGCATGCTACAGTGTCTCATGTCAATCACAATACTTAGGAAAGGTCGTTCATGCAAGAAGAACGCGATCAGTTGAGGGCTGAAATTGAAGCTTTGAGGGCCCATGAGGTTTGACAATTTTAAGATGGAGAAGTATGATTGGAGCAAACACCCTGATAATTATCTTGAGTAATTCAAGAATTTTATGATGAATTTTGATGATGATTATAAACTTTTATGTCTATAATTCTCACAAACTTTCAAAATAAGTGCTTTAAAGTGGTATAATAGTTTTCCATATGGATCAACAAAGAACTTTGATATGTTCTGGATGGCATTTCGGAGACAAATTCTGGGGAGTAAAGTGCTTAAAGAGAATGGTGACACTATCATTCATTGTTCCCAAGAATCGAATGAATCTTTGAAACAATACATCAGCTGTTTTGTGAATACGAAGAATTGATTGATGATTGTTTTGAACAAATGGCAGTTGTTTCACTAAGGCAGGTTTTAAATCCGGGTGAATTAGCTGATTCAGTAACTCGAAAAAAAGCCATGAATTGGGATAGGACAGAGTCAATCAGGTCAATCCCAACAGTTTAAACCCAAGACAGGTCCATGGGTTCAACCTGAATAGTTTACCAAGCTAGGGGAGAGTGTGGCAACTATTTATGATAAAACAACGAATGTTATGCACTTTAGGAGACCGGCACTAATTTATTCTCCTAGAAAGACTCAAAACACACGATTTTGTAAATACCACAATGATGTGGGTCATGATACCCAAGATTTTATTGCACTAAAACAAGAAATACAAAACTTAATTGAGAGAGGAAATTTATCCGTTTTTGTTAAAAAAACAAGGGGGAACAGGTCAGTTAACACTCAATCTAATGCAAATACAGTCCAGGCTGCATCACCAACCGGCCAAGGACAAAGTATAGGAGCATATAGACAAGAAAATGCTATGGTAATTATAGAAAGATTTGATGTGGATTCGGAATATCTATATTGTTACCTGGATCAGAATCAAGTTGGAGTGATAACAAAGAAGTCTTCTACAGTATCCAAATTGCGTAACTTTTTTGAATCCTTTACTATTTTTGGGGGGGATACTGTGACGAAACCATCAAGTTGTTCAAGGAAAAGACATTTCAATAGCCTAACGACTCAGATAGAGGAAAACTTATCTACACATCTTTATCAAAACCCTGTCCCATTTATTGTCTTTGATAAAAGTGATTTAAGAGACATTGTTGGGCCACGTGAAGATGCTGTGGTAATAGGGGCATCTATTAGAGGCAATGTATATGAAAAAAATTAATTGATACTGGCAGTTTGACAAATATATCGTTCCTATCAGCTAGAAAATGACGAATCCCTATGTTATCCAGCATTTAAATAAGAACATCGTGGGGTTTATTGGAAGTATGAGGGATGTAATTGGGGAATTTGAAGAAGAGGTTTTATTGGGAAAATGATCATTCAAGAAGTTGGGTAAGAGTTCTATTTGTGGTAGTTTATTTTCCGGCATCTTACAATGTTATATTTGGTAGGTCTTGGCTATCCAACATGCATGCAATAGCTTCCACGTAGGCGGCGTCCGAAGTAGCCAAAAGATATCCCGTGAATGTTATGTCTCTACTCTTGCTTTGAAATAACTAGAAGTTGTAAATATTAACAAAGGATAGAAGTTCGTGGAGCCTTTTGTCGACTAAAACACGATAGATGATCCAAGGGAGACTCCTAGTGTAGTAATCCTAGTGGAAGAAGTAGAAATTCATTACTTGGTCGAAGGTAAAAGTGTCCGGGTTTGATCTAAACTACCTTTAAAGGTAAAATAAAAATTGTTGTCCTTTTTATCTAATAATCTACATGTGTGTGCATGGTATAATGAGGGTGTAACTGGTGTACCATCTATGGTGATTTGTCACAGAATATTTTTCCGATATGATGTTGGGCAAGTGGTGCAAATAAGAAGATCCTTTTCAAAATAAAAATCTGAAGCAATTGTTCATAAAGTAGAACGGTTGACCAAGATGAGGCGTATCAAAGAGCCTCGGTGCCCCCATTTGGACAGCTAATCATGTTTTGGTCAAGAAAAATAATGTAAAATGGCGTATGTGCATTGACTTCATAGACCTCAATAGAGCTTGCCCTAAAGATTCTTTCTCAGTGCTCCAAATAGATCAGCTTGTGGACTCTACATCATAGAATAAGTTATTGTCTTTCATGGATGCTTTCTCTCGGTATAATCAAATAAAAATAAATCATGATGATCAAGTTCATACCACATTCATCACTGATAGGGGGATTATTGTTACAAGGTAATATATTTTAGGTTGAATAATGCAGGGTCCATTTACCAATGGTTAGTGAATAAGGCCTTTGCTAATCAAATCGAAAGAAATATAGAAGTCTATTTACCAATGCTTAGTAAATAATACATAGAGAAGATAATCATATCTTTGATCTCTAGGAAACTTTTTCCAACTTAGAGGCCATCAATCTGAAATTAAACCCGGAGAAATGCACCTTTGATGTCCGATTAGGTAAATTTTGGGGCTATATAATAAGTGATAAAGGGATTCAAGCTGACTCGGACCGTTGAATGCATTGTTGGCTATGGATCCACCTCATAATGCTAAAAAAGTCTATAGGTTAACTGGAATATTAGCAGCCTTAAACCAGTTTATTTCAAGATCATCAAACAAATGTGCTCAATTTTTCCAAGTCTTGAGAAATGCAAAAGATTTCAATTGGTCTCCTAACTCTGATCAAGCATTTTTTGAAATTAAGATTTACTTATCTTCATCCAAAAACATTGTCTAAACCTGTTAATGGAGAAAGACTCTATATGTACTTGGATGTATCGGAGTATGCTGTAAGTGTAGTACTAGTACGAAACGTTGATAATTACCCTCGTTCGGTTTACTATATAGACAAGAGATTGTTAGAAGCTTAGAAGAGGTATTTAAAAATTGGAAAATTTGGATTTAGCATTGGTGATAGCTTCTAGAAAGATGAGGCCTTATTTTTAAGAACATTCAATCATAGTTCGAACTTTTTTCCCATAAAGAATGTGCTACAAAAGATTGACATATCGAGAAGAATGACTAAGGGTTCAGCTGAACTTGGAGACTGTGAAATTGATTTTCTACCTCGAACAGCAATCAAAGCTCAAGCTGTGGCTAATTTCTTAGTAGAATCCACTCTAAACGGCCTCGTGAAGAAACAGAAGTTACTAAGTTTAAAAAATAATGGGTAGTCTGAACGAACGATGGGTTTAGTAAAATGGGTTGCGGAGATGGAATTTAATTAACTTCTCCTTATGGTGATACCCTGTACCAAGCTATATGTTTTGGCTTCAGAGAATCCAACAATGAGGCGGAATATGAAGCGGCCACAGCTAAGTTAAAGTTGGCTTATATATGTGAGTTTAAAAGAGTCCAACTAATAAGTGATTCACAATTGTTTATTCATCAAGCTCAAGAGAAATATGAAGCCACGAAAGAACACTTAATAAAATATTTACGAGTGTTGAAGAAAGTCACCATTGGATTTAAAAGCGTCAGATATGAGCATATCCCTAGATCGGAAAACGCCATTGCAGATTCCGTAGACATTATAGCCTACTCCAAAGCGTATCCCTGGATTCTTATGCAAGAATGTCATTCTATAGATGCAACTATATAAGGTAAAGCTGAATATAAAGAAAATTTGCACGTTTTCATGCACCTTCTAAAGATTGGAGGACCGAAATCCATGATTTTATTACTAACGGAGTTTTGCCTTTAGTTAAGGCTTTGGCTAAGAAAGTGAAATATAAGGCTCGTGGTTTCCTGATCTTGAGAGGGGGGGGGGGTACTTTACAAGAAGTATTTCAGAAAACCTCTGTTACGATGCCTCAGATTAAATGAGTCCCATAGTGTTCTGTCAGAATTTAATGATGGAGAAGGTTCAACACATTGTGGTTATAAAGGTTTTAACTAGAAGAGTCTTACTAACACGATATTATTGGCATACCATCATGGCAGATGCTAAAGAACCGGTGAAGAAATATGATCATTGTCAAATATATGGAAATGCCATTCATGTGCCAGCAGTCCTCATATAATCAATATCTGAACCTATACCATTTGATAGATGAGGACTTGATCTGGTTGGGCCTCTCACATGCTTCAAAGGGTTGTTGTAATATAATTTTAGCAATAGATTACTTCTGCAAATGGATAGAGGTTTCACCTTTTTCAGGGACAACTTTTAAGGCAGTCAATAAATTTATTCTCTCCAATATATGCTTCCGATTTGGAATTCCTAAACGCATCACTACGGATAATGGACCTTATCTTGACAACAAGAACATGGATACTTTTTGTGCATCTAGAGGAATTCATCATTTTTTTTCTTCTCCTTTTCCTCCCCAAGCCAATGAGCAAGTTGAAGTAGTGAATCAGAAAATTCTATCAGGTTTAAAAAATAATTTAGAAGGAGTTGTTGGGAAATGGCCCAGTTACTTACAAGAAGTACTATGGGCATATCAAAATACTCCACATACAACTACGCAAGAGTCTCCATTTGCTTTAGTGTATGGGATGGATGCAATTACACCTATAGAAGCAACTCTCCCTTCCTCCAGGGTTCAAAATTATTTCGAATGCGAGAATAAGATAGCGATGAGGGCTCAGTTGGATTTTGTTGAAGAAAAAAGGGTGAAGGCAAGTTTAAGAACTGCACACTACCAAGGGTTGATGAGGAGCAGGATTGTCTTAAAGGTAAAAAGAAGAGATTTTCAAGTTGGAGAAAAGTATTCTTGCAAACCAAGGAAAAATAGTTTGGAAAGTTAACCCTGAATTGGGAAGGACCATACATCGTATGTGAATAGGTTAAACAATAAACATACAATCTCCAAGATAAAGAAGGCAATTTATTGAAGCATCCTTAAAATGTTGAACATCTCAAGTTATACTTAAAGTAATCATGTCTTGTAAATATTTCCTTTGCTTTACTTCAATGTAAATATTTTGGGGCATACCGTAGGGAAGTTTTAATGAGGTGCCCGAATTTTAAAAAAATATTATTTTGAGTGGACCAGAGGTATTATAGACTCATTAACTCCAGATGGATTAAAGGCTTATTAAAAATTTGTAGCCCTCGAATGAACATCTTTGAGTGGATCATAAGTATTAAAGACTCAATAAAGACCTGGTGGATTAAAAGCTTATTAAACACTTGTTGCCATCAAATGGACTAACTTTGAGTGGATCGGATGTGTTAAAAAAAATGAATAAACCCTGATATATTAAAGGATTATTGAACACATGTTGCTTTTAAATAAATGATCTATATATGGATCGGATAAATAAAATACTGATTAAGTGTTTAATTTCTATAAAGAAAATATTTTTCATACTCGGATATTAATGGAAGTATAGAATTAGACAAAAGATTTATACTAAGCGAAAGTTGAAATAACATAAAATATGAGTAGGATCATATAAGAATCTGATCCACATTACAAAAGGCTTTGTAACCAAAAAGACTTGTGCAACTAGAGTTTCAAAAAAATGCCTTGTATGGTCCAATGACTTCCGTTCATAATACTATTACAGTAAAAATAATTAACCTTATGGATCGTTCCCTCGGTTTTCTTCTCAATATTACCTTCTTCCTTCTCCTCTATATCATCACTTGAGCCCTCTTCAGCCCTGATGAGAGAATAAATGACTAAGAAGGATATTGGATCTTGGACCTGATGTGACTAGAGCACAAATGTAGAAAGAGAAAGTAGAAAGAGAATATTATATTAAGAATGTCCCACCTACAAAGAATAATGGGTCTCCTTTATAGTGGAGATGGGTGGACCCATTAATGTCCTTGGTGGGCTTGTTTTATTTATTCTTTTAGTCCTTCATAAAATACCTTGTTTACAAATTATCCTCTAATAAAAGATAAATACAGTCATAGACATATTAGTTTTCTTCTCTTTACAATTGACTCCTTATTATCAATATCGGCGAATTATTCCCTTATCAGTAGCCCCCCAGTCTTTGAGAGTGACGGAAACAAAGACTTGTAAGAGAATCAACTCGGAGCGCCTCTGTCTCTTAGCTTCTAGATTGATGGACTAGTTTACCCGGGTCAGAACTTTTCCTTCGACCGATGTCTGACCTTTCCTATTTTTATTAAGTGGTCGGGCGCGCATCCTTTCTTCCAACTGACGTCGGACCCTACAGGTTTTACTAAATAATCGATCGCGGGTACTTTCTTCCGACTGATATCCGACCCTTTATGTTTCCATCAAGTGGCCGACCGTGTTTAGTCCCGACACCGTTTATGAGTTGTCTTGGGTCTGCTTCTGATCCCTCTTAGCGATTTCTCCATGGGCCTAGACCGGTAATAAGGTTTTGAAAAGTGAATCGGGTTGTAGTGGCCCATGTATCGTCGCTATCTGAGCTAGCTAGTACAGGCCTAGCGTGTTTGTCTGACTAAGGGTGACACGTGTTGACCAATTACTCGAAACGTGCTTGTTGGCGCAGTTTCTGAAGAGGTCCTTTCGACTTCCCGCTATTTTTTGTCGTTTGGACTTCCCTATATGTGTAACGGCTAGGTGGGGTTGCCTATAAATACCTCACAAACGAAAGTTACTCTCAGAGGCGTTCTAGAGAGAGAAAGTGATGTCCAGACTTTTCTAGAGAGGGAGCTTGTTTTATGAGAAATAGGCACCCGAGGCAAAAACCAAAACCTAAAAAGAAGAAAGAACCGGTGTTCGGATTCGTAGATTGGGCTAGCATCGGTCACCGCGCTAAGGAATATCGACGTGCGGGATTGATTTGGAGTTCTGACACCAAGCCCTTCACGTCTGTACCGCTACCCCAAGACCCCGTTCTTGCTGATCCGATCCCTGCCGAGTCTTTTACCTTACCCGAACCGTCCGGTGCTCGGACCCTAGAGACCATTGTTATTGTCTCCAGTAGTAGTTCCCCACACTCTCCAACTGCCCAACTCAACCGCCCGATGCCTTCATCGGTCAATTATTACACGGCTCCGTCCCCTTTTCCACCCCGTCGTCGAGGCAAAGCCAAATTTCTTTCTATGGGAGAAACCAGCTCTCCAATTTCTCCCGCGGGAGGTAATTCTCCTGAGATGGTTCAGTTTACTCCCACCATACGAGGATACCGAACCAGTACTAACACTTCTCGTACTTTTTTAGGTCTCAATCAACGACCACTAACACCTGACGAATTGGATCCCGAACGTGCTCGCCAACAACAACCAGAAGCTCATCTGGCCCAAACCGGAAGCAGTTCCGGTCCTGTGGATCTTCAGGTTCGACCGTCCGACCCATCCGCGGCCAGCTCCCTTAGATCCGACGCAATCCCGGTAGTAAATACTGACGAATCAGAGGTGGATGCTTTACCCGTGGAAGACAGTATTGCTGCTGGTGGTAATGCTGCTGCTCCTCCCGAAGAGCCTCTTCCCGAGAAAATTGAGGCGGTCATGACCACCACCTATCATCGGTGGTTTCCCGGGAGTAATGTTATCGCTATTTTTGAGGGCAAGTATCTTTACTTCCCCGCTGCTGAGCAGGAGGAGCTTTTGATCCGGTGAGGTATCCCGGAGTGCGTTACCGCCCGGTTTCCTGTTCCTGGGGAGACTCCCGTGCACGTTCGGTCACGGGAAATTGTCATCTTTACCGAGCTGTTTAATTGGGGCCCCAGGTTCCCTCTGGATCCTGAGATTGCTCTGTATTTCAGGACCCTCAATATCTGCCCCTCACAGCTGACGCCCAACGCGTGGTACACGCTGATGTCTTGCATAATGGCCTCGCGCCTTTCAGGTCGGGTCATGCCCATGGACGAGTATATAGCCATGTCCGGGCTATCGAAGTCTCCCAAGTCCCCCTTCTTCTATTCTTCTTTGGCCAATACATGGAAGATAGTAAATGACTTTCTCGAAGGCGACAAAGGTTGGAAACACCGCTTCCTCTTCCTTAGTGGTTGCTGGGAAAATGGTCGCCCCTATAGTAAGGAGAATCTGAGGCGACTGCTGCGGACATGGGTTCCCGATGGTATGTATATATATATATATATATATATATATATATATATATATGAACCGATCCTCTATGCAGTATCGAAGGAATTCGTCCAAGGGTTGAAGAAGGACTGCTTCAAGCCGGGCAATATCACCTTCCAGCTGCTGAAGGACTATGCCAAGAAGCATTGGGGTCGGGCATTTCACCGGGCCTTTAAAAACATAAACCTGATCATGAGCAACCTCTGGCGTTGCTCGTCAGAACCGCTCACCATTGAGCAGTTGCGGCAACCCCCCAGTATGGAGGACTTGGTCGCAAAGACGGATGCGCCCGATGCCCACCTATTTCTCCTGAAGCGCAACAAGGCGCCCAGCAAGTGCCCAAAATTAGACGATGACGTTGAGCAGGACAATGCCGGGGGCTGAAAAGACCGTTGAGGAGGGGCACCAGGATGAAGCTTCCCCTGAGGGTAGTGAGGCCCATCAGACCCAGGAGCTGGCGAAGAAGCGGAAGGGGAAGGCCGACGCAGAGGGGGATCAGGCTAAAAAGCCTAAACGCTCAAGGAAACAAAACGGGTCTGCCGCAGGTGCTGCGGGTGCCGACATTGTTACCGACGGCCGACCCCGTAGTGGTGATCCCTGACGATGTTAGCCCCTCAAAGGCTTCTAAAACTGATGTGGCATCGTCGAGTGGTATGAAGCTTCCGGTGCTGTCTGTGCCCGGGAGTCCGCATACTTTTCCGTTGCGGATAACTGATGGACTAGCTCTTTCCTTGTACAACATGCTTGTGCTTTTGGCCCTAAAAGAGCGTTGGGCGGGGGAACTGAGCCAGAAGTTGTCGGGCGCGGAGGCAAAAGTTTTCGTGCTGGAAGAAGAGGTGCGGAAGGCTAAAGCGGCTCAAAAACTGGCAGATGAGCAGCTCAAGGAGACCGAAGAAGCCTTGGAGCAGGTCAGGAAAGCCGGGGAGGATCGCGCCGTGGGTTTGGTGTAGGAGATCACTGACCTGAAGAAGGCTAATACCCTTTTTGCTGAAAAATGCAAGAAGTGGATGAAGAAAGAAACGGTTGAAGCCAAGGCCACATACGTGCTGACTTTTCATTATCGCTTCCCTGACCTTCCCCTCGGGTCGATGTGGCTGGACGTTCCAGAAGACGACCGCCCTTCTGATGTTGTTTATGAAGACGATGAATCGGATGACACCGAGTCAGAAGAAGAGGATGCTTGATCCGCGATGTCTTTTGTTTTTGTTTCTTTTTTGTTGTTAAAATTTGTAAGTGCGGGGACTGCGGAATCCCCTGTAAACCTTCTCTGCAAGCAAAATTTCAGGACAATCAATATATTATCCGTACTTATGTTTTTTACCAATGTTACATTCAACTCTGGTTTTATAAATCCATATGAGGGTCGGAAATTTAAGATGCAGATCAGTTTGAACACTGAAAAACCTATGAAGGTTTTGATGATCAATATAAAATTGAAAATTTTCTCGCAGGGTCGGGAATTTAAGATGTAGATCAGTGTGAACACCAAAAAACCTATGAAGGTTCTGTTGATCAATATAAAATTGAAAATTTTCCTGTAGGGTCGGAAATTCAAGATGTAGATCAGTGTGAACACTGAAAAACCTATAAAGGTTCTGTTGATCAATATAAAACTGAAAATTTTCCCGTAGGGTCGGGAATTTAAGATGTACATCAGTGTGAACACTGAAAAACCTATGGAGGTTTTGTAAGGCAGTCAAGAATACTAAAAGGAATCGTCAATCAGCTCGTCAGCTGACGGAGTCGTTTGTAACACGTCAAAGATGGGAAGGCAAAAAATTTTGATTACAAGGGGTCGGTATGGGTCGATGCCTCATTAAAACCTTCTCGCGCCACCGAGGTAGGAAAAAGTGCATCCCCGACCAAACGATTCTTACACGAATAGTGCTCACAAAGTTTACAAAATATAAAATCACTCCAAATACAATTTCAGATGTTCAATGTTCCATGGTAGCCTTAACGAACGCCTGAGCTTGTCTTGCAAACGGTATGTCCCGCTCTTGACTTTCCCTATCACTTCGTATGGTCCTTCCCAGTTTGGGGGGAGCTTACCGAGGCTTTTATCCTTGGTATGCATAAAAACTCGTCTCAGAACCTTATCCCCGACTTTGAATTCCCGTCGTCGGACTTTGGACGCATACCGACTCCTCATTAGAGTCTGATAATGTAAAGAATTTAGCTGAGCACGGTTTTGCTTTTCTTCTATGAGGTCGAGAGCTAACTGCCTGTCACCTTCATTTGTGTTTTTATCGTAGGTACCGATCCTGAAAGATGGAAAATGGATTCTGCCGGAGTGACCGCATCCATGCCACATACCAAAGCATAAGGTGATTCTTTAGTCGCCGTTCGAGGCGTAGTTCGGTAAGCCCACAACACTTCCTGCAAATAGTCTGGCCATTTGCCAACTTTTCCTTCGAGGTTCTTTTTTAGTCCGTCTAGAATGGTTTGGTTGGTGACTTCGACTTGCTCGTTCGCTTGAGAATGGAATGGGGCAGAGAAACATTGCCTAATCTTATGAGTTGTGCAAAAAGATTTCATCTCCCTGCTATCGAATTGGGGTCCGTTATCCATGGTGAGCTTCTGGGGTACCCCAAATCGACAACAGATATTGGACCAAATAAATCTGACGATGTCCTTAGTCTTAGTGGCGGATAATGGTTCGACTTCAACCCATTTGGAAAAGTAATCCACAATCACCACGATCGTTTTTCTCCCACCAGATGCCATTGGTAATGGCCCTACAAGATCGATTCCCCATCGGTTGAAGGGTAATCCTTCAGATATGGATTCTAAAGGGGCCGCAGGCATGCTTATCGCATTTGCAAATCTATGACAAGTGTCGCAGGTTTTTACTATCTGCTGAGCATCTGTCGTTATCGTCGGCCAATAAAACCCGGTGAGAAAAATTCTTCTTATCAATGCCTTGTAACCACAATGAGCCGCGCCCTCTCCGTCATGTAACTGGGCCACAATGATCTACGACTCATTTACCCCCAAACACCTCAGTAAGGGCCGGCTGAACGATTTTTTGTATAGAACATCGCCCAATAAAACATAGCCTCGGGCTTTGTTGCGCACCTTTCGAGCCGAGGCGCTATCGTCCGGAAGCAGACCTTCGGCTAGGAAAGCAATTATATCCCGTCGCCAATCCGAAATAGTTACCAACGACACCTGACAGGCAATTTCGGGTCGATTATCCAACTCTTTCCTCTTTATGATCGATGGGATTTCTTGTTCGGTTACCCAGGGGTAACTGTTTAAGCAAGAGGTCGATGCTAGAGAGTCGGCTACCATATTTTCGGTTCTTAGGATATGTTTATATGTTATCTTAGCGAATGACACGGCTAACACCCTTAATGCGGCTAAGTACTGAACCAGATGTTCCTTCCTAGCTTCCAAAGCTCCCGAGACTTGATTTATCAAAAGTTGAGAATCACTAACGAGACGTACATGCCGAGCCCCACACACCTGTGCTAGTCGCAAACCGGCCAGGGCGGCTTCATACTCGGCTTCGTTGTTAGAAGTGGGAAAACCAAATCGGATTGCCTGATGCATACTTATGCCCATTGGGGTGACTATTTGTACGCCCGCTCCGCAGCCATTTACGTTCGATCCACCGTCGGTGCGGATGATCCACTCATTTGGTTCGGCTTCTCCAGTCGATGCGTCTTGGTCCGGGCGGTCGGAATGGAATTCCACTATAAAATCAGCCAAAACTTGGCCTTTAATGGCCGTCCGTGGCTCAAAATTGATGTCGAAATCGCCCAACCTGACCGACCATTTAGACATTCTCCCTGACATGTCCGGACGCTGAAGAACGTACTTGAGTGGAAACGAGGTGCGAACGATAATGAGGTGCGCTTGAAAATATGGCCGCATTTTTCGTGCCGCGGTTACTAATGCCAAGGCCATTTTCTCCAGCCTCAGATACCGCGTTTCCGCATCCAGTAAGCTTTTGCTCACGAAGTATACCGCTTTAGGGGCCGTTCCCGACTCGCTGATCAATGTCGCACTTACTGCAAAATCCGAAACTGCTATGTAAAAAAAAAGAGTCTCGCATGTCAGAGGCTTCGTTAGAAGGTTTGGGGATGACAGATAAGTCTTAATCTCTAAAAAGTTTGCGTTACAATCCGGTGTCCACACAAAATTCTTGGCGTTTCTCAGGACCTGAAAAAACAGAGCGCACTTGTCAGATGAACGAGAGATAAACTGATTTAAAGCCGCTAGACGCCCGGTCAATATCTAAACTTCCTTGACATTCTTAGGCGGAGTCATGTTGGTAAGAGCTTGGAGTTGGGTCGCATCGGCCTCAATTCCCTTTTCGCTAATAAAGAAACCCATAAATTTGCCCGACCTTACCCCGAAGGAGCATTTTTCTGGGTTGAGCTTGAGATTTATACCCCTGAGGTTGTCAAAAGTTTCTTTCAAATCAGCAAAATGTTCCTCGTCCGTGCCGCTCTTTACTAACATGTCATCGATGTAGACTTCCATATTCCGCCCGATCTGACAATCGAAGGTTTTGTTAACCAACCTCTGATAAGTCGCTCCGGCATTTTTTAGTCCGAACGGCATGACTTTGTAGCAATACAAGCCTCGGCCTGTTATAAACGCCGTGCTTTCCTGATCCGCTGGGTGCAACTTGATCTGGTTGTAGCCTGCGTACACGTCCATGAATGACAGCAGTCTGTTTCCTGACGTTGAGTCCACCAACTGGTCGATCCTCGGCATTGGGAAGCGATCCTTCGGGCATGCCCGATTGAGGTCGGTAAAGTCCACACACATCCTTCACTTTCCGTTTTTCTTTTTACCATGATTGGGTTGGATGTCCAGAGCGGGTAACTCGACTCCTTAATGTGTCCGACGCTGATCATTCTTTCGACTTCTCGCAGAATGATTTCTGCCTTTTCTGGGGAAAAAGCCCAGCGCTTTTGCGAAATGGGTCTGAAATTTTTGTTGATAGTTAGCTTGTGAATCACATGATTCTCTGGGACTCCGGTTATGTCCTTTGAACACCACGCGAATAAATCTAAATTCTCCTGCAGTAAAGATAACAAATGTTTCCTGAAGGCTGGTGACAGCCGGATTCCGATCTGCAAGCCTTTCCCTTCGGTAAATGGGTGTTTTTTACATTCTTCGTCGGTGGTTAAAAAACCGGGAGCTTCCCTAAGATCATCAACGGGTAACGACCCCAAGGGAAGCCCCTTTAATTGCTAGTCCCGTGCTTGTGCCATCTCATGATCCTTTTTGGGTGCCAAAGCCGCTCGGTAACACTCACGTGCCGCTTTCTGGCTGCTCCGGACTATGCCCACGTTGTTTCCGACCACGTATTTCAAACATTGATGAACTGTGGACGATACCGCATGCATTCGTGATAACCATGATCTGCCAAAAATAGCGTTGTGAGAAGCTGGTGCGTCCACCACCACGAATAAGACAGTGACCTCTTTCTTGAACGGTTCGCGGCCTAGTTGAACGATACCCTCGAATTCACCAACCACGTCTGCTGTCGAACCCGTAAACCCCACGATGGTTCGGTCCGACCGCGTAATGACCGGAGGTGTCCTGAACTTTGTGATGGTCAGATGCGAAGATTATGTTGGCTGAGCTACCGGTGTCTACCAGGATACGCCAGACCTCTTCCCCCGCAATGGCCGCCCCGATAACGATGGCGTCCTCATGAGGGCAGGCTATATCTCTCATGTCGTCGTCGTCAAAATATAGGATCGGTGAAGGGATACCTTTTGAGTGGGGATAGGGTCGGGCTTCCAACTGGGTAGCCAGATTCACGATATGCCGTTTTCTAGAGGAGTGTGTGGTACCTGCCATAGTCTCCACCGAAAATAGTCAATGATTCAAAAATTTATAAAGGTTTCTTACATTCCCAATACTTCCCGTAGCTCCTTCTTCAATCATCCCGATGATGTTGCGATTCACCTCTGGGTCGAGGTATTCGATTGGAACATCAAACGGGTCGGTGACTTCGGAAATGGTCATTGTGGTTTCGGACTTCGGTATCGTTACGACTTCTCTCGAACCCTGCTGAGCTTTCTTTTTCACGTACTCTAGGAGGTTCCCGTGCTCTATCAACATCTGTATCTCCTTTTTGAGGGCAGTGCAATCCTTAGTATCGTGCCCCACGTCTTCATGGTAGCGACAATACGGGTTGTTCCTCTGTTCCCGAGGCGTTGGTATAGGGAAAGGCCTCTGATACATCCTGCTTTTCTTAGTCTTTTCGTAGATCGAAGACACGCATTTCGTCAAGTCAGCGAAGTAAGCGGGTCGGATCCACTTGTTAGACATGAGTCGCGAAACCACTTGATTCGTCTGTTTTGCTTTCTGGCTTAGGGGAGCCGAAGGCTTGATCGGAAAGGATTGGGTCGGTGGTATTGTGCTGACCGGCTGGGCTTGCTGAGCATAGCTGAATTGAGCCCCTTGTTTTATAACGAGCGATGCTTGCGCGCTCTGCTGAATTTGTGCCGTCAGTTCGGACGCCTCGGTTTCTTCTATCAGTATCTGTTTTTCTATTTGGGCCAGAAGAGTGGAAAAAGTAAACGCTTGTTTTTTGGTAACTGCTTGCTTCATCGGTCCCAGGAGCAAGCCCAAGCGATACGCGGTTAGTGCCACGTTCTCCTCGCAATGGTCCAGGTCGGTCTTAGCATCAATAAAATGCATGGTGTAATCCATGAGGCTCTCTTCCAACCTCTGCTTACAATTCATAATGGTGTCTTCATTAGCTCGCAAACTCTTGCTTCCGACGAAGTGCTGTCAGAACATCTTCTAGAACATCCCGAAGTTTTTAATATAACCCTGTGGTAACCGGTTGTACCACTTGGACGCTCGATCCCTGAAGGTCATCGAAAACGCCCGACATAAAAGCTTATCGTCATTGTCGAAACTCAACATAAAGTTTTTGAAGGCTTCCAAGTGATTATCCGGGTCCCTCTTTCCGTCATACTTTTCCAATTAGGAAATATCAAACCTCTTCGGGAGATGTCCCGATAATATCTCGTCGGACAACGGTGAAGCTCTCCAATTCATTCTGAATCCGAACGCTCCGCCTCCGAGCCCTTCGGTCTGAATCCCGTAGAGACCTTCGTCCTCGGGGTTGATGAATTGGCTACTAGTTCGGTACCCCTAGTTCTGGCTGTTCGAAGGTCGCCACTGGACCTGAGGTAGAGCTACCCGTTCTTCTCTGCTGCCTGCTTGCATATCTTCTTTCTCAAACGACGCTGGTGGTCTTTTTTCGGAGCTACCCTTCTTGTACTTAGGAGAATCTGAACGGGGTGCCCTATCCCGTCGGGAACGGTTTTTCTGCGCGCGCTTGTTTAGCCTTTCCTTGCGTCTGTACTCTCTTCCCGACGAGTCACCCGAAGTGTAGTCAGCGGAGACGCCGTGGTTATCCTTCAGATACCGCTCCTCTCTGGCATTCTGCCGGCCCTCCGGGCGAGGCTCCCGATAATATCTAACAGGTCAGGCCTCGAGGCGATGTCCCGCAGTCGGGTTGCCTTCGCCGCGGTTTTCTATGAGTGGTTCTTTACCTTTTCCTTCCCGAACTCTTTTTTCGTCTAACACCCATTCTTTCTCAGCGTTTAATCTGGAAATGTCTTCCAGCAGCTGTCTCCTGGTCATGATAAGGGTCGAACGCTTGTCCCGACCCTGGGCGTAATACTCCCAACCCGGGGCTTCTTCGCCTTCAGATAGTGAAACGACTCGGGCCACTTCTCTCCCGACCCTCTCTCCGATAATTTCGTCATTCATTCTTTAAGATCAGATCGCGATTTTCAAAGAAAAAAATTCCTTTTTGGTATCACGGATTCCCACAGACGGCGCCAATGATGAGAGAATAAATGACTAAGAAGGATATTAAATCTTGGACCTGATGTGACTAGAGCACAAATGTAGAGAGAGAAAGTAGAAAGAGAATATTATATTAAGAATGTCCCACCTACCAAGAATAACGGGTCTCCTTTTATAGTGGAGATGGGTGGACCCATTAATGTCCTTGGTGGGCTTGTTTTATTTCTTCTTTTAGTCCTTCATAAAATACCTTGTTTACAAATTATCCTCTAATAAAAGATAAATACAGTCATAGACATATTAGTTTTCTTCTATTTACAATTCACTCCTTATTATCAATATCGGCGAATTATTCCTTTATCAAGCCCCATCATCATATTTGAAATCATCTGAAGTCATGTTGTATTTGTCACTTTGTGCTAAAATATGAAAGGGAACTTCATCATCTGACACAAACTCCTACAGTTTCCCAAGAGACCGTTTGGGAAACGTTTCGTGGAACAAAAAGACAATATTGGCTTTAACAGATTCTTCCCTTCGTTCAATGGATCTTTACACCCCCTCAGCATATTCATTTTTTGCAGTAACTATATCTTGGGCCTTTGTGTCATTCAAAATGGTTATTTCATCATCCATTTTCTTGATAAGATCTTGTAGTTCATTCTTATCCTTAGAGAGTTGTTCATTGACAGCATTTTCTTTTTCCAGTGCTTCATTCAAGTTTTTAAATTCATGGGAAGTGGTAGTTTATAGTTTGGTGTAACTGGTTTGTGTTTTTTCTCGATCAGCCTTAGCTTGTTTCAAATCAGCACTCAGTTTCTCCTTTTTCTTTGACCAAAGTGTCAACCTTTTTCTATTCGGTCGCAAAGGAGACCTTCAGGCTTTGATTGTCAATTTGAAGGGAAGTGATATATTTTGTCTCAACTCTGACTTATCTTTCCAAGTCAACTATGGGCTGGGCTAAGACTTCGTAGCCCAAGGTGTCATACTCCTCGAATAATTCAAAATATCCACTATTGTGAGTTACTGCATTGGCTATGTTGGATAATTGAGGGAAGGTTCGTTCAAAATCTTCTTTCTCAAATTCACTGAAATACAAGTTCTCTATATCGTCCAAGTTAACCTCGCCTTTAACAGGAGGTTGGTCAACAGTAGGAAACACTGGAGAGGAAGGATCAACATGAACCCCTTCTTCAGTAGGAACTTCAGTAGGAAAGATGGGAGGAATGACCTCGAATCGGAGTATGATCTCTGAACCGATGACAAATTTCTTCTTCTATTTTGTCTTGTTATCACTACATTATTGGCTCCTCTTGTGCCCCTTTTTCTTCTTATTTTTTGAAGAATGTTGTGGCCTTTTAGCCTCACCTACTGTTACTGCAACTGTCTCTAATAATGCAACATCAATCTCTCTTGAAAATCCCGAACTACCTGCATCAGGAATCCCTTGTGAGAAGTCTCTATTTTTTTCTTCTTGATTTTATCGCGATGACTATGAGCCTTATTCCTACCCGGTAAATAGAGCTTACCATCTTTTTCCTCAGTCTGTTTGAAAATTTTAGCAGCTGTAGGAAGACTGGTGAATTGTTCTCATGAGAGCTCTCTAGTTGAGCTTGTTCTCCATATATGGGCCCTTATCATGTTAGATGCAGTGAAACAATTGTGGAAACCAATTCCTCAATTATTTTTTGGCCCATTTATTCAGCTTTATGAAAGTGGTTCGTCCTTCTTCCAAATGTTCTAAGAACATCTTGGAAAGCACTGAAAAAAATATCTGATGTACAATTTAATATCAATATTACCCGATGTAAGGACCAATATTAATACATAATAAAGAGAATCATTAAATGTTTGCCTGAGCTTTTCCAGTATGTGGTTAGCAAACTTGGATTCTCATTGTTTCCGATTTTCTTACCATTCTCCCAAGCATCACTGATGCAGATGAATCGAATCCTCCAAGACTTGTCAGTTTCTAGCAGGCCATTAACCACCTTGTAGTCATTCCCCATGTTGAAATAATAGAAAGGGATATGATGGTTTCGACATAAGCCGACCACATCAGCAAACTGTTCCATAGACATTGAGATCTTGGAAAGCCTTAAAGAAATGATGTTGGCTAATAATGTATACCAATCATTAGGGCTTAACTAACTCGGACATAGATTTACTAAGTAAAAATATCTAACTATCTCTAGGTCTAAAGGGAACTGAAGGCCCCAGTTGAGCACTTTGGTATATACCATTAGCTTCCTGATTTTACTGTTCATCGGAGTCTCATCACGGATGGGAATTCTCACCTTTATTCTATCCAAATCAGCAATGTGGGTATACACATAAGATATTTGAAGTGCTAACAAGTACTTGACACTAACCTTGGAGGAGTTGGGCCTCACTCGCCGAACAAAGCACTTCAGAAGCAGTTCGACATTAAGTTGTGCTACTACCTTCTCATTTTCTCAAACTATACTAGTGTCCCCAATATGTCCAGAGGTCTCTAATGGGGTATCTTGCCCATTATCTTCCATCGTCTCCTCCATTATTTGTGGTGTTTGATCAGCCAATTTGTACCCAATACCTTCTTTCTTAATATGAGAAGTTTTGGTGGGAGGAGTCGAAGGGTTTGGATCCAAAATTGGCAGTATTTGAGACTTTACCTTTGGAGGACCTTCTTTGGGTTTCTCTTCCTCTTTGACAGTTGGAGATTCATTTTTGGCTTTAGTTAGTCATTAACCCTTTGAGGTGGGCTCTATCCTATATCTGACCCCATATAAATGGAAGAGGATGGAGTTTTGCGACTGGTAACAGCTCTAACTCTGGGAAAAAAGTTATCTTTTGGTTGAACTGGTGGTTCTGGTTGTTTTGGTTGGTGAACTAGTGGTTCTGGTTGTTCTGGTTGGTAAACTGGTGGTTCTGATTGTTCAAGATTTATTAAAGATAGAGTAGGGGAAGTTTTCTTGGAAACTGTTATTGGTCTGTAAGAAGATGAACTCATGTCTGGTTTTGATACCTCTTCAATGATCAATCCACTAGGAGAGGCATGTAGTTCGGCCGCGATTCTGGACTCTATTTTCTCTCTGTCTAACTCAGACAAGTTGAGCCAGCCTCCTTTAATTAAGGCAGTTCCTGTCATGAACATAAAATATTGAGAAATATTGGAGGAGTTGAACACTTCTGAGATTTCTAAGTTTCCCTCTCTAGATTTAGAATTTGGAATTTTTTCTTACTCTAGAAATGGAAACAATAAAAAACATACTTATATAATAAAATAGTCTATTTGAGTGTTTCATAGAGGAGAAGTGAATCATCAAAGGTAATAATTAAAGTCTATTAACTATATCCCCTTTAATTTTGAAAGTATAGTTGCAAGTCCCTATGAGAAAACGACTAGTAGGTCCAACTAGATGCTGACACGTGTAATAGAAGACTAATAATAAATTTGCAACCTTTGATCTGATTAATAGACCCTTCAAATTCACTTCAAAGACAGAATATACATTATTCGATATAGTTAGCTCTTCCAAAGGTTTTTTGAAAAAACTAAGGGGGAAATATGATCAGTTCGGATATTGTTGGAAGCATATCTCCAGTAATAATGATAATATCCGAAGGGCATTTCGGACAGACCAAATAAAAGACACTGGATGAACAATAGCTTGAGTGGAACAATGACTCAGTTATGTGCCTAGTAGCTCATTTCTTGGGCATAGGGGTTCATATGAATGACCCGAATATAAGATTCGACCCACACAACCCATGATTCAGGGAAAAAATTTATAAATATCCAAACCAACATCATTAAGAGGGTTGGACTTTTTCCAAAGACATTTAATATAAGCACACACCTCATTTCTCTCACAACCTTTTACAAAAATAGTTAATATCCACCAGCTAAAGTCTTTTCCCATTTTTACCCATAATCGAGATTTTACCATCACCAATAGTGACTCTGCCCCACCATCCAGCTATGAATACATGCGCCTCATGACAGAAGGATCAGGCTGGACCAAAAGTTTGGAAATTGTCAGCAATAACTCTACCACCGGTCAGATTGGACACAATGAAAGAGAACAATTATCTACCGAAATCACCTCACCTCGAATGCAAATCAGAAAGAACACTCAACCGGTTAGATCAAGTATGTTTGGGAACACCCCCACGATGTATTAGTTAATTTTCTAAACTCTTAAATCAATTAAATTGCTTTAATTAAATGTGTCTTCCTAGCTGGAATGTGAGGGATTTAAACGAACCCGTTTGTCAAAAGGATATCCGTTAATTTATTTATTATAATAACATCAATGTTATTTGTTTGCTTGAAACTAAAGTTAACATCGAAAATGTTAACCTTATTATGAATATTATGTTTCCTTGGTGGCATAATCAAACAAACCATAATTTCCACCATTACGGTAAAATTTGGATCGTTTGGAACCCAAGTGTATGCAATATCACCATGGGTTTCACTTCCCCCAAGTTATGAATTGTAGTGTAACTTGGATTGCTAAGCACCTTATCCTAAGCCTTACCGTTGTTTATGTATTTAAATGAGCCATCTAACCGTCAGCCCTTTTAGAGAGAAATGGCCTCCATTGCCCAAACCAATGCTTTGAACCTTTGGATTGTCATTGGAGACTTCAATGCGATTTGCAACCCTTTGAGCGCTCCAACTCGAAAAACCGCTGGAATAGATTTATTTATTCATTTAATGATTGTTGCCGCACCTACGGACTTGATGATCTTTGTTCCTTCGACTTCCACTACTCCTGGTTCAGTCGTCAAATCGATAACACTATCTCGTCAAGGATTGATAGAGCCATTATCAATGGCCTCTGGCATGATACCTTCCCCAACTCATTCGTCCACTTCGACCTCTGTTAGTCATTTTCTCACGCAAGTATACGCGGTCAAAAGTAGCAAGTAATAAATAAGAAAGATCGTTCCCACGAAGACTAGGTGTATAAGACAAGAATTCACTTATGCAACAACGTATGATTATTAAACTAATGCTTGAACGAGTAATAAAGTATGAATGTAACTAAACAAATCAACTAACGAAATTATCTAATGAGTTTACTTATGCGAGAGAAAACATGGAACCCTAACTTCATTGTTTATTTTACTCAGAGTATTAATATACTTAATCAATATGTAAGATAACTACGATTACTAATCAGATATCACAAAATCAGAATACGCTACCTTTCAGTACACGTAAACCAAATCACTTAAACAACCACAAAAGAGATAGCAGTTAAGCAGACACCGCATGCATGACAATCCTATATGTCTATATGAATTGAGGTACAATTGTTTTTAAGCACAAGTTACCTATTTCGATTACATAGGGTAATATGATATGGTTAATGACATATTACGAATCATGAACAATTACAATATGAACCATTCAAGAACCTATGCTAGCATGGCAAGTTCTAAACCCTTAAATCCACTTTCGCATTCATTAAAGATTAACAAACTAGATGTTCGCGACGCATCTAAAATTAAGCACAATCATACTAGGTAACCGATAAACGTATCTCACAAATTAATTAAGCAATAAACCCTAAATATTATTCAAACAAATCCACTAAGGTTCCATGACAACGATTAGTTCATAATCGAACAAATCATCATCATGGATGCAAAAGTTAACATAATTGTTTAGGAAGAATGTAAAAAAAATGAATAAAAAATTTAGAGAAAGTTAAACCGAACAAAAGTTTAGAGAAAGTTAAACCGGAAAACTGTCTGCCTCCTGCCGACTGAAAATCCAAAACAGCTGTCACCTGCTCCTCTGCCGATCGAAAAAATCGCCAATTACTTTTTTAGTGACAGCCAATCTCCTTTTTGTTTCTCTACTCTCCCGAAAGGAAACCCAAAAGCGGCCCTAAATCGATTCAGTCGGCCACTTGTGTTTTTCTTTCTCTCCTATAGTCTTTTCTTTTCGTCTCTGTTTTGTATTTTGCCGCAAACTCAATCAGTGCCTCTTCTCCCTTCTGTCCGTCTCTGTTATTTATAACTTTTCTCGTGAAAACCTAAGAAGCCCATTGCATTTCTTTCTTTCTCGTGGGCTTTTAATTAAATGCTTCCGCTGGACCCACACTCATATAATTATATAGTATAATTATTTAATTCCTTCCTTTGTCTATGTTCAGCAGAATAGACCAATAATATTTGTTTTCCTTTTCTCGCTTGTTTTGCACCAAAAAAATCCAAAACTGTTTTGTATTCCTAAAAAAAATCAAATTACAAATCGTAAAATATTTATGTTAAATAAAATAATATTTTAAACAATATAGCTAAATAAAATATTCGCATTAATCGAATGTTTTTTTTCTTAATTCAGCATTAATTTCCTTTTATGCTTTGCTTTAATATTTTTTTCTTAATTTAATATTTTAAACAATATCTTAGAAAATATATTTTCTTTTTTTTTCAACATTAATATATTTTTCAAGCATTAATATATATTTTTTTGAAAATCACTCGTCATAATATATTTCAAGCATTAATATATATTTTTTTTGGAAAATCACTCGTCATAATATATTTCAAGCATTAATATATATTGTTTTTGGAAAATCACTCATCATAATATATTTTCGTAGCATTAATATATTTTTTTTCAACATGAATATATTTTTTTCAAGCATCAATATATTTTTGTTTGTTTTCAATTGTTCCAAAATTGCCCTCAAGTACATTAATTTCCAGTTTCTTTAATTTCAACCCCAAATTTATTAATATTATCACAATTTACCCACGGCACTAGCGTCTTTAAGAATACTGGAAAAATATGTTAAAACTCAACGAATATTTGAGAATCGATGACGATTTTAAGAATAATGGAAGCGTAATAAGTGATATGAAATGCACTTATCAAACCCCCAAACTTAAACCATTGCTTGTCCTCAAGCAATGCAAAACAGGTTTAACAATTGATGCATGAATGCAACTGAATTTAAATGAATGCAAGAACGCAATGATCCCGAACGAGTAACCGTAACTAATTCAGCATAAATGCCTCAACGAATGTAATGACCTCGGAATATGAAATAATTAGGTACTCAAATGTTAGCAATACAAGTGAAGAAGCGTGCGTGTGTGCTCAAACTCAATCGACATGTTTTTAGTACCAATTAATGGACCTTACTTGTTCTCATCATAATAATCACTAGATTAGAAACGAAATACAACCTAGATTCTTCATAGTCAAGTTGCACATCCATATTTCTCCGGGGTTGTCAAAGATTTATTATGCTTTACTCTATATACAGACACACAAAGGCTTATTTGACCATGCAATGGACGAGGTCCCTTAAAGACTTATACAATGGTGCCCATGTAACGAGCTTTAGGTTAGCGGATCCCAGAACGGAAAAATCTTAGGTCACTAGGCACAAAGTCCCCTAGAACTTAATAACTCGAGCACCAAAGAGCTCATCCTAGCCAATTTTTACCCTTTTTTTTAATCAGCGATTGGGAATGAGTGTGTTTCACTCCATCTCATTCCACCCCTAGACTACTCGTAATATGCAGCCCCCAGCGAGAGGACGTACGTCAACGAGCGGCTACTAGCCTTTGACGCTTAACTGAATAATACACATATTTATCTTTTAACTCCCCCAAACTTATCTTTTTGCAATCCATGAGCTAATAAAGGATTAAGGTGTAATTCTGAACCTAAGCAAGGATTATGTATAACAATACTCAAGTGCGTCCGTAACTAGCATAAAAACAATCGATGAGTCTACATGTATTAATTGTGCTTCTACATCAAGCAAGCTAACTGACAAGCAACCTAATTAGATTTTATTCCTACTGTCATTCCAAATAATTTTCATCATTGGCTACTTAAGTAGAAACAACAACTCAAGGGATCAAAGACGCAAAATACATATACAAAATGCTATGCTAATAGACTAACTCGACCCTAAACACAGTCTATATGATCATGGCATGAATATGCAAATAAACATGACTAACATGAATAACTACTATGATGAATGCAACTACAAGAAATTAAAAGAAACAAGAAACACTCCCATATTCGTCCAGCATTGTTGATCATTGTTTCCCAGTGGGTTGCCTCCCACGAAGCGCTTGTTTAACGTCGATAGCTCGACGATACCACTCGGAATCATATAGTGTCGAGGTGGATGCTGAATGCCTCATGGTTCTCCATATTTCCATAGTAATGCTTGAGTCGTTGACCATTGACTTTGAATGCTTTATCTGGCGAGTCCTCATAGATTTCAACTGCTCCATGTGGATATACTGTCTTGACTTTAAAAGGTCCAGACCACCTTGACTTGAGCTTCCCTGGGAAAAGCTTTAGACGAGAGTTGAAAAGAATAACAAGTTGGCCTGGATCAAAAGCTTTATGTACAAGCTTCATATCATGCCGTTTCTTGACTTTTTTCATTATACATCTTCTGATATCTGCTATGGTCCAACCAATGGCTGATTTGAACTTCCCCATAACTCTTAATAGCTTTTCTTCCTCACTACCTGAAAGGTTAGATGCAATAATAACAGGTAATGTAGATGACTCTCCTAAGAAAGCATACCTGAGATGATCTGGTAGTGGTTTGAGTTCAAGTTTAGGAGCTTCTTGTAGAGAAGGTTTAAGTTTTTCCTGAGAATCCTTAAGATCACCCAATACGAGCGACTCATGTGGAATATTGAGCCTCTTTTGATACGGGGCTTCCTGTAGTAGTTGAACAGATTCAGATATTTCTTCGTCTTCGAAGTCAGATTCACCATGTAGAACTCTGCCTAGAGCATTTGAACTCGCGAACTGATCCAACTCATTACTGTGCGAAGAATCGACCGTATCCAACCTAAAACATTCCTCATCCTCTATTGGGGATTGCATAGCCTTGAAAACGTTGAAAGTGACAGTCTGATCTTGAACTCTCATAGTGAGCTCCCTTTTTTGGACATCAATCAAAGTTTTGCCCGTAGCCAAGAATGGCCTTCCCATGATTATGAAGATGTTTTTGTCCTCTTCGAAATCCAAGATAACGAAGTCAACAGGAAAGATGAGCTTGTCTACCTTTACTAAGATATCTTCTATGATACCACGAGGATATGCGATAGAACGATCAGCCAGTTGCAAAGAGATATTAGTCGGTTTTGGCTCAGGTAGCCCAAGTTTCTCAAACACAAATAGGGGCATCAGATTGATGCTCGCTCCCAAATCACATAAACATTTGCTGAAAGTTAAATTGCCGATTGAACAAGGAATAGTGAAGCTTCCTGGATCTTTAAGTTTGGGAGGCAATTTTTGTTTTAAGATCGCACTGCATTCCTCAGTGAGCGCCACTGTCTCAAAATCACCAAGCTTTAGCTTTTTCGAAATAATTCCCTTCATTAACTTGGCATAACTAGGCATTTTCTCTAATGCTTCAGCAAAAGGTATGTTGATGTGTAGCTTCTTGAACACCTCCGAAAATCTCCCAAACTGAGCATCTAGCTTCTGTTTCTGCAACCTTTGTGGAAAAAGTGGAGGAGGGTAGATCGTAGGCTCAACAACTGACTGAGATAGCTTTTTAGGTGGCTGATCTTGACCAGAATTAACCTCAGATGAGGGCTGATTTTGAGCAGAATTTTTCATAATGGACTGATTTTGAGAAGAATCCGCCTCTTGTTCAATTGTGGGGTTCTCAGCAACCTTTCCTGATCGCAAGGTGATAGCTTAACATTGCTCTTTGCCGTCCCGTTTACCTGGATTATGTTCCGTGTCGCTAGGAAGAACTCCCTGAGGTCTAACAATCATGTTACTGGCCATCTGCCCAATCCGATTTTCCAAGGTCTTGTGAGATACCATGAGACTTTTAATCATTAACTTCATCTCTTCGAATTCATAGTCTCTCACAGAATGTTGAGAAGGGTCCGGATGTTGATTCTGAGGTAGTCTTGGGGCATACTGTTGAGATTGATGTTGCTGCCCTTGTTGCTGAAATCCAGGAGGAGCGTATGGCTTAGCACCCTAATGCTGATTACCTTGTTGATCAATGCTCCAACTGAAGTTCAGATGATTTCTCTTGCTTGGGTGATAGGTGTTTGAGATCGGTTGTTGATTCTGCCTCTGAAAGTTACTCACAAATTGCACTAACTCAGTAGATATTGGGTATTGTTGAGTGTCATGCCCTCCAGCACAAATCTCGCACGCACTAGCTACCTGTTGTACCCCTAGTTTAGTCAAATAATCTACCTTCATGTTTAGAGCTTCAAGCTGAGCTGCTAAAGCAGTGGCAGTGTCTACGTTAAGAATACCAGCTACTTTATGTTGTGACTGTCTCTGAGAAGGGTTCTGGAATTCATTAGCAACCATCATCTCAAGGAGCTCATGAGCTTCCTCATAGCTTTTCGTTAATAAGGCTCCCCCAGATGCAGCATCGACCATGGGCCTTGTTTGCGCACCCAACCCATTGTAGAAGCAATTTATTACTAACCAATCATGCATCCCATGATGAGGACATTTTCTGAGCATCTCCTTGTAACGCTCCCAAGCTTCACTTAAAGATTCACCATATGACCGAGAAAACTGAGTAATAGCATTCCTCAAGGCGGCTGTTCTTGCCATAGGAAAGAATTTTGAGAGAAATTTCTATGCTAGTATATCCCAAGTAGTGATCGAGCCTGCTGGTAAAGAGTGTAACCAGCTCTTAGCTTTGTCCCTCAGAGAAAATGGGAAGAGTCTCAGTCTTATGGCATCATCTGAAACACCGTTGAACTTGAAAGTATCACAGATTTCAAGGAAGGTCATAATGTGCATATTAGGATCCTCAGATGAAGCTCCCCTAAATTGACAAGAATTCTGCATCATTTGAATAGTGCTGGGTTTAATCTCAAAATTATTCGCAGCGATATTGGGTCTGACAATGCTGGACTGAATGTCTATGATCTTTGGTTGAGAGTATTCCATGAGTGCTTTTGGAGCTGGATCTCCCATTGTATACACGCTCAAGTACCTGAAGCACAAGAAACACTCGAAAAGCAAGTAACCGAATCAAGTCAGTAGATTTATAACGACCCCTGCTGATAAGCAATAAAACTGTCAAATAACATCGAGTCCCCGGCAACGGCCCCAAAAACTTGTTAGTCATTTTCTCACGCAAGTATACACGGTCAAAAGTAGCAAGTAATAAATAAGAAAGATCGTTCCCACGAAGACTAGGTGTATAAGACAAGAATTCACTTATGCAACAACGTATGATTATTAAACTAATGCTTGAACGAGTAATAAAGTATGAATGTAACTAAACAAATCAACTAACGAAATTATCTAATGAGTTTACTTATGCGAGAGAAAACATGGAACCCTAACTTCATTGTTTATTTTACTCATAGTATTAATATACTTAATCAATATGTAAGATAACTACGATTACTCATGACATATCACAAAATCAGAATCCGCTACCTTTCAGTACACGTAAACCAAATCACTTAAACAACCACAAAAGAGATAGCAGTTAAGCAGACACCGCATGCATGACAATCCTATATGTCTATATGAATTGAGATACAATTGGTTTTAAGCACAAGTTACCTATTTCGATTACATAGGGTAATATGATATGGTTAATGACATATTACGAATCATGAACAATTACAATATGAACCATTCAAGAACCTATGCTAGCATGGCAAGTTCTAAACCCTTAAATCCACTTTCGCATTCATTAAAAATTAACAAACTAGATGTTCACGACGCATCTAAAATTAAGCACAATCATACTAGGTAACCGATAAACGTATCTCACAAATTAATTAAGCAATAAACCCTAAATATTATTCAAACAAATCCGCTAAGGTTCCATGACAACGATTAGTTCATAATCGAACAAATCATCATCATGGATGCAAAAGTTAACATAATTGTTTAGGAAGAATGTAAAAAAACAAATAAAAAATTTAGAGAAAGTTAAACCGAACAAAAGTTTAGAGAAAGTTAAACCGAAAAACTGTCTGCCTCCTGCCGACTGAAAATCCAAAACAGCTGTCACCTGCTCCTCTGTCGATCGAAAAAATCGCCAATTACTTTTTTAGTGACAGCCAATCTCCTTTTCGTTTCTCTACTCTCACGAAAGGAAACCCAAAAGCGGCCCTAAATCGAGTCAGTCGGCCACTTGTGTTTTTCTTGCTCGCCTATAGTCTTTTCTTTTCGCCTCTGTTTTGTATTTTGCCGCAAACTCAATCAGTGCCTCTTCTCCCTTCTGTCCGTCTCTGTTATTTATAACTTTTCTCGTGAAAACCTAAGAAGCCCAGTGCCTTTCTTTCTTTCTCCTGGGCTTTTAATTAAATGCTTCCGATGGACCCACACTCATATAATTATATAGTATAATTATTTAATTCCTTCCTTTGTCTATGTTCAGCAGAATAGACCAATAATATTTGTTTTCCTTTTCTCGCTTGTTTTGCAAAAAAATCCAAAGCGGTTTTGTATTCCTAAAAAAAATCAAATTACAAATCTTAAAATATTTATGTTAAATAAAATAATATTTTAAACAATATAGCTAAATAAAATATTCGCATTAATCTAATGTTTTTTTCTTAATTCAGCATTAATTTCCTTTTATGCGTTGCTTTAATATTTTTTTCTTAATTTAATATTTTAAACAATATCTTAGAAAATATATTTTCCTTTTTTTTCAACATTAATTTTTTTTCAAGCATTAATATATATTTTTTGAAAATCACTCGTTATAATATATTTTAAGCATTAATATATATATTTTTTTGGAAAATCACTCGTCATAATATATTTCAAGTATTAATATATATTTTTTTTGGAAAATCACTCGTCATAATATATTTTTGTAGCATTAATATATTTTTTTCAACATAAATATATTTTTTTCAAGCATCAATATATTTTTCTTTGTTTTCAAATGTTCCAAAATTTCCCTCAAGTACATTAATTTCCAGTTTCTTCAATTTCAACCCCAAATTTATTAATATTATCACAATTTACCCGTGGCACAAGCGTCTTTAAGAATACTGGAAAAATATGTTAAAACTCAACGAATATTTGAGAACCGATGACGATTTTAAGAATAATGGAAGCGTAATAAGTGATATGAAATGCACTTATCAACCTCCCACGTACATCAGACCACACCTCTATTATTTTATATATCTCGACCCCTATTGTCTCTATCCCTAAAAATTTTAAATTTTTTAATATGTGGTGGTTTTGCCCGACCTTCCAAATCCTTGTCTCTGCAAGTTGGAACCTCCCTTGTAGGAAAAGCCGCATGAAATCTATTGTTATCAAATTAGCCCATCTAGCCCATTCCCTTGCTTCCATGAACAAGCGAAAATTTAGTAATATCAGTCTTAGGGTGGAAGTGGCTCAATATGCCATTGATCAGGCCCAAATTAACCTTGCCACTAACCCGTCTAATAGCTTCCTCATCTCTATAGAGCATGAGGCCGCCAAAACCTATATTTTCTATAGCTGCGCTGAAGAATCCTTTTTCAGGCAGAAATCCATGGAAGCCTGGCTTAATCTAAGAGACAAGAACTTTAAATTTTTCCACAATTATATCTAGGCTCGTTAGGCCCGGAGTAAAATCTTGTTGATCGTCAACCCCGATGGCTTTTCTAGTGCCAATCCTAGAGTGATCTCTACCAATTTCCTCAATCATTTCAATAACCTCCTTAATGTTCTGAGCCCTAAAACTACCCTGGGCTTGATAAAGTCAGGGCTCTCATTAAAACCTCAATTTCTCCTTCCGACAAGTCCAATATGATAAAAACCATTTTGGATAATGAAATAAGAACAGAATTATTTGACATTGACCGTGATAAAGACCCGGGCCTTGATGGTTTTAGTGTTTGCTTTTTCAAATCCTGCTGGCTCACAGTTGGGCCTGATATTTCTTCGGATGTTAAGCATTTTTTATGAAAAGGAAAAATAGACCATAATTGGAACAAATCCCTCATTGCTCTCATTCCCAAAATTGACTCCCCCCTCGTCCCCTTCTGACTATAGGCCCATTTCATGCTGCAACGTAATTTATAATATTATCTCCCAAATCCTTGCAAACAGAATCAAAACAGCTCTCCCAACCTTGATAGACCCTTTCCAATTAGCTTTTGTCTCGGGCCGTTCAATTTTCGATAACATCCTCCTCACTCAAAACCTTATGCATGGCTATCAGACCAACCGCAAGGGCGTCAGATGCGCCCTTAAGATTGACCTAATGAAAGATTTTGATAATATCCAATGGAGGCTTGTTCTGGACGTCCTCTTTGTTATGGACTTTCCTATCACGGTGATCAATTAGAACATCCAATGTATCACCACCCATCTTTCGTTGTTTGTATTTATGGTATGCCCACCAACACCTTACAGGATAAGAAGGGTCTTCGACAAGGAGATCCCCTCTCCCCGTATATTTTTGTCATTGTCATGTAGTTTTTATTAAGCATCCTTCAGGAAAAGAGCCAAATCTCGTCTTTTGGAATTCCTTGGAAATGTCACTCACTCAAAATCAGCAATCTCTGCTTGCGGGTGACCTTATAATCTTCTATCGCGCTAATACACCGTCAGTCAAGCTTATCCAAGAAGAGGTGAATTAATCCACCCTCCTTCCGGATCTCCAGCTCAATTCGAACAAAAATCAAGTTTACCTCTCAGTGACTTCAGAAAGCAAAAAAATCGTTATTTTGAACCTCCTCGGATTTAATGAAGGCACATTACCGATTAAATACTTAGGAGTTCTACTCATTACATCTAGAATTCTATACAATGAGTGAAAACCCTTTTTTCTCAAAATCACCAATCATATTAACTCTTGGATATCAAAGCATCTCCTGTAGGCTGGTAGACTACAATTGATCTAATCAGTTCTCCTCACCACCAAGGTCTACATGCCCTCAATCTTCATCCTCCCTGTGAGAGTCCTAAATAAACTCTCCCAGTTATTCCACTGATTTCTATGGTCTGGCTCGGAGATGAAGATATCGGGGGGCCAAGATTGCCTGGGATAAGCTCATCTTGCATGCAGATGAGGGCAGCCTTGGGATCTCAAACCTAAAAAATTAGAATTAGGCGGCCGTCTTAAAGTTTTTTGTTCCATTCTAACCATAAACCAAAGCTCTCTTTGGACCCAGTGGACCCTTGCTGAGAAAATCAAGAACAAATGCCTTTGGACCCTCCCCCCTCCCTCCACAACCAGTTGGGGATGAAGGCAAATCCTTAAGCTTCGTAATCAACCTGTGGGCATCTACAAAGTTCTTATAGGAAATAGAAACGCCATTTCCGTCTGGTATGACCTCTGGCTCTTTTCAACTTCTAACATCAACCGTTTTGGTCCCAGTATCACAAATCTAATCTCGTTTGTGCAATATATCTCGAGTCGCGGATATCCGATGCAACGGAAGATGAATTTGGCCTTCTCACGTCCCCCCCGTAGGCATATGCAACCTCACCTCTCTGAAATTAGGGACGCTCTAAACGCTCTCATTTGTGTTTCAAAAGATGAAGATATTTTTTCTGGATCCCAAACAAATCTCATCCCAAATTTACCATTAGCAGCACATATGTTTCCCTCCGACCATCTAGAGGCAAGGTTACATGGGATTCATTAGTCTGGAATAAATACTTCATCCTCACACATTCCTTTATCACCTGAATGACCATCCACAACAAGCTCACTACTAAGGATAAGTTGATTGGATGGGGGCCCGACACCCCCGAAATGCATTCTCTGCTCAAGCTGCGTTCTCTGCTCAAGCTTCCCAAAATATTTGGAACACATCCTCATTTTTTGTCATTTTCTTCCTCTATCTGGAAAGCGCTAACTCGAAAGCTCCACATTACCTTTTAGCGCCACCTCCTAGGTTGTGTGGCTTGTTGAAGCAAGCACTTAGACCCCTGTGTTAACGGAAAATGCTATTTATAGCGCACTACGTTTTGCTCGATTGTTTACTTACATATGGATCGAAAAAAATGTAAACTTTTTTAAAAACAACCAAACCCCTGAATTCAGAGATAGTCTATCATATTTTCTCCGACTTTCATTATCGTTATCATGAAACTAAAATCGCGTGATCTATGTAATTGTTTCATATGATGTACTTTTGTTAGGAATTTAATGTTTTATTTGAGGGATCCAATAGTGCATCTACTAGCAAAGAACACAGCGGAGATGCATCTACCAGCAGAGGTATCTAATAAGTGTTAGACTTTAATGCTTTATTTGGTCAAGATAGGAGTTACACTCCACTTAAGTTTGTGTCATTTAATTGTGTTTCCGTTTTTTTTATTGTCCTTTCAGTTTCTCTTCTTAGGTGTCAGTTTCATTTTGTGTACTGACTATTTAATAGTCATTTATATTACCTAATAAAATTATCGAAGCTTTTCATAGCTTTTATCTGAGATTTATTCATCTGAAATCAACAAAATTGGTATCAGAGCCATTAAATTAAAAGAGAAAGAGAGCAAGCACATAGAAAAGATGGGAGAATCGAGTAATTTTGGGCAACCTTGTATACCAAAATTCGATGGAGATTATGACCATTGGAGTCTCCTTATGGAAAATCTTCTTCGGTCAAAGGAGTATTTTGATGTTGTGGAAGATGGAATTGATGAACCAATTAACAAAGAAGGATTGACCGAAGCAGAGAAGAAGACCCTTGCCGATGCAAGGTTAAAGGATTTGAAGGCAAAGAATTATCTGTTCAATGCGATTGGCAAATCAATTCTTAAGACGATAACTTTGAAAGAGACGTCAAAGCAGTTGTGGGATTCTATGAAGACCAAATATCACGGAAATGCAAGAGTGAAGCGTGCGCAGTTACAAACTTTGAGGAGAACGTTTGAATTGCTGGAGATGAAAAATGGAGAATCCATCTCCAATTACTTCACAAGGGTGATGGTGGTAGCAAACGACATGAGAAACTGTGGGGATGATATGCAAGATGTCAAAATTGTGGAAAAGATCTTGCGAACTCTGACTGAAAACTTCAACTACATTGTGTGTTCAATTGAAGAATCGAAAGATATTGACAGTTTATCAGTCGATACCTTGCAAAGCTCATTACTTGTTCATGAGCAGAAAATGAGAAAGCCAAGAATAGTAGAAGAAGAACAGGTACTCAAAGTTTCATACGAGTATCGAAATGGAAGAGGCAGAGGAAGACAATTTGGCCGAGGAAGAGGAAGAGGTAGATTTAACAAGGAAACGGTGGAATGCTATCGTTGTCACAAACTTGGAAATTTTTCATATGAATGTCCTATAGAAGAGAAGACGAACTATGCAGAGATTGGAGAAGAGGAAGGTGATGTTTTGTTAATGGCGTACACACCAGTTCCAGAAGAAAGAAAATTTGTGTGGTATATTGATTCAGGCTGTTCCAACCACATGAGAGGAGACAAAGCATGGTTTTCAAAGCTTGATGAAGAGTTTCAATCCTCCGTAAAACTCGGTAACAATTCTATTCTTTCGGTAATTGGAAAAGGTGATGTAACTTTACGTGTCAATGGAAGGACTCATGTAATTTCAGATGTATATCTAGTACCAGAATTAACGAGTAACTTGTTAAGCTTGGGACAACTTGTACAAAAAGACTGCAAGATTTTGATACATCATGAAGTATGCAAGCTTTATCACCCGGAGTTAGGGTTGGTTATGCAAGCAAAAATGACGGAAAATAAATTGTTCAAGATTTTGGCCTCAAAAGGTAACTTGTTTACGGCTGAGAAATGTTTGAAAATAACAGGAATGGAGGAGCTTAAACTTTGGAATCGAAGGTATGGGCACTTAAGTTACAAAGGTTTAAGAACTCTCAAATATCATAATATGGTCAAAGGGATACCACATCTGAGCACTAACGAAGCTGAGAAATGTGTTAGTTGTTTTGTTGGTAAACAACATCGTGAGAGTATCCCTAAACAAAGTTTGTGGCGTTCGTCAAGGAGGTTGCAGCTGGTACATTCTGATATATGTGGGCCAATTTCTCCAGCATCGAACTCCGACAAGAGATATATTCTTACTTTCATCGATGACTTTAGCAGAAAGGTATGGATATATTTTTTGTCATTAAAGTCGGAAGCTTTTATATTCTTTACTCGATTCAAGATCCAGGTAGAGAAAGAGAGTGGAGAAATGCTAGCATGTCTACGAACGGACAGAGGCGGTGAATTCACTTCAAATGAGTTCACTGATTTTTGTGAGGAAGCCGGAATTAGCAGACAACTCACTACAGCTTTCACTCCGCAACAAAACGGAATTGCTGAGCGCAAGAACCGGACAATAATGAATATGGTGCGGTGTATTTTGAATGATAAAGGAGTTCCTAAACATTTTTGGGTGGAAGCATCAAAATGGGCTATACATGTCTTGAATCGAAGTCCAACTTCCGTGACACGAGGAAAAACACCTGAAGAAATATGGAGTGGAATAAAGCCTAGAGTTGATTACTTTAGAATTTTTGGTTGTATCGCTCATGTCCATGTTCCAGATCAGAAAAGAAAAAAACTTGATGATAAAAGCAACATATGTGTGCTTATTGGAGTAAGCAGCGAATCCAAGGGTTATCGCCTATACAACCCAAAAACAAAAAAGGTCATTACAAGTAGGGATGTGATTTTCGAAGAAGAGAAAAGCTGGGATTGGGGACATAAAACAAAAGAATCAGAGGCTGAGAAATTAATCTGGGAGGATAGAGAAACCGAAGCTGAGGAGAATGTTGAAGAAGTGACTCATGAGCCTGAAACAGAGCAAATAAATGAAGAAGAAGAAGTTTTGAATCCAGCAGAATCTCTTAGGCCTCAGAGAATCAGAAGAAGACCAACTTATTTGCAGGATTACGAGACCAGATGGGAGGAAGAAGAAGAAATTTCGGGTCTTGTAATGTTTATGTCAAGCGATGATCCTGTAACATTCAATGAAGCTATTAAGGAAGAAAAATGGGTTAATGCTATGAAGACAGAGTTGGAGTCAATTTGGGAAAAGAACTGAACTTGGTTTCTCACAAATCTTCCAAGTGGAGCAAAGAGAATTGGTGTTAAATGGCTTTATAAAACCAAGCTCAACGAGAAGGGAGAGGTTGAAAAATACAAAGCTCGATTGGTGGTCAAAGGCTATGCGCAAGAAGAAGAAGTAGATTACAATGAAGTCTTTGCTCCTGTGGCGCGTTGGGATACCATTCGTACGATGCTAGCTGTAGCAGCTCAAAAGAATTGGTGTGTTTATCAGTTAGACGTAAAGAGTGCGTTTCGTTACGGCGAACTATCAGAAGATGTGTTTGTAGATCAACCGCAAGGATACATAAAGGAAGGAGAAGAACACAAGGTTTACAAGTTGGTGAAGGCTTTATATGGTTTAAAACAAGCCCCAAGAGCTTGGTACAGTAAAATTGAGGCATACTTTGTTAGAGAAGGATTTCAAAGGTGTGAGCATGAGTACACACTATTCGTGAAAACTGATGGAGGTAACAAGATTATTATTGTTAGTCTTTATGTAGATGATTTAATCTTCACCGGAAATGATGAAAATATGCTTGAGGAGTTTAAATTATCGATGAAAAATGATTTTGAGATGACTGATTTGGGGAAAATGAAGTATTTTTTAGGTGTTGAGGTGACACAGGATGGTGATGGAATTTTCATCCATCAAAAGAAATATGCTGGAGAGATTCTTGAAAGGTTTAATCTGCATAACGGAAATGATATCAAGAATCCTATTGTGCCCGGAGTGAAGTTATCAAAATATAGTGATGCTAAGAGAGCTGATTGCACAATATATAAACAACTCATTGGAAGTTTAATGTATATCACGACGACAAGGCCTGATCTGATGTTTGTGGTTTGTCTATTGAGCAGATACATGTCCGATCCTAGAGAGGAACATATGCAAGCAGCAAAGCGTGTGCTAAGGTACATAAGAGGAACGACTGGATTCGGTGTGTTTTACAAAAAAGGAATGTTGGAGGAGTTGAGTGTCTATACTGATAGTGATTATGCTGGAGACATTGATAATAGACGAAGCACAAGTGGATATGTTTTCTTATTGAGTAGAGGAGCAGTTTCTTGGGCTTCAAAGAAACAACCGGTAGTCACTCTATCCACCACTGAAGCTGAGTTCATAGCTGCATCATTTTGTGCTTGTCAATGTATTTGGATGAGAAGGATTTTAGAAGAAATTGGTATGATGCAACCAGGTTGCACTACGATTATGTGTGATAACAACTCAACAATTAAACTATCAAAGAACCCTGTTCTTCATGGTCGTAGCAAACATATTGATGTTAGGTTCCATTTTTTGAGGGATCTTGTCAATGATGAAATTGTGAAATTGGTTCATTGTGGTACCAATGATCAGGTTGCAGACATATTGAATAAACCATTGAAGTTGGAAGCTTTTGTTCGATTAAGAGAGAAACTTGGAGTTTGCGAGAAGATAAACTGAAGCTATTGATTTCAGTTTATGGGAAGCAATGTTAGGAATTTAATGTTTTATTTGAGGGATCCAATAGTGCGTCTACTAGCAAAGGACACAGCGGAGATGCATCTACCAGCAGAGGTATCTAATAAGTGTTAGACTTTAATGCTTTATTTGGTCAAGATAGGAGTTACACTCCACTTAAGTTTGTGTCATTTAATCGTGTTTCCGTTTTTTTATTGTCTTTCTCTTCTTAGGTGCCAGTTTCATTTTGTGTACTTACTTTATATTATCTAATAAAATTATCGAAGCTTTTCATAGCTTTTGTCTCAAATTTATTCATCTGAAATCAACAACTTTTGCATTTTCATTGCTTATTAACAAAACTTACCTCGAAGATAAACCGGCCCGACCTATTATAACCATTCATTATATTAAATAAAAGTTCCAAATTTAAGTGAGTAGCATATAAAGTTGTTGAAAACATATACTTATGGGAGAGACTAATAATTGGTCGAAAAAGTATAAACACCTATCGTCCTGTTGCCATCTGTCGTGTACAAGTGCTTTCTCGTGATTATAATTTTGAGTAAAATGGCACTTTTCCCACTCTCACTCTTACTATTACACTTTGCTTACTTCCAACGGTTTCGAAATCCTCCCTTAGATTTCGATCTCTCTCTCTGTCTCTCTCTCTCTCCCAATCAGATCCTATCCTCTTCTTCTCTGCAACTTTAACTTTTATGTACGATCGAAATGCAGGTGTGTATACGTACATGTACACAACTATAATGTGTTTCCTTAGATTTGATTTCGACATTACTATGATTTAAATCCAGATTCTGTTTATTTTTTAATTTTTATGTCATTATACTTTTTTAGTTTTCCGGCCAAGATTATGCAGTGAGTTATGGAGGCGAAGGTATTTATAACGTCGCTGTGCGTGGCCGTCATGGTGAAAAGCGTGTTTCCTCCAGGGACTATCTCACTGGACATGCAAAAGATGAAACTGCTGCAGGTCTCTCTTTTTAGTTCATTGTATTAAGCCCTGATTGAAAGATCTACAAATGATGAAACTTGCAACTTTTTAGACTACTTTTGAAGTTTTAATTTATGATATGAGTAGTGACTGAATCTCCTTTGGAAAATGGATTGTAGGACGGTTGCTGCATGGAACCGGTAAAGATATCGGAACTCCCCAATGGAAAAGGGCGTTGCCACATGTACTTGTGGCAACTTTAAGTGCGTTCTTATTCGGCTACCATCTAGGGTCAAACTCAAAATTTTGCCTTTTGTCTTATATCTTTTAGCTTTTATGAATGTTTATATGTTGGAATTCAAGGAACAATTTTTTTCCTTTTTTGGTTGTGCAGAGTAATCAATGAGACACTAGAAAGTATATCTTTAGACCTTGGGTTTAGTGGGGATACAATGGCAGAAGGTATTCTCATTTATGGAGTTTGCTTTTCACTTTAAAGTTATCATCTGATATCTTTGTGTTCTCTTGAATGAAGGCCTTGTAGTGAGTACATGCTTAGGTGGTGCCTTCATTGGATCTTTGTTTAGTGGTTGGATCGCGGATGGTGTTGGTCGGCGCCGGGCTTTCCAATTATGCGCTTTACCAATGATCATCGGGGCCTCAATGAGGTAACTGCAATCCAATGCAAGGTCATTGTTGCTACTGATTAAGTTTCATAACATTTGTGTTTTCGTGTGGTAGATGTATCTTATCTATTTGTTTGAGGTAACTTATTTCAAAACTAGTGGTGTCTCAGTATACTATTGGCTAGTTCGGCATTGTCGAGGGCCTTTATTGTTTCTTTAATAAATTAGGTCCCCTAGTCAGTTATAATGAAGACCCTTAAATTTGAATTAGATGTTCTCCTCTAAAGTCTCTACGATTATAGACCTACTTAATAAAATGTTTTTCAGTCAACATTAATATAAGATAGTAAAATATTAACACTTATATAACTTGCACTGAATTTTAGTAAAATAGTTTTATAGATTGTCCTTTAGATGATCCTGTATCTGTATGTTTGAATCCACACTGTGCAGTGCTTCTACAGAAGGTTTATGGGGTATGCTTCTTGGGAGGATATTTGTTGGAACTGGGATGGGTATAGGCCCACCTGTTGCAGCTCTCTATGTCACAGAGGTATGAAGAATACAGGTTTCACGTAATTGTCAGTGTAGAGCTATACCATTTTTTTTTTTCTCTTTTTTCTTACTGTGATCCAAGGGAAGGCGTTGCTAAAACATTCAATTTCATCATTTGAATGCATTTGTAGGTTTCACCACCTTCTGTGAGGGGTACATTTGGGAGCTCAACTCAAATCGCAACGTGCCTTGGACTAATGAGCTCTCTATTTATCGGCTTCAGAGCCAGGGACGTTATGGGTTGGTAAGATGACATTGCACAAAAAAACATATTTGTAAAATGGTTAGATTTATTCAAAAGCACTTCCTAATTTTAGCCTTGAATTCAACCCAACTTTGTAAATATGATATGCTAAGCTAACTTAACTACGTGTACAGGTGGAGAATTTGTTTTTGGGTATCTATTATTCCAGCTCTTCTGGTTGTCGTGCTAATGGAGTTTTGCGTTGAGAGTCCTCACTGGCTTTTCAAGGTCACTACCTCTGAAGTCTAAATAATTCACCTACTTTTCCCTTCATCTGTGATATATATTGTACATAATGCTTAACTACAGTACCGATCCAATGAACTTGAAATTATAGTACCAGTTTCTGTCAGTCTTAAACAGTCATGTCTACTTCATTGTTAACTGTATAGAGTAATGCAGTAATTCCCAGATTGGTATCTACTGAATAGCTCTATCTTAAATGCCTGTTGACAAACTGAACAGATAGATTTTTAGATCTGTATTCATAAAAGTGTTTTAAATAACCTATGTTAATATAGTGCGAACTGAGTAATTTTGAGCGATAATTTTATGTATCAAGTTGGACTTCCAAGTTATAACTGACATGCTAGTCTGCTAGGTGTTATTTTGGCCTGGAAGGATTGAATCACAATGATGATCATTACCGACTCATAAAAATGTTGAGAAAAGAAGTTTGTTATATAATATTTTTCTCCTGTTCCAAAAGTATTGTTTAGTTATGGAGTAACAAAACGCCTCCTTGTTTCTCTCTTTTCTGTGGAACCGCCGTTGTCACGAAAGGAACATTAATAAAGCCTTTTTCTGTATTTGCCTTTCCTTGCTTAGATTTCTCTCTTTTCCTTATTGCTCATAGTGAAGGGGCTGTCATAGTGAAGATTTTTAACTTTGCCTATATGCATAGAGAAATAAGGTCAGTTGTCGTTGTTTTTTATGTTTGGTTTTTTATTTGACTCAGAGAGGCCGAAGCACTGAAGCTGAAGTTGTATTTGAGAAGCTCTTAGGGGGATCACATGTCGAATCTGCGATGGCAGAACTAACAAAGTCAGACAGAGGCGACGAGGGTTCAATGAAGATATCAGAGTTGCTTTATGGTCACAATTTTAGAGGTACACATGTCAAATCTAAATCATCGACTGAGGTCATGTTTTGATACATGTTGACACTATACATTATCCTTGTGCAGTCGTTTTTGTTGGATCTACTCTTTATGCCTTGCAACAGCTATCTGGCATAAATGCTGTATTCTATTTTTCGTCAACTGTCTTCAAGAAAGCTGGTATACCTTCAGATTCTGCAAACATATGTGTAGGCATTTGCAACATATTAGGTAAAGATGTCTAATTTTTCAGTCTGTTCTGACTTCTGTACTATAGTTTAGTGTTTCTGTAATTACTATTCTACGCTTCTGCAGGATCAATTATGGCAATGATTTTGATGGACAAACTAGGTAGAAAAGTGCTTCTCATCGGAAGCTTTTCAGGCATGGTAAGGATAATTCGTAGACAACTAAATTACGATATGATCTTGTTTTGCTATATCTAAGATTAACGACTGTAGTGGTTAAAAAATATTAGTTCTTGTTTTGTATCTCTCTTTTAGTTGTAGCGGGTAGTTGTTGCAGGACTGTGAATCCTGTTTTACGAAGCTCTTTCCAGTATATATAATATTCACTTTTTATTCAAAACAGATAATCATATGATGATCTTTTATCATCTTGGGTCTTTTATAATGAATGGGCTACTTCAAACTGATTGTTACTTGAAGAAGTATAACTATAGGGCCCACTTAGACACGACAACTTTGAGTAAGGCCATATGGTTGTGGGTTCTGCATTTATTTTATACATAATATAGCACTGATAGGCAAGAGTCTTTCGATGCCTGCAGTACGTGGAAAGTGTAGTTCTATTCTTCTTGACTATCTCAGTCTTAGTACATATGTATATATTAGAGAGTCCAACTGCATCATGAACTTGGCATACATTATAGAAGTAGTACAAGCATTTGACTTACAACTATATTACTATCTTCAGCAACTCTCATATCCCTTTATTTTGTCCCCTTTCCTGCTCTCAGGCATTCTCCATGTGTCTGCAAGCAATGGCTTCTTTGTCTTCAGGCTCGGGAACACTGTTTCTCTCTGTTGGAGGCATGTTACTGTAAGTTGTCAATTGCACAATCTTTTTAAAAAAGAAAGCCAATAATAAGTGGCTTTTTATCTGTTGCTCATCATAAATCTATGAGAAATCGCTTTACATTTCTATGAGCATTTATCTATGTGCTTTAAATAGTAAACGATGATAAATGCATGGGAAATCACAAAACTATTACACGCTCCTCATTATTTAATTAATGACATACACGAGGTCTTATCACTAGAGAGGTGCTTTAGCGATGACAATCAAAGTGATTCTTTTTGTGAAGTAGCTGTATGTGCGATTCAGTATTTTTGCAGACTCAATTTTGAAAAAACAATGTTTTGCTAACTTTTGCATCCATAATGCAGGTATGTCTTAAGTTTTGCTTTGGGTGCTGGTCCAGTTCCTGGTCTCCTGCTATCCGAGATATTTTCTAATAGAGTTAGAGCAAAAGCAATGGCTATTTGCATGGCTGTGCACTGGGTAAGACTATAATTTTGTTCTAAAATTGTAGGACTTTAGTCCATTGCTTTCCTTGATACCACCTAACATGCTACTCCCGGCAACAAAAACGTGGCCACATCGATAAACGATCATTCTTGCATGTTTATTTTTGCCAGCTGATAAAACTTAGCAACTGCAACAGGTTGTGAACTTTTTTGTTGGTCTGTTGTTTCTGCGCTTGCTGGAGGAATTAGGGCCGCTGATCCTGAATTCAGTCTTTGCTTTCTTCTGTGGGGTGGCAGTTGTATTTGTGAAGAAGAATGTGGTGGAAACTAAAGGAAAATCACTTCAAGAAATAGAGATTGCACTCCGTCCCCTAGAATAGAGCCATGTAGAATTTTCATATTGCTGTTGTTCCAAACCACGTTAGAAAGACTTCATAGTTTGGCTAAATTTATATCCTATAGTTTCAGAACTCGAAACTAATATGACTTACTTATATTTTAACTATCATCTCAAAGTAGAGATTCATTATTTACTCAAACTCTGGAATACCCTTGTATAATCTTAGTATATTATATAGTTCAATTTATTTTTTGCACAAGGGTGACGAATTTCTTCTGAATATAATAGCATATCCAATTCTCAGTCAAGCAAGACACTATATAGTGACTAACAGACGTATGGCTTGAACTCATAATAGGTTCAGCCTGTTTGGATAATTTTTGACGTATCAACTATACTATTCAAATGAGAGTATATGAAACCAGTCCAAATAAACTAACTCAATTCACAACATACGAGATTTATTATTAAAAGAGTAAAAACTCCCGCCGATTTATAAAAAGTTCATCAAAACAGCTTTTATTATTATGATAAGTTGAGAGTACAAATATATTTAATTCAATCTAATAAAGATCTACGTAACGACTAACAATTTCATACATGATAGACTAATAACAAGAGAAGAAAACTGAAAAATATCATAAAAAATACTGCATTGTTCCGGCAGTAATTTCTCTCGCACCGTAGCAATAAATCACAATTAAGCCGGTCGGATTGAATTCTTAGATGCTCCGAACAGGCTGTCCAAAATTCAGCAAAATCCGACATCGTTTTCCCTCGACCAGACCTCTTTACTGTAGCTGCACTCAACATGTCCGAAAATAAAAAATCCTCTCTCTTCTTATAATTTGTGTGTGTAGCTCTATTATCTCTTGCCCTCGGATATATATATATATATAATTATAAGGAGATGAAAATTTTAAAGTATAAATGGACCTGAATTTAGGTTGGACCCTAACAATCTTCCCTTCCAACCCATCATGAGGAAGACACAATCGATGATCACTCAAACTTCATCTCGGTAGCCTACTACAAAGCTCAACCTTGTTTCCGTGGACGGTCTTAGTCAACATGCCCGCACTATTCTTAACAGTGTGAATTATCTTCAACTTTATTTCTTTTGTCTCGATCACATCCCGCAACCAATGATATCTCACATCAATATGTTTGGTCAGTGCGTGATACATTTGATTCTTGCTCAAATGCATAACACTCTGATTAACACATAAAACTACATACTCATTTGTTTCAACCCCAACTCTCGAAGGAACCTCTTAGCCACATATTCTATTTACATGTCCCCACTGCTGCAATATACTCTGTCTCAGTTGTTGACAATGCTATACATTTTTAACTTGAATTTCCATGAAACGGCTCTCCTTGAAAATGTAAACACATAACCTGAAGTAGACTCCCGGTTATCAAGATCACCAACCACGTTAGTATTTGTATGTCCTTTAAGTATAGGTTTTCCACTTCATTACACAAACTCAAAGAAGAATTGTCTCACAAGTATATAAAATTGACTTCATTGCTTCCCAATGAACTTTATTCGGATTCGATAAATACTTACCTAGTGAAGCGACATCATATGCACTATATGGTCTTGTACATATCAATACATCATAATATACATCAAAGAACCAATAATAGAAAAGTAGGGAATAGTTGATATACCTTTTTCTCTTTATATATTGTAGGAAATTCATCATTGCTTAACTTGAAGTGTCTAGCTAATGGTGTATTAACTAGTTTGGCATTCATCATATTGAACTTTTCAAGTATACATTAAGTATATTTCTCACGTGATATCCATAACTTTCCAGCTTTTCTATCACGATCTCCATGTCTAAGACTTACTTTGTTTGACCCAAATATTTCATGTCAAATGATTTGGATAAGTACATCTTCAAACTGTTAATTATCTATGTATCTTGGCTGACTAACAACATATCGTTTACATATAGAAGAAATGTGATGAAATTAATTCTATGGAACTTTCTGAAATAGACACAAGGTTTGGCATGAGTTTGATTATTCGTCATAAAGAGTTGAATTTCCGATACCACTGCCTTGACACTTTTTTAAGCACATACAGACTTTTCTTCAACTTACAAACAAACTTTTTTCACTTTCTCTTCACAACCTCCAGATTGCTCCATGTATATATCCTAATCCAAGTCACCATGTACAAATGTGGTTTTTACATCAAGTTATTCCCACTCAAGATTAAGACTTGCATTTAAACCAAAAAAAATCTCATATAGGTCATATTGAAAACTAGAGAGAAGATCTCATTAAATCAATATATTTTTCTTACCCGCGTGTTGAAAATAGACAAGACTTTCTTTCTATTAAGAGGTTTCACTAGCTCATAAGTTTCATTTTTTTTCAAGGAATTCATCTTTTCCTTTATAGCATCAAGCCAAAGATTTTTCTTCTTAGGAGATAAAAGTTATTGATAATTCCTTGGCTCTCTGTCTTCAGTGACTTGAATAAACTCTAACTGTTGAAAGTCTTCTCTAATTAGTTGATCTTCGAACGTGTGCACCTTTTAAATGAGAGGTATGTTACTCATTTTTCAGATGATCTTCTTCATCTTGAAGTTCTTTCTCCAATAAAGTCTCATTAAAATCATCATATTGTAAAACTATAGACTAAACGCTCTCATGAAGAACACGTTGCTAGATAAGAAGGAACACCTTGCTAGATAAGAAGGGACACCTTGCTAGATAAGAAGGAGCACATTGCTAGACAAGAAGGAACACCCTGCTGAAAACGCATTATCTATCAGACTATTGTGTTTTAAAACACAAAGAACTGCTGAAAACTGCAATTACAATTGGAATCAAAACATTGTAAAAGTATCAAAACTCATAACAAGCTTTTTAAATCTCTGACAAGAACATTGTAATCCGTTTAAAATCAAAATCTGCAGGAGTATTTGAGTATAACTGAAAATAAGATGCAGATCACACTTAAGAACTGATACGCATACACATTATAATCATATTTTAGTCGATGCATCGTTTGTTACTACATCAAAATATTCGACAGACTGACGTTAAATTCAGTAAAGCGTTCATTTCCCGCTGAACCAAATCTTTCAATTACAATACTCGGTAACTAGGAATAAACAACACTAATCTAATGTTTAAAAAAACAACAAGCCGCTTGTAATAATCAAAACTGGAGCTCAGCAGAAGGACCGCCGCAGATAAGACCGACTTTTAGAGCTCTTGTTCTCTCACGATGGAAATGATAGATATGAAGGAACACCTTGCTAGATACGAAGGAACACCTTGCTAGATATGAAGGCACACATTGCTAGACAAGAAGGAACACCCTGTTAGATATGATCTACAAACAACCCAGACAAATTACAGTCTCACAATGCATACCTTGCGATTTTAGTGAACCTACATTGCGATTTTAGTGAACCTACATTGCGATTTTAGTGCATATCTGATTGCTAGACACTATATTATTTGTCAGTTGTGATTTATGCCTTGTATACACTGCTAGATACAGCATGAAACATTGCTAGATACAGCATGAGACATTGCTAGATACAGCATGAGACATTGCTAGATACAGTGAAATAACTGTTTGACTGTAATTCTAATATCACATTTCTAGATACATAGATATGAGATTGCTAGTGACACTAAAAAAACTTTGCCACAAAAACTAGTAATATAACAATGTTTTCAGAACCGTATAGAAGGTTGATTATGTGTTCAAACGTACCTCTTCGACGGTAACAACGCTGGTGGCTCGACGACGGCTTCCTTCTCCCGGTCCATCAACAACACAAGACGATACAGTAACATAATCTACTTCAATTTTAAAGCATATCAAACATAAATGCGAGTCAGATCTATAAATCTTAATTATAGATCTATGTTTCTTTTTGGTCTCAAAGTTACTTAAACTGCTAAGTTTTATTCATCATTTTCAAAAAAGTAGATCTAGCTCATATTAGTTTATAGGATTGAAGTATAACACTAACGTACAACTGTAGACGAAACGAAAAAACGTCACCGGGGAACAGAGAACTGTCCAATACAATACTCAAATACAGTGACTACTCCGGCGACGTTAATACAGTCGACTGTTAAACACACAGAGCCACATTGAAACGTCCGACGAAAATAAAAATTGCGTCAAACATACCTCTTTGACAGTAACGACGCTGGTGGCTCGACGACGGCTTCCTTCTTTACCTCTTGATCGATGTCGGAGCATAATGCTCACAGACAGCCAGTGTTTAGTACCTGTTCGACGGAGAAAATAACGTACATGTTCGACTCTGTTCAAAAGAGTAGGAGGCAGTAGACGGTGGTCGGCGGTTAAACTACTCCGGCGACGTCTTTAAAACTATGTGTGCTTATGAAAACAATGAGTGAAGTCCAAACGTCCAGCGAAAAGAAGAAACAAAGAACCTTACCTTCCCAAAACAAACGACGCCGGTGACTGGTCGTCGGCTCCAACTCCTAGCTGTTGATCGGTTTCGCGGTGGATGTTCTGTGACTTTTTTCGTTTGACGGAATACGAACTGGTCAACGACAAGGATTACAATCGACGGAACCTCCGCTGGGTCAGAGTTGGCTCCAGTTTTTCGGGTTTCTCTCTCCTCAAAATTAGAAATGTGAAAGTGGGGGAGATGGAACCAAAACGTCACGATTAGAAGGTGAAAATGAGGGTTTCAATCAAAAATCCCTCTTTTATACCCTAGAGGGTAAAATTGTCCAAAATATGGCTCTAAGTATTTTATGAAGGGAAATGACACACTAAGTACCTTTTGGCCAAACCTATTACTATCTAGTACCCAAAAATGGGTTAATGCTCACTTAATACCCATCTCAACAAAACAATTCCCTTTCACGACCTAATTTTTTTTAATACCATAACTACCCTTAACCTAGTATATAAGTCTGATTTTGAGAATTAATGGGTATTTTCACCCGATCATCAATTTCAAATTTTGAATTTCGAAACGCCTCTACTCTTAATCTGTCTTCTCTTACTTTTCTTTTCTCTCTCCTCTTCTTCTCTTTCCACCTTCGAACCCAATCAACAAATATGAATTTCGAATCAGCCTCCGCTCTCTCTTAACCAGCCTCCACTCTTCTCGTCGCCGGCGTCTGTGGTCAACCTCCACCTTCTCTCTCTTAACCCTCTCTCTTGAACTAGAGAACCTCTCTAATTCGCTCACCACTCGTTCGTACCCCCCTCTCTCTTCGATCGAAAGCAGAAGCTCTTGTTGTATTGATTTTTGTATTGATTTTTGTGTTTAATCGAAAGCAGAAGCAGGTGTGGAAGTGAGCTAGGGATTTCGATTTTGTATTGATTTTTGTGTTTAATCGAAAGGAGAAGCAGGTGTGGAAGTGAGCTAGGGATTTCGATTTTTTATTGATTTTTGTGTTTTGTGTTTAATCGACTGGCATCTCATGGAATTGTCTATGACATGGCTATAGACCCCACAATGGAGGTTGTTGTTACAGTTGGCCAGGTAAAGTTAGCATGTTGATCATCATTAATAGTGTGGTCACTGTGACATAATGAGGCATCGGTGAAGGCTTTTATTATCAAATCTACTATAAACTATGCACTTGTACCTATTTACATCTGGCTGTATGATATGCTTGAAGTGTAAAAATTCTGGGAACTATTAATTGACTAATTGATTGCATATTCCATCAAAAGGATAAGAAGATAAATACTTTTGACATCGAAGCCGGAAAGCTTATCAGATCTTTCAAGCAAGATATAGACATCGGAGACCCGATAAAGGTGTGTTTAACTCGTGGTGAGATAAGATATTGCACAATCATCATCTAAATTTAGTGCTGAAGATGAATTGCTTTTTCACAGGTTATTTTCGATCCAAGCTGCAGTTACCTGGTTCGCTCCTATTCTAACAAGTCTATCTGCATGTTCGACTTCAGTAGTGGAGATATGGTTGCTCATGCCATGGGACACGGTGAAGTTGTAACTGGCGTCATTTTAGAGGTTCAACAAGCATATCTTAGATAGAGATGAAGAAATAAGACAACTGAGAGATGAAATAAGATTTATGTCTACTTACTGTAAACTCAAAACCAAATAAGATTTATGTCTGATGAGGGTGCAATTCGCCGATCTAAGTTATAGGGGCAAAAACACAATAAATAATATTTAGCGTGGTTAATAGAGTATTCAGGGTCCTTCGAGGACCAATATGTAAAGATAAAAATAGTGGAGGGGCCTCGTTGTGTGTAATGGACGGCCCACTAAGAGCTCAAATGGGTCCACCTTATTTTAGTATAAAAGGGTGACCCACTTGCCGAAAAAAGGGCATTGAATATTATTTTCTATGAAACTTCCTTTATCTCTCTACACTTTCTCTCTCTAGTCACATCTAGCACAAAGATCCTAAATATATTCCCTAAACAACTATTGACTCATCATTGGCGCCGTCTGTGGGAACAGTGATACAAAAAGGAATCTTTTGTTCTTTGAAAATCACATTTTTCGGGATGAACAGCGAAGCGGCGATAGAGAGGGACGGGAGAGAAGTCGTCCGAGCCGTCTCAGGTTCGGGAGGCACGGTAGTCCCCGGCCGAGAATGGCACGACGGACGGGACAAGCGGTCAACTCTGATAATGACCCGAAAGCAGCTCCTCGAGGACATTGCTCGGTTGGAAGAAGAAAGGGAGCGGGCGTTGGGCGAGAAAAGAGCCCGGGAAGGAAAGGGCAAAGAGCCCCTCCTGGAGGACCGGGGGGCAGCTGGCCATGGCAACGATCCGCGAATAGAGGCCCGACCTGTTAGGTACTACAGGGATCCTCTCCCCGATGACGAAGAAGATGCTAGGACTCGTCGGAACCTTGAGAACCATCGGGCCATGACGTCGGACTACCCCTCAGACGATTCGTCGGGCAAAGAATATCTGCGGCGGGAAAGAGTTCAGCGAGCGCAGAAGAATCGATCCCGACGCCTTCGAGGGTCCAGGGCCGACCCTCTGCAGTATAAGAAGGGCGGCGCCGATAAGCTGACCCCGGTATCCTTTGAGAAAGAATAAATGCATACCGCCAGCCGCGGAGAGCGGGAAATATTACCACCGATTCCGTGGCAACCATCGAATAGCCAGAACCATGGTTACAGAACCAGTAGCCAATTCGTCAGCCCAGGAGTCGAGGGGCTTTATGGAGTTAGGACCGAGGGTCTTGGGGGAGGAGCATGTGAGCTCGGAGTCAACTGGAGGGCCTCCCCATTATCCGATGAAATATTAGCGGGACAGCTCCCGAGGAGATTTGACATTTCTAAGTTAGAAAAATACAACGGAAAAAAGGACCCGGATATCCATTTGGAGGCTTTCAAAAATTTCATGTTAAGCTTTGACAATGATGACAAGCTCCTGTGTAGAGCATTTTCTATGACTTTCAAAGACAGAGCTTCTAAGTGGTACAACCGCTTGCCGCAGGGGTGCATTCGGAACTTCGGGACTTTCTGGACGATGTTCAGGCAACACTTCGTCGGAAGTAAGAGTTTCCGTGCAAATGGAGATACCATCATGAATTGTAGACAGAAGCTGGGGGAGAGCCTCAGAGAATACACAAGGCGGTTCATCGACACCAAAACTGACCTGGACCATTGCGAAGAGAATGTGGCTCTAACGGCGTTTCGTTTGGGCCTACTCCCGGGGCCGATGAAGCATGTCGTGACAAAAAAGCAAGCATTCACTTTTTCAGCGCTTCTGGCGCAAATAGAGAAGCAGATTTTAATCGAAGAGACAGAAGCGTCTGAATTGGCGGCACAGATCCAGCAGAGTGCTCAAGCGTCGGTCGTAATAAGGCAGGGCTCCCGGTCAGATTACGCCAGGGCGGCCCAACCAGTTAGCACGATACACCCGAGCCCACCTACGTCGACCAAACCTCCGACCCCGACCGGTCTGAAACCAAGGCAAACGGGACAGGCGATCTCTCGACCCATGTCCAACAAGTGGACGCGACCTGCCTACTTCGCAGACCTCACGGAATGCGTGTCATCGATCTACGAAAAAACCAAGAGGAGCGGAATGTACCGAAGACCTTTCCCCATCCCGACGCCCCGGGAACAAAGGAATAACCGCTATTGCCGCTACCACGAAGACATCGGGCATGACACGAAGGATTGCATAGCCTTGAAGAAGGAGATACAGATGCTCATAGAACACGGGAACTTGTTGGAGTATGTAAAAAAGGCACAGCAGGGCACGACCTCGAAAGAAGTGGTGATCGTACCAAAACCAGAAACGACCATGGCCATTTCAGAGGTGACCGACCACTTCGACGTGACAATTGAGTACCTTGATCCCGAAGCCAACCGCAATATCATCGGGGTCATTGAGGAGGGGGCAGAGGAAAGCGTCGGTAGCGTCCGTGGTTTCTGTGAATTTTTCGAATCATTAACCGTCTCCGGGGGAGGACCGATGACGGGAAACCCGCGCTCACCTAGGAAAAGGCACTTGGGCGACCAAACCATTCAGCTGAAAACGCAAACTTGCTTCCAAACCGGAAGTGCCCTTTCCCCGACCTCGCGCTTCGGTGACCCGAAAGCTAATCACAATATTATCGGGATCATTGAGGAAGAGGTTGAGGAGAGTATCGGTAAAGTACAAGGCCTCTGTAATCTTTTTGAATCCCTGACAATTTTCGGGGGGGATTCGATGGCGGGAGTCACGCATTCCTCCAGGAAAAGGCACATTGTCAACTTGACCACCCAGTTGGAAGCCAGAACTTGCTTCCAAACCAGAAGCGCCCCCTCACCGATTTTACATTTCGACGACGACGACATGAGAGACATAGCCGGACCGCATGAGGACGCCATTGTGATCGGGGCAGCAATAGCGGGAGAGGAGGTTCGGCGCATCTTGGTAGACACCGGGAGTTCGGCCAATATCATCTTCGCGTCTACCTTTGCCAAGTTCAGAACGCGACCGGCGATTGCGCGATCCGACCGCACCATTGTCGGGTTTACAGGGTCAGCAGCCAACGTAGTCGGAGAGTTCGAGGGCGCGGTCCAGTTAGGCCGCGGCCCATTTAAAAAGGAGGTCACGGTTTTGTTTGTAGTAGTGGACGCGCCGGCCTCACACAACGCCATTCTTGGCCGGTCTTGGATATCGCGCATGCATGCTGTGACTTCTACTATTCATCAATGTGTGAAGTACGTGGTCAGGAACAACGTAGGAGTGGTCCAAAGCAGCCAAAAAGCAGCGCGGGAATGTTACCGAGCTGCGTTAGCTCCGAAAAAAGACCAAGAGATGTTTTCGGCTCAAGAATAGCAATTAAGGGGGGTCCCTCCGGGATCGCAACCGGTGGATGACCCCCGGGAGGCCCCAAGCCTTTTGACAACAGACGAGGAATGCGAACTACATTATTTTGCAGATGGGCAATATCTGCGGGTCGGGGTAAACCTTTTGCCGACCCTAAGGGAACAGCTATTGACCCTTCTACGAGAGAACCTAGACTTGTTTGCATGGTGCTCAGGGGATGTCACGGGGGTACCAGAATCCTTCGTGATTCACAAGTTGACTATCAACAGAAATGTCAGACCGATCGTCCAAAAGCGTCGGGCTTTTTCCCCCAAAAATGCGGAAGTAATTCTGCGGGAAGTTGAGAGAATGACCAGCGTCGGGCATATCAAGGAAGCAAAATACCCTTTATGGATCTCTAACCCCGTGGTAGTTAAAAAGAAAAGCGGGAAATGGAGGATGTGCGTGGACTTTACTGATCTTAATCGGGCATGCCCGAAGGACCCTTTCCCGATGCCAAGGATCGACCAGCTGGTGGACTCGACGTCGGGTAACAAGCTACTCTCATTTATGGACGCCTATGCCGGTTACAATCAAATTAAGTTACATGCCGCGGATCAGGAGAATACTACGTTCATTACGGGTCGGGGATTATATTGTTACAAAGTGATGCCCTTCGGGCTGAAGAACGCTGGCGCGACATACCAAAGGCTAGTAAACAGGGCATTCGAAGGCCAGATCGGGAGAAACATGGAGGTTTACATCGATGACATGTTGGTCAAAAGCGGGACCGATGAAGCCCATCTCGCCGATCTCAGGGAAACCTTTGGTAACCTACGAGGGATCAACCTTAAGCTAAACCCGGAGAAATGTTCCTTCGGGGTCCGATCAGGGAAATTCTTGGGATTCTTCGTCAGTGAGAAAGGAATTGAAGCAGACCCTATCCAACTGCGAGTCCTGGCCGACATGACCCCCCCCCCCCCCCCCCGAAGCGTCAAAGAAGTCCAGATCCTGACCGGGCGATTGGCCGCCCTAAATCGTTTCATTTCTCGATCATCTGATAAATGCGCTCCGTTTTTTCAGGTCCTACGGCAGGCGAAAATTTTTGTTTGGACTCCTGAGTGTAACGAGGCATTTTTAGGGATCAAAGAGTACCTATCGTCCCCGAACCGCCTCACCAAGCCTACTATGGGCGAGACGATGTTCCTCTACATTGCGGTCACGGACTATGCAGTCATCGCAGCTCTGATCAGCGAATCAGGGCCGGCTCCGACAGCGGTATACTATGTGAGCAAAAGCTTACTTGACGCCGAAACTCGGTACCTGAAACTGGAGAAAATGGCGCTGGCCCTGGTGACGGCAGCGCGGAAAATGCGCCCATACTTCCAAGCCCACCCTATTGTCGTCCGCACGTCGTTTCCGCTCAAGTACGTTTTTCAGCGACCAGACATGTCCGGGAGAATATCCAAGTGGTCGGTAGAATTAGGGGATTTCGACATCGAATTTGATCCCCGAACAGCTATCAAAGGCCAGGTCTTGGCCGATTTTTTAGTCGAGTTCCACTCCGAACGACCCGAACAGGAGGCGCCTTCACAAGAGGCAGCGAAGGGCGAATGGACCGTCCGCACCGATGGGGGAGCGAACGTTAATGGTTGTGGGGCGGGGATTCAAATTGTAACTCCGTCGGGTGTGAGCATGCTCCAAGCCATCCGTTTTGGTTTTCATACGTCAAACAATGAAGCAGAATATGAGGCTGCTTTGGCACGGTTACGGTTGGCACAGGTGTGCGGGGCAAGACAAGTACGAATCATAAGCGACTCCCAACTTCTGATAAACCAAGCAGCGGGAAGTGCGGAGGCTCGGAAGGAGCATCTGGTACAATACCTAGCGGCGTTAAGAATTCTGGCCGCTTCTTTTGACAAAGTCACATATGAGCATGTCCCAAGAAGTGAAAACACAACAGCGGACTCTTTGGCAACGATTTCCTGCTCTACCAGTTATCCTTGGGTAATAGAGCAAGAGAACCCGTCCATCGTTAAACGACATGAATTGGACAGCCGACCTGAAATCGCATGCCAGATCTCTTCGGTTGCAACTTCAGACTGGCGGCGGGGTATTATCTCTTTCTTGGCTGAGGGTCGGCTTCCCGACGACACCGCCTCGGCACGGAAGTTGCGCAACAAAGCACGGGGCTATGTCCTTTTAGGGGATGTGCTGTACAAAAAATCTTTTAGCCGACCTCTGCTTCGATGTTTAGGTTTCAACGAATCTCAAGTAATTGTGTCCGAACTACACTATGGGGAGGGCGCGGCGCATTGTGGGTACAAGGCTCTGATTAGGAGAGTTTTTCTCACGGGATTCTATTGGCCGACGATAGCGGCAGACGCAAGACTCTTAGTGAAAACCTGTGATACTTGTCAACGGTTTGCGAACGCAATCAACATACCCGCATCTCCCCTAGAATCCATATCCGAAGGACTGCCCTTTGAGCGATGGGGAATCGACCTTGTCGGACCATTACCAATGGCATCGGGAGGAAGGCAAACGATTGTCGTCGCGGTAGATTACTTCTCCAAATGGGTCGAAGCCGAACCTCTATCCGCCACGAAGACCAAGGATATTGTCAAATTCATCTGGGCGAACATTTGTTGCCGATTCGGAGTGCCCCAGCGGATAACTATGGACAACGGGCCACAGTTTGATAGTGCGGAGATGAAGGCGTTCTGCACCACTCATAATATCCGACAATGTTTCTCTGCTCCTTTTCATCCACAAGCCAATGGCCAGGTCGAAGTAACAAACCGAACCATTCTGGATGGCCTCAGAAAGAACCTCGAGGGAAAGGCCGGAAAATGGCTCGACTACTTGCAAGAAGTGTTATGGGCTTATCGAACCACACCCCGCACGACTACCCAAGAGTCACCTTACGCCTTAGTGTATGGTATGGACGCGGTCACCCCCGCGGAATCTATTTTCCCTTCTTTCAGGGTTGGAACTTATCAGGAGGAGACGAATGACGACAGCCGGCGACTAGAACTCGACCTCATAGAAGAGAAGCGCCATCGCGCCCATTTAAACTCTTTACACTACCAGACTTTAATGAGAAGCCGATATGCAGACAAAGTCCGCCGTCGGGAGTTCAAGGTCGGAGATAAGGTTCTACGACGCGTTTTCCTCCACACAAAGGACAAGAGCCTCGGAAAGCTGGCCCCAAATTGGGAGGGACCCTACGAAATTGTCGAGAAAATCAAGAGCGGGACGTACCGCCTGCAGAATCGGCTCGGACACCTCCTAAGGCTACCATGGAATATTAAGCACATGAAATTGTATCTAGAATAGTTTGTAATTTACGATGTGTTTCGCATTATGTTCCACTTGATTCAAGTTTGTAAACGGTCGGGGATGCACTCTTTCCTACCTCGGTGGCGCGAGGAGGTTTTAACGAGGCATCAGCCAAAACCCGACCCACGTTTTTTATAATCAAAAAATCTTTTGCCTTCTAAATATTAAATCGTTGCGACTTTGGACAGCTGACGAGCTGGACGTCGTCCGTTTCTATTAATATTACTCGATCTACAGAACCTTAAATGGGTTTTTCGGTTTTACCGATCTACATATTAGTTTTCCCGACCCTCTGGAAAAACTTTCGAGGAAAACTCGATCTACAGAACCTTAAATGGGTTTTTCGGTTTTACCGATCTACATATTAGTTTTCCCGACCCTCTGGAAAAACTTTTGAGGAAAACTCGATCTACAGAACCTTAAATGGGTTTTTCGGTTTTACCGATCTACATATTAGTTTTCCCGACCCTCTGGAAAAACTTTCGAGGAAAACTCGATCTACAGAACCTTAAATGGGTTTTTCGGTTTTACCGATCTACATATTAGTTTTCCCGACCCTCTGGAAAAACTTTCGATGACATCGACCTCAAAGAGCCCTAAGGTACGAAAACTTTCGATATTACTTTAGCCCGCAAATCCGAACGATGTACGAAAAGATATAACAGCAAATTCAATATATAGTCACAGGGGGCCCCATGACCCCCAAAAAAGAGAAAGTTAGAAAGGTTCATCAAAACAACAACAGAGGGGCCCACGGCCCCCAAAGAGTTACACAATTTTAAAAAAAAACGGGGAGAGCGGTGTCACTGGTCCCCATCTTCGTCCCCATCCACATCTTCGTCTTCTTTGTCCTCATCCGCCTCGTCGGATTCCCCGCAGTCGACTCCCTCGGGTCGGTCTTTCTCTGGAACGTCTAGCCACATCGATCCAAGGCGGAGGTCTGGATAGCGGTTGTGGAGTGACAGCACGTACGCGGCCTTGGCATCCGCAGTCTCCTTATCCGCCCATTGCCTACATCGGTTGAGGTAAGCAACGTTTGAGGATTTCAACTTTTGGACCTCCAGTGCCAAAGTTGCGGCGCGGTCTTCCGCGGTTTTCTTCACTGTCTCTGACACCTTCACCGCGCCCTCCGCGTTTTTCTTCGCTAACTCCATCGCCCTCGTCGCTTCCTCCGCGGCAGTTTTCGCTTCAGTAGCCCGACCTTCCGCCAGCACCTGGGCCTCCTTGGCAGTTTTCACCTCTGCAGTAAGACTGGTGATCTTTGTCTTCGCTAAGGCTAACTGCTGACTCAGCTCCCTTGCCCGACGCTCTTTCATGGCTGCCGGCACCAGCAAGTTATATAGCGATAAAGCCAGGCCATCAGTGCTTCGAAGAGGAAAGGGGTGCGGGCTGCCAAGCATCGTCAGCACCGGAAATTTTGGGCCACTTGACGAGGATGCGTCGGGATTTGAAGCCTCGGGGGGCTCGGTGTCGTCTGGAATCGATACAAAGTCCGTCCTTGGAAGGTCCCCGACGTCATCAACTTGATCCAGATGCTCAAAACCTGAAGTACCCGCCCCCGCAATCACAACTTCCGCGCCCTCGATCGAAGCTTTGGCCTTCTTCACCTTAGACCCTCCCTTTTCTGCACGGTTTTTTCTTTTCGGCACCACGGTCGGAATCTGACTTGCGCCCAGTTGTCCTGCCACGGGCACCTCCATCCTGGTCGGCTCGCCAACGGCCTCGGTTCTAGCCTCCTGTTCCCCCTCTTCCTCCTCGTTCTTTGGACGCTTGCTGGGCGTCTTGTTGCGTTTGGGCAGGTACAGTATGAAACCGGGAAGACCAGTGCGGGCGACCACGTCGTCCAAATTCGGGGGCTCCCGCAGCTGTTCGAGTGTAAGAACCTCGGATGAGCAACGCCAGAGGTTGCTCATGAACAAGTTCTTATCTATGAAGGTGCGGTGCATGCCCCGACCCCAATTCTTTCGGGCGTAGCTTTTCAGCACCTCGAAGGTAGCCTCGGCATCTTTCGAGTAATCCTTCTTCACCCCCTGCAACCAGTCCTTCGACACTGCGCGAAGGGACAGTAAGTTAATGCAAAAAAAAAAAGTGAGCGCGAAGGGTAATACCATCATGGACCCAGGTCCGCAGCAACTGCCTCGGGTTCTCCGGAGTATACGGAAGCCCGTTCTCCCAGCACCCGCTCAGGAATACGAACCGGTGTTTCCACCCCTTATCCCCTTCCAAGAAATCGTTGACAATTTTCCACTTGTTGCCAAGAGAAGAATAAAAGAATGGGGATTTCGGGGATTTGGACAGACCCGACATGGCAATGTACTCCTCCATCGGCATAACTCGACCGGAAAGGCGGGAGGCCATGATGCAGGATATTAAGGTATACCAAGCATTGGGCGTCAGCTGCGACGGGCAGATTTGTAGGGTGCGGAAATAGAGCGCAATCTCAGGGTCTAAGGGGAAGCGCAAACCCCAGTTGAACAGTTCGGTGAACACCACAATCTCCCTGGGTCTGACGTGAACAGGGGTCTCCCCGGGGGTCGGGAATCGGACATTGACGCATTCAGGGATTCCCCAGCGGATCAGCAGTTCTCTATGATCGGATTCGGGGAAGTAGAGGTACTTTCCTTCAAAAAGGGAAACCACGTCCCGGGTTAGAAGCCAGCTGAAATACTTGGTGGTGATGACAGCCTCAACCTCTTCGGGCAAGGGGTCATCTTGGGAGTTAGCCGTGTGGCCGGCGGTAGCAATACAGACTCCTGTGGGAGCAACGTCGACTTCTGACTCTCCAGCTTCTTGGGTCGGAACTTGACCGGAGCTTTGAGCGTTGGCAGCGTCTGTTTCTGATTGTCGGACCAGGGAGGTAGAAGCATCTGTGATATCGCGCGCCATGGCCTTATGAGCCTTCTCCACTTGCTCGGGTGTGAGCTGAAGTTTGGGCAGACCTAAAAAAGCGACCGCAGTGTTAAGACTGGTCCGATACCCTCTAATCGAGGGCGTAAGTTGAACCATTTCAGGACTATTACCTCCTGCGGTGGACTTAATGAGATCGTCTTCTCCCATTATCAAGAATTTGGATCTGCGGGCACGACGGGGAGCGGGCGAACTGACGGGCAATAAGGTCGGATTTCTCGACCCGACTACTAGGGAATGAGAAGAGCTATCACTGGAGGAAAGGATAATCGGGTCTGGGGATAGACTAGCCTCGGGGTTTGGAGAAACTGGGGGGTCGGATACAAGGAAAGATTCTGCGGGAATCGGGGTGGCGAGAACAGGATCGTGAGGAAGTGGAGCGGGAACGAAAGGTTTGGAGTTAGACCCCCAGATCAGACCAGCACGTCGATATTCTTCTGCTCGATCTCCGATGCTAGACCACTCTTCAAAACTCCACTCGAAAATTCCTCTTCTTGGTTGGTTTTTTTTGTGAACGCCCGGGTTTCATACAACAAGCAAACCCAAGTGAAGAAGGGTCGGACGATCTCTCTCTCTCTAGAAATGGTCGGATAGGGTTTTCTCTCTCTAGAATGCCTCTGAGAGACACTAAGGACTGTGGGGTATTTATAGGCAGGATTGAAAGATCGGGGAATACCAATCGATGAAAAAACAGCGGGAAGTTGAAGAGTCCCTCTAGGAACCTAGTCTGACAGAGAAGTGACCCCTTAGCTAATGACGCGTGCCGACCACCGACTGACAAGGGCTGACATAAGCGATTCGTCATGAACCCATTATCGATGTGGGCCGCCTCTACTATGATCGGTAAGGAGAATAGGCCCATCACAAAAGGCCCGGGAGGAAAAGACTAGCAGAACAGAAAGAGGAGGCGCGGGAATATGACCAAGCATCGGGAAACCAAAATTAACAGAGCCTGAAGCTTGAATGAAGATCGGACGATTGGCGATGGCTCTTTCACAAGTCTCCGCTCGTGAGACTCCCGAAGACTGGGGGGCTACTGATGAGGGTGCAATTCGCCGATCTAAGTTATAGGGGCAAAAACACAATAAATAATATTTAGCGTGGTTAATAGAGTATTCAGGGTCCTTCGAGGACCAATATGTAAAGATAAAAATAGTGGAGGGGCCTCGTTGTGTGTAATGGACGGCCCACTAAGAGCTCAAATGGGTCCACCTTATTTTAGTATAAAAGGGTGACCCACTTGCCGAAAAAAGGGCATTGAATATTATTTTCTATGAATCTTCCTTTATCTCTCTACACTTTCTCTCTCTAGTCACATCTAGCACAAAGATCCTAAATATATTCCCTAAACAACTATTGACTCATCAATGTCAATGTTGATTTTGGTGGTATTTTGTAAGAGGTAGTGTAGTTAGTTTTGTTTTGTAAACATACTCGTCATCTAGTTCTATTTGCTTGTTGATTGAAGTCAATGCCGATTTTATAGCCAAAATGTCTAGTCCAACCTCATTTAGTCTTAAAGTATCATGATGGAAATGATAGATATGAAGGAACACCTTGCTAGATACGAAGGAACACCTTGCTAGACAGATGCAGCATCAGCTCAAAACATATACAATGTTATAGACATTGCTAGATATGAAGGAAGACATTGCTAGTCTCTGTGTTACCCTAACAGGAGCATACTAATAGACACGATATATAACATTGATAGATCCTGGAGTATACATATGATAGATACTATATTTGACATTGCTAGATACGTGAACACTATTCTGATAGACAAGGACTTTATATGGTTTAAATCGCATTATTGTCTTTCCTTGTGTCATATCATCCTTTTTTTTATTAACTGTAGGTCTATTTGTACTATTTTAAAATAAACGCTCTCATGTTTGTACTATAGACTAAACACTCTCATGAAGAACACGTTGCTAGATAAGAAGGAACACCTTGCTAGATAAGAAGGGACACCTTGCTAGATAAGAAGGAACACATTGCTAGACAAGAAGGAACACCCTGCTGAAAACGCATTATCTATCAGACTATTGTGTTTTAAAACACAAAGAACTGCTGAAAACTGCAATTACAATTGGAATCAAAACATTGTAAAAGTATCAAAACTCATAACAAGCTTTTTAAATCTCTGACAAGAACATTGTAATCCGTTTAAAATCAAAATCTGCAGGAGTATTTGAGTATAACTGAAAATAAGATGCAGATCACACTTAAGAACTGATACGCATACACATTATAATCATATTTTAGTCGATGCATCGTTTGTTACTACATCAAAATATTCGACAGACTGACGTTAAATTCAGTAAAGCGTTCATTTCCCGCTGAACCAAATCTTTAAATTACAATACTCGGTAACTAGGAATAAGCAACACTAATCTAATGTTTAAAAAAACAACAAGCCGCTTGTAATAATCAAAACTGGAGCTCAGCAGAAGGACCTCCGCTGATAAGACCGACTTTTAGAGCTCTTGTTCTCTCACGATGGAAATGATAGATATGAAGGAACACCTTGCTAGATACAAAGGAACACCTTGCTAGATATGAAGGCACACATTGCTAGACAAGAAGGAACACCCTGTTAGATATGATCTACAAACAACCCAGACAAATTACAGTCTCACAATGCATACCTTGCGATTTTAGTGAACCCACATTGCAATTTTAGTGAACCTACATTGCGATTTTAGTGCATATCTGATTGCTAGACACTATATTATTTGTCAGTTGTGATTTATGCCTTGTATACACTGCTAGATACAGCATGAGACATTGCTAGATACAGCATGAGACATTGCTAGATACAGCATGAGACATTGCTAGATACAGTGAAATAACTGTTTGACTGTAATTCTAATATCACATTTCTAGATACATAGATATGAGATTGCTAGTGACACTAAAAAAACTTTGCCACAAAAACTAGTAATATAACAATGTTTTCAGAACCGTATAGAAGGTTGATTATGTGTTCAAACGTACCTCTTCGACGGTAACAACGCTGGTGGCTCGACGACGGCTTCCTTCTCCCGGTCCATCAACAACACAAGACGATACAGTAACATAATCTACTTCAATTTTAAAACATATCAAACATAAATGCGAGCCAGATCTATAAATCTTAATTATAGATCTATGTTTCTTTTTTGTCTCAAAGTTACTTAAACTGCTAAGTTTTGTTCATCATTTTCAAAAACGTAGATCTAGCTCATATTAGTTTATAGGATTGAAATATAACATTAACGTACAACTGTAGACGAAACGAAAAAACGTCACCGGAGAACAGAGAACTGTCCAATACAGTACTCAAATACAGTGACTACTCCGGCGACGTTAATACAGTCGACTGTTAAACACACAGAGCCACATTGAAACGTCCGACGAAAACAAAAATTGCGTCAAACATACCTTTTCGACAGTAACGACGCTGGTGGCTCGACGACAGCTTCCTTCTTTACCTCTTGATCGATGTCGGAGCATAATGCTCACAGACAGCCAGTGTTCAGTACCTGTTCGACGGAGAAAATAACGTACCTGTTCGACTCTGTTCAAAAGAGTAGGAGGCAGTAGACGGTGGTTGGCGGTTAAACTACTCCGGCAACGTCTTTAAAACTATGTGTGCTTATGAAAACAATGAGTGAAGTCCAAACGTCCAGCGAAAAGAAGAAACAAAGAACCTTACCTTCCCAAAACAAACGACGCCGGTGACTGGTCGTCGGCTCCAACTCCTAGCTGTTGATCGGTTTCGCGGTGGATGTTCTGTGACTTTTTTCGTTCGACGGAATACGAACTGGTCGACGGTAAGGATTACAATCGACGGAACCTCCGCTGGGTCAGAGTTGGCTCCAGTTTTTCGGGTTTCTCTCTCCTCAAAATTAGAAATGTGAAAGTGGGGGAGATGGAACCAAAAAGTCACGATTAGAAGGTGAAAGTGTGGGTTTCAATCAAAAATCCCTCTTTTATACCCTAGAGGGTAAAATTGTCCAAAATATGGCTCTAGGTATTTTATGAAACTAGTCCAAAAACGGGTACCATTTTGGTATTTGATAGTTGAGTAGGTATTTAGGGGTACTTTCCTCTAAATAATAAGAAAGATAAATAAAAATATATGGTAGGATATTGTATGATAGAATGATGTGGAAGAGAGAGAAATATGGTGGGGTATGGTGAAAGATGAAATATGCACTGGTGTGGGGAGTGAGAATTTTTGCAGAATTATTTGGAGAGTATGCTGATGTGGTGCTGATGTGGCGCGCTTTTGGGAGATGAAATATCCCCACTGCTATGGATGGTCTTACAAACAAACTTTTTTCACTTTCTCTTCACAACCTCCAGATTGCTCCATGTATATATCCTAATCCAAGTCACCATGTACAAATGTGGTTTTTACATCAAGTTATTCCCACCTAAGATTAAGACTTGCATTTAAACCAACACAAATCTAATATAGGTCATATTGAAAACTAGAGAGAATATCTCATTAAAATCAATATATTTTTCTTACTGTCGCCTTAATTACCAATCTAGCTTTCCGTTGGACAATCTTCTCATTATTTCCCGTGTGTTGAAATAGACAAGACTTTCTTTCTATTAAGAGGTTTCACTAGCTCATAAGTTTAATTCTTTTTCAAGGAATTCATCTTTTCCTTTATAGCATCAAGTCAAAGATTTTTCTTCTTATGAGATAAAAGTTATTGATAATTCTTTGGGTCTCTGTCTTCAGTAACTAGAATAAACTCTAACTGTTGAAAGTTTTCTCTAATTAGTTGATCTTCGAACGTGTGCATCCTTTAAATGAGAGATAGGTTACTCATTTTTCAGATGATCTTCTTCATCTTGAAGTCCTTTCTCCAATAAAGTCTCATTAAAATCATCATATTGTAAAATCACCACCGGGTGGAACATCCTCAATATCATCAGGAATCACCTCAATATTCTTATTAGTTGGATAATTTACATAAGGAATAGTTAAAAAAGAAATATAATTAGTAATATTAAAAGGTATATCAAATGTAGAAGTGAACATTGTACCTAAAAGATTTACACAATTTTAGTGTTCAAAGAATACCACATCTTTACTTCTCACTACTTTCTTCTTCTCAAGATCATAAATTTTGAAGCCATAATCTTCATAATCATATCCAACAAACACAAAAGGATTACTATTTGAATCAAGTTTGTATATATGTTAATTTGGAACATGCATGTATGTTTTGCACCCAAAAACTCTAATATATGAATATGCATGGTCATTTCATCTTCATATTCTCTTAGGAATATCAAAATCAAGAGTTGTTGATGGAGCTCTATTAACCAAGTACACAACACAATTAACTGCTTCAGCCCAAAATATATAAGAAAACTTAGACATTTCGTGCATACATCTCACTTTCTCTACAATGGCCTGGTTCATTCTCTCTGCAACTCCACTATGTTGTGGTGTACCTAGTGTTGTCCTCTCGTGTCTAATTCCACAACGTGAGTTATAATAATTGAAATCATTTATAGTATACGCACCATCATTCTCAGAACGAAGACATTTCAATTTTCTCCTTGTCTCTATTTCCACCATGATATGAAAAATATCGAACAATTGGTTTATTTGTATGCATCATGTATACCCGAGTTTTTCGAGTACCTTCATTAATAAATATAACAAAATAATTATTACCACCAATGGACTCAAGATCCATAGGACCACAAATGTCATAATGCACTAACTCAAAATTTTCTTTCCTTTTAGTGGACGTTTTAGAAACAAAGCTCTATGTTGCTTTCTTATCAAACAACGGTAACAATAGTTAATAATAATAGCTTTATCAACGGAAATGAGTGAATTATAGACCAAGGTTTTGATCTTCTTGCACTCATGCATCCTAATATTCGATGCTACAAGTTCATATCCCAATACATCTCGACTTATTTGATTCATTTCTTTTTCTTTATTTGAAATATTTTTTGGTTGTTTTGTTCTTAATTATTTAAAAATTTGGATTAATATATTTTATTATTTGATCTTATTTTTTAGTCATCTGATGCATTACATCGACTTCACGCATGAAAAATTTATTGTCGGTATTAAGAGCGAATGAAATGGTTGAGGCACAAACGGGTACATAATGTAGATTTATCTAGCATAACACTGGCATAATAGCAATAACTTAAGAGACAACGAAAACCTATGTCCCCACCAAACAGTATTTTCGCCACACCAAGAGAAACAAAGACTTTATCCCGATTGAGGTTGATACAACAAGTGCATTGGGTTGTGTTTTGTCACGTTGAGTCAGTGTTTCACGAGATACCAACTTATCACGTGGTGGTCGTGGAGGATGTGGAAACATTATGATAAAAAATCACCCAAATAACCATATTGAAATTTATCTACCGCGAAGTTTCAAAGAATAAGAGGAGGACCTTGACCAATTTTGTCGATTTTTTGCATTGTTGGATTGTTAGATTTATGAAAATTGTCCATATTTCTGATCTACGCCGAACACGTCTTATGATCTGATGATGTTGAATATTGTTAGTTCATCATAAAACTCTTTCAGATATGGCGATTAAAATGTGAGTATATGTTTATTTAGTGTTATTAACATCATTTAAATATTATTTATCTTTTTAATGCCTAATTTATTTGTTTTTATAAGTTATCTTTCGATCATACAATAATATGAGACGTCATTTATCGAGTTCAGAATATCTGGTTATATGATAATCCTGAATTGGTTATACGATAATTTAATTTGCATGTTTGACTACGTTAAAGTGTATAAGCCAAACATAGTTATATTTCAGTTTAGAATGATAAACAATATACCCATGTTACCTCTACAAGTCACTGATTCCGAAAGAAAATGATATTGTCCTATACAAATAAAAGGAATCCACTTGGACATATTAACATATGTAATTGTTGAGTACCGGCTCTTTGATATAGAGTCTTGAATCATCCTCCAGTTTGACAAAAATTATGTATATATTTACTACATATGTCAAAACATATGGTATATCATTACCACTGTGGACGGTGGTGATGGAATAGTATTGTTGGAGGCGGTTTGACAGATCTGAAATATACTTTTACGTAATAATACTAAGGAAAACTGGACAATATTCATGAGGCAAGTGTCACAAATCATTTTTTCGTGGTTATTTATCTATATCTGTTTTCTGTATTTTTATTAAAAATTTGTTTCAAATGATGATGTACATCCTATGTTATTCCGGTGGATAGTTTTGTTTTGTTTTGAATTATTGTTTAATATTTATATGATATCAGATGTGTTTTAGTTTTGAGATTAACTTCAAGCAATCAATCATAAATAATTAAATTCATATAATTTTAATTTCAAATATTTAACAAAAAACTATGTTTTAAATAATTTCACTTATCATTTTTCGGCACGTGACACTACTTTATTACTCTTTGTGGATTATAATATCCTCATACATACATCAAAATTTGATTAGTCTTCCTAGATTACATAATCTTTAACTTATACTATATAAATAGAAGCATCAATCTTGATAAAAAACAATATCACCCGTATATCTAAAAAATATTATGGAGTTTTGTCAAAGATTTATATATGACGAGAGCCAACAAAGTAGTATCAAAAGTCATACCAGAATAAGATGAATATTTTTGGGATGCAGTTGTCTACAAGATGTAGTATCTCTACGGTACATACCATGTCATTCCATCATAAGCCTCGCGTGGTCGAGAATACATAAAAAAATAGAGAAATATTTTAAAGAATTAAAAACATACTGAGTTTTCATCCTTGGATACAAAGAGTGACAAATTGCATTTAAAATTTACGAGGATATTCTGACCGACATAAGAACTGAAGATGAATGACATCAATATTCACATTATTATTAAAAAGGAGGAAACTATGATGATAGATTAATTTTTGTCTCATTTTTCTTATTTTTCATTCAACTTTCCTAAATTAACGTACATGGTTTTCTTATTGGTGCAACCGTTTGCTTTAGTACAAAGTTATTTTAAAATACTAAATTGTGTAACCGTGTATATTAAGAAGGTTTTGAACAAAAACAATGTTTAGTACACTACGCCGATTCAGTTTTGTTGGCTACATGCCAATGTTTCATAAAAATGTGCGCAATCTTCTAACCAAACCAAACATTCGTTTATCAAAGATCCTACTATAGAACATAAGGTGTATATTTTTCTGGTTCCAACTATATGTGGGTCTTGGAACCTCCATAACATTCCTCGGGTTATGTGGGCCTTAGAGGGTTAGCTTGTTGTTTTTCCTCCTATTTCTAACAAGATGTTGGTCATGCATGAGGGCACTGATTTGCTTGGCTTGAGAAATATAGTATTTTTAAGGGAGGTTGAGAGATGCAAGGGCATCAGTTTGGGTTACTGTTGGATGCGGAGTAGGTATAGTAGCCCAAATTTCAACGGCGACAACCCTAATCTCACCAACCATATGGTAAATGTTGTTGTGCACGCGTATATATTACGTATGTTCGGCACTGTTATATTCCCCGACAAGAAAAACATGTACGTTAATTACGAGTATTTGTTTCAATTGCACGATTTGACGGAGGAGGGTGTCGGATGTTACGCATGGGCTACGACCATGCTTGTTTACTTGTATCACCATCTCGGTAAGTCCTCGCTTCATGAGACTAGGACTAAGGTCGGATGTATCAGTTTGCTAGACACATGGATACAAGATCATTTTGTTATGCTCCGCCTTGTTACCATTCCACTTACACCGAGTGCCAGCTAACTTTTACCAGATTGGATACAAGTATGGTTGTTTCTGACTCGCGAACGAAGTTGAACCTTTGGATCACCATCAACAACCTGCAGGAGACATATATAAGTATTTATAATTAATATAAAACTATTTTATAGTTTAACCTATTACGATAGTAGAATAAGATAGAACTGTTTTATAGTTTATCGCGTGTTGTATTGGTTGCGTTTAATGGCATTTATATGTGTTTATGTACGTATTGGTTTGTATTGCACGTACTATTCTATCCTTATCATGCGATACACGATCATTTTCCGTTTGAGGATATATCATGGTTCCCAGATGTCATCTTTGGTGTTGAGCACTCGCAGGCATACTATCTGGAGCGAGTGTTGAGGCAGTTTGGCCGTGTACAGAGGGTTATCATGTATCCATTGTTGAAGATGAAGTTGAAATCGGAAAAAAAAAAACCAAAGACGATGGTAAAAATGAGACTTGTTTAGTAATCAAACTCTTGTTCCATAACTATTTTTTTTAGTTTCCAAACATATTTGCACGTAATTCTGCAACTGGAACACAATTATTTTTTTCCAACCAAGTTACACGTAATTTCGTAACTAGGACACATTTTTCAGTAACTAAATTACACGTAATTCTACAACTAGAATACATTTGTTTTTTAGACTTATTTTGCAACCCAATTACGCGTAATTACACAATAAAAAAATATTTCATGAATCTAGTTTTGTTCATCTTAAAAAATAAAACTAATAGTATTTTCGATTTTTCTATAAACTATGTTTTGAAGAATATGACATTTTAAAAAAACAAAAGACATGAGGTACATAATGCGTTCGACGAGGAAAGTTAAGAGGACTGGCGATTCAACTATTTACCGGACGTTTTCAAGAAAGATATGATGAGGGACGAGATGAAGTCCTTTTTCACTCCTGATTATCTTCTGCTTCATCAGAAGATTATTTGGTTCAAACTGATCAACAATGCGATATACTCACTCGATGACTATGTGTACAAGGATCGGGACAAAGATATCATACGACATTTGCGCGCTGGTATGCGTAGGATGTCGTTGTTTCCCATAGTGGATGAGTTTGGTGATGATGTTGGTGCTTTAAGGGAGGCGTACACGGATGTTTTGTCTATTTCCAAGAGACTTGCTTAGACGTTATGTTATTTGTCTCGGGTTGTATGACATTTTTTACAATATTTTGATGATTTGGTGTTTGTTATTTTGATATCTTTTTGGTCAGAATGAGTAGTTTATCTTTATTTTTGTCGTAAGATATTTGTAACTATTATTTGTATTTTCTAGTTTTATTTATCAATACGATTTGTTTCCCTCTCAATAACAAATAGTGTTTCCCTCTACAAAATGATTCCATCGAAATAATGATTCCCGCCAAATTTCAATTCCTTCCAAACAATGAACCTCGCCAAACATTTGTTCCCGTCAAATGCAGATTGCCCACCAAATTGGAATGCCCTTAAATAGGGACTTCAAACATAGGTAGATAGTTCATCCACCAAACATCAAACATAGTTAAAAACATTAAGTTTTATAAGAATGGATTTTAATATTAATGAGATTACCAGTTGCTTCATGCAGTGAAGTTTGTCCGCCAAACAACGCCCTATGATACGAGTGATTTATTTTTCAATCGGGTGCTATCTAGGATGTATTTTGAGTACGAACGATTAGGAGTTATGAATCATCTGACGCGTAGTCATGATGAAGTCAAAGCCATATACAATTTTTTGAAACTGCTCCAGTGATTGTTGTTCATGCCTCATAGAATTAAGCAAGAAGCATCTCTGGTGTGGAACATAACGGTTGTTGACTAAATTAGTAGGGACATGGTAGCATATCTGTAGGATGCGATTGCGGCAAGAGAGACCGAAAGTGATAAAGGAAACATAGGATATGAATTCGACATCTAAGTTTGAAGTTTTTTTGTTGTTTTTGTTTTAAGTTTTAATGATTTCAAACTTGTTGTTTTAGTTTTTATGATTTCATTGCTGTTGTTTGGTTATTTAAGATTTTGTAAGTTGTTGTTTGCTTATTTAAGTTTTTGTAAATTGTTGTTTCAGTATATATGTTTTCGTTGTTGTTGTCCTTTGATTTTTTTCGTTCAATTTGTTATTATTATTGTTTAAACAAAAACACTCGACAGAGTTGTAGACATTTATATCAAATGCTCATGGTCTATCTTGAAGCACCTAGGGATATGTGTTTTTTTATCCATTATGTATCACGAAATGATTGGGTTATTGGATTACTTTATCCGCATCTTACACATGTCAAAGAGATATTGGTCTATTTGGATTACGCTATCTAAATACTAAATGATTAATAAATATATGATCTTCTCTTGTAACAGCATAATCTGAAACACACGAAATTAAAACTTTTATAATGTCTCTTTGGAGTGAGTTGGAAGATGAATATTTGATGAATGTATATGTCTAAGTAAGTAAAACCTATAACCAAGAATGGGGTAAACACTACTAAGAGGCAATGTTATGCCAGATTTATTTCATTTACGGTAGGGATGACGTCCAGCCGCCTAAGATTTCAAGGCGGTTAGATGAGGTTAAAGCTCGGTGGTCCGTTCTAAAAGAAATTTTGTGTACACCTAGTTGCAAACCTCAATGACTTAAAACGTCATGTTGTGTTGAACATGTTCAACCGTTGAGTGTTGTTTTAGTTTAAGCTTACTTTGATTGTTGTTTTCGCTTAAGCTTCCACGAACTGTTGTTTTAGTTTAAGCTTTCCCTTAACTGTTGTTTCAAACATTACCTTCATTATGCAATGTTTACTTTTAATTTTTTTGGCGATAATTATCAGAAGTGTGGTAAATGACTCTAAAACAAAAATAATTTAAAACAAAATAAAGTTTGAGCATTGGGTTGCACTTCATCCATGAGTAATAGTGTCAATAAGAATAATAGTTATTTTGTTAACAATATAAAAAAGAGAATTACTAAAGAGGTAGCCAAAACTACTCCATGTGGTTGTATTTCCAAATTTTAAACATCTATAAAATTGTTATTTATTAAAAAAAATTATATAAAAAATAGAATTCATGTTTTATACAACTTCATGAAGTTGTTATTTATTTATATAATATACAAAATTGTAATAATTAATAAAAAATAGTTTTTAAAACTTTTAAAATTGTGTTTATTTATATTTTATACAACTTCACGAAGTATTATTTCCAAAATAAAAAAATAATTTTTTTTTTTAAAGTCTGGCTTATTTCCACCACCGAATAATGGAACTGAGGAACCCTACGACGTTGGGTGGCGGCAATAGGCCAAACTCTTAAGGAAAATTATTTTTTAAGTGAAAAATAAGTCACCACGCCAAGCGGTGGCGTGGGTGGCCATGGGCACGCCTACCATTGGCGTGGTGACGAAATCACACGCCAACGGTTAGCGTGGTGTCCGGAACATACGCCATTAACATGGAGGATTGTCTCAAATTTTTTGATGAAAATAAATAAATTAATGACACATTAATAAATCATGGATGAGAGCTATATCAAGTCTAATGGTTCGTTAATACAAAATTAAAATACTTTACAACACAAAAAAAACAAAACAATAACTTAATCTGATTTGAATCTAAAATTACAACACATATGCAATTAGAAATGTTTGGTTAAGTCCACTACGAGTTGATCACAGTCTACGGAATGTGTTGACGTGAGATTTTGTAGTCTTGAAAATCCGCAAACTCTATCTAACAAGGGGATCAGACATGCACTAATGCATTTTCTAACCGTGTGCATCCATGTTAGATCTATAGTCGGTAAAGGTTATCCTTGAACCAAATCGACTTACAATTTGACATCGAAACTAAGTGTGAATTTAGATAATAAATAACTAAATCAATCTAAAATTAAAGTAATTTACTTACATGAACAAATGGTTTGTATTCACGAATGCGACACAAATCTCTTTTATAGGATCATCATTCGGTGGTGTATTTTTCACCTGTAAGTAATGCGTACATCTACTGGGAGCTACGAAATAGAAAACACAATTGAATTTCGTCGCGACTAGTTTTCTACAACTAGGCAACGACATCCAATTTTCAAACGGTGCATTCTCTTTATTATAAGTCAATCGGTGTATCTCCTCGTCGACTTCGCTTTCACCGTCGTAATATGTGACATATTTATAAAACTCTCGATTGTTCTTTAGCTCATGAACCATGGCTTCTCTAACCATTTGTCATCCACTTTCGTACCCGACCATACCATGCGCGATAGCTCTAAAACCACAATTACCGTCGCACATAACGTTTGTAATTCGGCTTACAAAAAGACGCATAAATTAAGGTTTGTCTTTTGAATATCTCGAGTCTGGCACGTTTGGCAACCTTGCCAAAATTTGTCTAACCGGGAATGACTGTATAACGATAATGTTAATCGACGCATCCCGAGTTTCAAAACCTACAGATGCAACCCGTTTTTATTCTTTTTTGGCGGTTTTGCTCCAGAATTAGTGAGAGTGTGTGCGGTGGCCGTTCATATGGTGCTACCGAAAGTGTCGACCGGGGTTACCAAACTCGCGGCAGGTGTTACCATTTTTTGAGTTTCGGCACTATCGTGAGACTCGAACATTTCTTGTTTGGCGTATTCATGATATGAAGGATCATTTTTTATAGAATAATCGTGTTGGAGTTTGTTACCTTAACTGCGACTATGGCCGCGTCCACGACCACGACCTCTTACATGTTCGAGAGTTCTACCGCGGGTTTTAACCTTTTTGAGGGGTTCGCAAATGAGTGTTGTCGATAGATCCACAATTTGTTAAAAATAATTTAGCCAATGACTTCGTTCGTAAACATCGAAGTCTTTAAGTTTAGCATTTAGATTTGCGAAATTAAATTTCACTTCTTCTTCGTCGGTGAGTTTAACTCGATGAACGATGTCTAGTCTCTTCCAATACTCGTCTATAATCCGAGTTGGTACATTACTGGCCACTATTCGGATTGCTTCAAGTTCGTGGGTACACTGTAAACCATGGATTGTACGATCGGTGCAAACGTATAAAGATTTATCACCGTCAATTTTATCAACAAAGTTATCGTATACTATTGTCAATGCAATAGGTGATACGTACCCCTGTAAAAATTTGAACGGTTTGAAATCCTGAAATTTGTGAATTGGACGACACTTGCTAAGCTTTATCGATTCTTTTATAGTTGAATGTTGCATTGCTAACAAACCATGTACTTTATCCCGAAACTCATTGAAATTCAATCGACTTGACCCAATATATTTTTTCAACGTAGCATGTGAGCTTTCCGTCCTATTAGAGGTATGATTATTGAAATGCATTATTTTGTTAGTATAGGCGTGAACGAACCTCTCTTTATAAAGAGTCATCCACTAGACTACGATATAATTGACTACCTTATCTTTCTCTTTGAACACTGATCGCATCTTAGTCAACCTCTCGTTCATCACGTCAACGATAGTGAATGAAACGATTACGATCCAGGCCGCCAAAAAATTGTTAAACACCTTCCCATCTTCAAATATTTTCTTGTTTTCCAGCTAACATTCTTGTTGATATGCCACTCACATAACATGGGACTAGCGCTAGGAAATATTTTGTCGATGCTATTCATCAAGGATAGTTCGCGGTCCGTAATTATAACACAATTCAATTTGCAATCATTCTCCTTCATTACCGTGTTCAAACATCCCAATCACCATTGGTAGTTGTCTTGTTTTTCACTCACCATAAACGTGAAACCAATGCAAAACTTTTTGTTAGTCGATGTTACCCCGACTACTTCAAACAAAAACATCTCATAACGAATAACTTTGTATGTGTTATCCATGATTAGCAAGCGTGGAAACGTCCGTAGTAAATCAATAATAAACGGGTGTGCGAAAAACAAATCGGTTATAACGTTAGACCTATCGTTGGTCGTCTGTTCCCAATACTTGTACTTGTGCAATTGTAATTTAACTAACAAGCATTGCATTTGAGATAGACTACCATTTTCAACCATCTTCGTTCTTTGGTCGTGATTGTATACGTGACAGATATTTGAAGCATTTTCCGGATCGGCCTTCTTCAAAGCACCAAATATTTGTCATCGAGTAGTTTCATTTACCGTCAAAACATTGACAAGCCCTTTTTCCTGCCGTTTTAACTTGGACCATTGCAAATGTCCTTGGGCATACTTAATCGGTTTGTGATTTTTCTTGTTGGAAATGACACTTAGAGCCCACTTATCGTCGCATTTTACCAGATTGCCTACCAAATGAAAAAAGCAATTTATTTTTTTGCTAGTGGTAGCCTTACGCTTACGGTCGCATTCATTAACGACAGACTTAAAAATACCAGATCGCTCGCACCGATAATCTATTATCCGTGTTCTCCCTCTTTTCCCAATCACTTTGATTCTATGTTAATCGAGAGACCTAAAGATTATCCTATACTTTTTACCAACTTGGTCATTTAGTCTAAGCTATACTCGCCGTGAGTGATGAAATGGTGAGCGTAGTCCGAAACAAGCGAAATTTCGCATAGGGCAACCTCCTACAATATGTAAGAAGTAGAAAATTCAATTAAACCGGGATTCCGGATTTGTCTAATCTATTTCGTCACATGTATGGCGTATCAACCCATTCCCACGCCATCTGGTGGCGTAAACAACCAACCACACGTCACACGTGTGGTGTAGGCAAGGGTCAATACGCCACTATGTGGTGCGGGGCTTGTTCTCTACGCCACAACTATTGGCGAAGAACACTAGTTCGACGCCAACGTGTGGCGAAGAACACAAAATGCGGGTTTTAAAAAAAAAATCTGTTTTTTCGCAAAAATAAGATGGGGAAACCAATGTACCTCATCGGCGTCCATACTGCTCTGTAAGGAAACTGGTTCCGGCTCTATTTCGGTCATGTTTTGAAATTTTTTATGGTTTTGAAAAAAATAGATAAATGGGTTTAAAGTTTCGATGTTTTTGGTAGTTTGGAGAAGATGAATTATGGTTTGGTAGTTGAAATTGTGTTTACAGCTACATATAGTTTAGAGTCTTCAATGACATGATTGTAATTTAATAGGTTTTGAAAAAATTTTGAATTTTTTTTTTATCTAAACGCAGTTTCGTAAATATTGAAAAACACAAAAACTCGATTTTTTGTTTTAGGGATTTCCTTAAAATAATTGGTGCTTAATTTTGGATTCAATGCTTGTTTAGGCCAGCAATCACGATTTTATAAAATATAAAAGGTCCTACTGTATTTTAGCGAAAACCTAACAAATAAAATAAAAGTTAGGGCCAGGCTAGAAATATTACACATTTTTATAAATCTTAAACCGCTAGATCTTATACCTAATTGATAGATCTCGCACCTAAATTTTGACCATTTTACCCTTTTCAGAAACCTAGCTATAAAAGCGTTTGATAGATCTCTCACCACTTTTTTTCCTCTCTTTCTCTCTCTCTCTAGAAACCTCTCAAGCACCCGGAGCATCCATTTCAAAAACTCGATTTTTGAAGAATCTGAAGTGAAGAAAAGTTAAAGGTAAACGATACAAACATCATGGTGTAATTTGTTTTTGATTTCATTCGGTCTAAACTGTCGAATCTAGGTTTTTTAGTTTTTTTGGTTTCGATTTCAAAAGTTTGATTTTTGTATGATTTTAGGTGTTGTTTTGTTAGATTAGTGTTGTATTGTTGTTAGTATTGCTAGGATCTATGTTTTGGTGCTTGATTTTGTTAAAAATGAGGGTGTTTTGGTGGTGTTGAGTTTTTGCCCCGTGTTTGCTGCTGGTAGCACGAACAGCGTGCTACCAGATGGGACCTGGTCGCAGGCTGTTTTTGCGACGAAGAAGGTTTCGGTCGCAGGCCCAAAATGAGACGAGGCCCAAATGGCGTCTCATTTTGGGCCTGCGACAGAATATTAAGCTGTCTCATTTTGGGCCTGCGACAGAATATTAAGATGTCTCATTTTGGGCCTGCGACAGAATATTAAGCCCAAATGATGCTTCATTTTTTTTATTTGTTGATTTGTGACTAATAGATATTTTCTTGCGTTGTGTTTACATGATGGGACGATTCAAGACTAAAGTTAAAAATCTGTTCAAGAAACTTAGGGCGGACGAGGAGGTAGCTTCTACGTCGCATCCACCTGACTATGAGTACGATGACGATGTAGATGCACTGAGTTGGAAGATCAGTATTTGATGAGGGCATCAGTTGAAGTTGGTAATATGCACATTCCAGAGGGTGGTAAAAGGTACTGCGAGGCATTAGTATGCCAGATGTACTTTCTGTACGGAAGGGATGGTGTTCAGCCGCCTTACATTTCAAGGCGTGTTGATGAAGTGCGAGCTAGGACATCCGGCTACAGGAAATCAGTGACTACAAAGATGCGAAAGAAGAAAGGAGGTTGATGAAATGGAACTGGCCTGATAGATAAGTATGAATGAGTGCGTGCTTCCGTTTTAGTATGAGTCTGTGTTTCATTTTAATTTTGAGTGTGTATTTCTGTTTGAGTGTGAGTTTGTATTTCAGTTTAAGTATGAGTGTGTGTTTCAATTTACGTATGAGTGTCTATTTCAGATTAGTGTTTGAGTGTGAGTTTGTATTTGTGTTTTATTGAGAGTTTGTATGAGTGTGTGTTTGAATGGTACAAGCTCTAACTCTAATTCAAATGGAATCGAACCCATAAACATGATAAATTCAAAGCAAGCATACAATAAATTAAAATACAAAAAATAAAAGCAGTCATACAATAAACCGATTACAAAATATAGTGTTGATGTCCAAAAATCTAACAGAGTTATGCTGAGAGTAATAATCAGTGCCGTCGGTACCTCTCAGCGATCCTACACATCATGAGGGCGGTCTCTACAAGATCATCGTGATCCATAGTAGGTATCGATGGAGCAAACCTAGCAATCTGCTCGTCTCCTGAATAGTCAGCACCACCCTGCGGCTCCAACCGAGGACCTCTCTCCGGCGCAGAACGACTGACAATGTACCATAGCCTCTTCTTCACCCAAATGTAGTACATCGGGTCAGCACTCGCTCCACTACCACGGTACGTCGTGCCAGCAGGAGTGAACACGTGGTTTTCCCATGTCTGCCACAAGTGATCGTCCCATTTTAAGCTACTGACCATCTTCTTCCCTGCTTTTTTCGACTTAGGAGGGCGTATATCCTTAGGAATCAGCTGTAGATACCCCAACTGTCGAACGACACGGTCTGGGTAGTACGCCACAACCACGCCCTAAGTTTCTTGAACGGATTTTTAACTTTAATCTTGAATCGTCCCATCCTGTAAACACAACGCAAGAAAATATGTATTAGTCACAAATCAACAAAAAAAATGAAGCATCATTTGGGCTTAATATTCTGTCGCAAGCCCAAAATGAGACAGCTTAATATTCTGTCGCAGGCCCAAAATGAGACAGCTTAATATTCTGTCGCAGGCCCAAAATGAGACGCCATTTGGGCCTCGTCTCATTTTGGGCCTGCGACCGAAACCTTCTTCGTTGCAAAAACAGCCTGCGACCAGGTCCCATCTGGTAGCACGCTGTTCGTGCTACCAGCAGCAAACACGGGGCAAAAACTCAACACCACCAAAACACCCTCATTTCTAACAAAATCAAGCACCAAAACATAGATCCTAGCAATACTAACAACAATACAACACTAATCTAACAAAACAACACCTAAAATCATACAAAAATCGAACTTTTGAAATCGAAACAAAAAAAACTAAAAAACCTAGATTCGACAGTTTAGACCGAATGAAATCAAAAACAAATTACACCATGATGTTTGTATCGTTTACCTTTAACTTTTCTTCACTTCAGATTCTTCAAAAATCGAGTTTTTGAAATGGATGCTTCGGGTGCTTGAGAGTTTTCTAGAGACAGAGAGAAAGGGTAATTTTAGAATTTCAAATTTGAGTTTGAAAAAAGAAGGGAGTAGGGTGAGAGATCTATAAAAATGTGTAATATTTCTAGCCTGGCCCTAAAAGTTACTCTCCAGCTAGACCAGAGAATTTTTTAAATATATATTTATGAGCGGCCAAACTCCAATAGCTCCAAAGTAAAAGACGTCTCTTCTCCTCTGGCTAATTGATGTCAATTTTGATTGCAAAACCATAAGGTAACTCGCCAATGGTTACAACGCGATACACTTAGGACGAAGAACACCAACCACTTAAACCCCCCAAAAAACACACCATACTCTTCGTCCTCCGATTTAATACTGTACGTACAGTTGTATATTAAATTCACCATCAATCAACCAAAACCTCCACCGAATTAAATGGTCGCCACATTTAAGACTTTCAACGACCACCTTCCCTTCAACAAAAGACTCATTCTCTTATGTTTTCTCCGTCAACGTCTTTGCTGCTCTTGGTTTCACAATTCCCAATCTCGTCTTCTCTCTTGTAAGTTTCTCTTCCCTCCCCTGTTCATGTCTTCCTTTGATTTTTCTTGGTTTTGATTATTGCGTACATGGTGTTCGAAGATTTGTTACAACTCTGTTTTTGCTTCAGTTGTTGATAACTGGGTTCACAATCTGAAATGCTAAATCTTCATGATTATTGTTCCACGCCCATCATGAATTTTATACATGTTAGTTGAGATGAGCGAGATTGGTGTTATGATAATGGAAGTAATTTTACATGTTCAGTTAATTTTAGCCTCGTATAAGGAAGAAGATACACACTACACTAAAACCCTTTTTTATTTTCAGCTTCAAATTCTAGTACATTTATGGAGGTCGTCAAAAGCGCTTCAAGGCAGGGGTCTGCCTTGAGTGATAGTGTTGCAATTAGAGCAGATAAAAAGAGTTACACTTACAGGCAGCTGCTACTCTCTGCATGGAATATATCTAAGCTATTGTCTGGCTCTGATCCGGAAAATGTAAGATATTTATCAGTATTTTCCATCATTATTCTAAGATAAATGACTTATTGTGCTCATATGCTGAAATTTTATATTTGGGTTTCTAGCCTAATTACCTAATATGCAAGGGCATGATATGCGGGGCAACTTAAGTATATTTAAGTCCTCGTCCTTACATTTGGATTGGTTAAATAGATTGTTTATTTTATTGCTTGGTCACTCAGATTTCTGATACTCCTGATCTTGCAAGTCGGGAAAAAGGTCATCTTGGTGGGGCTAGGGTTGGAATTGTGGCTAAACCTTCGGCTGAGTTTGTTGCTGGTGTCCTAGGGACTTGGTTAAGTGGAGGGGTTGCTGTTCCGCTAGCTCTTGGCTACCCAGAGGCTGAGCTCTTACACTTGATGAATGATTCAGTAAGAAATGATGTGCCTCGATTTTATTATTCATATTGTTTATGGTGTTTATTTGTGTTTAGAAATGAACATGCTAGTTGTAATAATCTACTCCATGATGTTTGTTTATATTGGGCGAGTAATTAACTGGGTAATACTAGTTCTCAAATTGGATGTTCTTAAGGCTTTAAACAGTTTTAGGAATGGTTTATTCTTTTGTCTGGAAAATAGCAGTCCACATACTTTCGTCATTCCTGTCAAATAAGTCGCTCACCTTTAAATTACTGTTTTCCTAATATTAAAAAGATTATGAAAAGGTGTATTACATAGTTTAGCTTGAAGCTTATGCTGTGTTCTTTTTAGATAGCATAGCCTATAGGAAAAACTTACATATACTAATGCTTTTTCATATCTTGCAAACCTTTTGACAATATTTTTATCTAAGACTAAGTAAAGAAAGTTTCTCTATCCACTTTGTAGGATATATCTTTGCTACTGAGCACAGAGGATCATAAGGAAAGTCTGGAAGTTGTTGCATCGAAGTGTAATGCTCAACTTTCTCTCCTCCCACCTGTTGCCACCACTGTGTCAGAATCAGAAGTCGATGATTGGGAAGCAGCGGCAAGCTTCATGGAAAACACTGAGAACTCAGGTAAGATTGTATATTTCCATTTATTAGATTCATGAGATTGTGCCTTTTTGTGATTTAAGTTATGTATGCCGTGTTTGTTCTTCAACTTGATTTTAATTTAATCAGTGCAGACGATCCAGCGTTGTTTGTCTACACTAGTGGCACCACAGGAAAACCCAAAGGAGTTGTTCATACCCATAATTCAATTAGTGCCCAGGTACATATGAACTATGTGTACGTCTTTTCATCTAATCCCACACCATCTCTTCTTATGTTCGGACTTGAGAACAAGGCTAAACATTTCTTAGTAATGGTAAATTAGTGCTAACCAGATTTCCCTTCTTTGTTTTCGAATCCAACTTGTTCGACCCAACTATTTGGTGGTTGCAAAAATTTGGCGATCCTACTATAAAAAGGCTAAAAAGCAAAAACTTATACCTGTTTTGACGTTTGATTGTACCCAATATTGATTAACAGAAAATGTTAATAATAATATAATTATACATAAAGTCCACCTTTTTAAACCAAGAGGTTTAATTTATAAATGGCAGCAGTTCTGTATTCTAAAAGGAAAACAGCATGCTATTATGTAGTATTTTTTTACATCTGCTGCTAGCAAACTTTATCATAAGTGACCTCTAAGGTGATATTTGACACGATAAACTTTTATTCAACATAGTTTTATTTGTTCATTCAACTATCCCAGCTTTTTATGTGAATTTTTACCTAAAATATTTTGATGAACAGGTTAAAACATTGACTGAAGCATGGAAGTATACTTCTTCTGATCAAATTCTCAACTGCCTGCCACTACATCATATCCTCCATAGTATTGACATGTAGATTGAGCAGTTCCATTTACATTATAAGAAAAGCCCATTTCTTGCTGAAGTTATCTTTTGTATGTTGATATACTTGATTTCAAAATTATCCGGTTCCTTGATCCTTAACTTATAATATACATGTTCACGGGCTCTTTAATGCTTTATTTGCCCCTCTCTATGCTGGTTCATCGGTAAGTAGGCTTATATAGTATTGGTTTCATTTTAAAACTCATTTGTTTATAGTAGTTGTATCATTTTTTTCAAGGTGGAGTTCCTGCCAAAATTTAGTGTCAGCGGAATTTGGCAAAGATGGCAGGATTCCTATCCATTAGATGAAAGTAAAGCTGCTGATGCCATTACCGTATTTACAGGGGTAAGTATGTTGTAATATGTGCGAGTTACTACAGATAAAATTTATCTTTTGTCATATTATCTATTATAAAAAATGAACCTTATGAAAAGTACTCAGGTTGCTACTACAGTCTTGTGATTATTTTGTTAATATCAGGCATAAAAATATAATTACTCAATGAATTATGTAGATAGACTCTTAGATTTGACCGTCCCAATATTAAACTATTTATGACATTAGATTAGTTATTATTTCTTTGTTGCCACATTGAATCAAGTTTTCTACAACGTTTATTACTGATATGTACTAGTCAATTTCACCTAAAACCAATAGTTTTGTTTGTACATAAGATGAAAACTATAGATGGTTGACAAAAATGTATTGCTTTATAGGTTCCAACTATGTATACTCGGCTAATACAAGGTTACGAGGCAATGGATCCAGATCGGCAATCTGCTTGTGCCTTGGCCGCGAAGCAGCTACGACTTATGGTAAGTGACAGGAATATTTTTAACTTAACTAATTTCGAAAACTGTCTACTTTATTATTCCTTGCTGAACCAGGTTCGTAAAATATTGTTTGTCTTTGGTTTCTCTCAGATGTGTGGCTCTTCTGCACTCCCTCAACCAGTGATGCAACAATGGGAAAGTATCACAGGACATCGACTTTTGGAACGATATGGCATGACTGAGGTAAGTGGACTCCATCTCATTTTTTGCCCTCGAGTAAGAAGCTCGATTATTAAAATCTATCTATGAAGTTTTATGTTCGTTACAATTTCTTGATGTCTCTAGTTTGTCATGGCAATATCAAATCCGCTAGATGGTGAACGAAAGGCAGGGACTGTTGGGAAACCACTTCCTGGTGTAGAGGTTAGTAAAATAATAAGCTCTAGCTAGACTTCAATAATAGAAAACCTTTTTCTAAATGCGCAAAATTCTTTGCTGATTTAAGGGTTGTTTGTTATATTAATCTTTTTGCTTATTGCTTTTAATTAAAGCTTATAAAATCAAAAAGGCTAAAAGCTGAAAAAAATAGCTATTTTGTCTCTTTTCTTTTTTCTTCAAACAAGTTGTTAGGCTTTGAAGCGCTATTGGTACCTGACTATCCACTTTCCTAGAAAGCCCAAGTTGTTATCGTCGAAAAACGATTCTTAAGTTTTTTTTTTCAAGTTCGGTTCTCACTTTATAGAGTCATTTTAAAGTTTTTAATGCACCAAACAACTAATATTTCTTTCTAAAACTATTTTTTTTATTTGCTTATTTGAAAATAGTTTTTTTTTACTCTCAACAACCCGTAAGCTCTAAATGGGAAACTATTATCTCACACTGTGAATGTTTGAGACTGGTTTTGGCCAAAATATAAACCGTGTCCATCGTTGTGGCCAAAATGCAACATTTATATGTTTCTTTCTAGAAAATATAGTAGTAATAGCCCATGCGGATGCCGTAATGTTCTGATGGATATCCTCTTAGCAATTTTTTTTTTTAATACTTTGATAGCTTAGGATCTTAGAGGATGAAACTGAAGGTGATTCAAACGGAGTGGGTGAGATTTGTATTCGAAGCCCGTCCTTATTCACAGAATACTGGAAACTTCCAGAAGTAACTAAATCATCATTTACTGATGATGGATTCTTCAAAACTGGAGATGCTGGCAGATTGGATGAAGATGGATACTTGATCATCTTCGGACGTAAGAATAATTTAATCATGATATACACATTTTATTGTGATTTCTTGCTTATCTACAATTTTCCAGTTTTATGTTTACTATATGTTAAGGGAATAAAAGTATGATTGTCATAGTAAAATTTAGATCTTTCCTGTGCTCAAAAAAAAAATCTATGTTAATCAGGCACTAGTGCTGATATCATGAAGGTGGGTGGATACAAGCTATCAGCCTTAGAAATTGAATCAGTTCTCTTGGAGGTGGGTGGATAATCTTTGTATAAATTCTATTATAATAAACAAGAATTTTGCATGGACAAAGCAATGATCGAAACTTTAAAGCTGTAAATTTTCATGCAGCACCCGGATGTTGCAGAATGTTGTGTATTGGGTTTGCCTGACAATGATTATGGAGAAGTGGTTACTGCGATCGTTGTAGCCGAGGCTGAAGCTAAGAGAAAAAGCGAGGAAGAATCGACGCCTGTTATAACCTTGGAACAACTTTGCAGTTTTGCGAAAGACAAGCTTGCACCATACAAGGTATATCAGTCATTTACATGCTTCTATTTTTTGCAAAAATATCCTAGAGTAGTTTATTTATGATTTGATTACGGTATACGTTTCTCTTTTCTAATTTTCAGCTACCGAACCGGTTACTGATTTGGGAGTCAGTACCTCGTAATGCTATGGGAAAGGTGAGTTCTTCTTTTCCAGCTATTGGGCAGAAAATATAACACTCTATAAAAGTTGATCTCAGTAATTTTTCATGTCTCATTTCAGGTGAATAAAAAGGCATTGAAGACATTGATAGCTGCTCAATAATGTAAGATTGGTGTTATGAATTGCGAATGTGGCAGATTAGGACTTGAAACTAAAATTTAAGCCTCGAGCAAGTATTTATGGGTTTTATTTTATTTTTTGTATTTTATAACGACATTGACAATAAGTATGATTTTCTATGTGAAATGCGAGTGATATATGACCAATGCCTTAACTTCGAGAAGTTACATACATTGAATTCTAAGTTTAGATCAAACGTACGATGTTATTTTTTCAGGTTTCTACCTTTGAAACTTCCTTGTCATTGAGCTATTTTCATGAACACTATTTTTCAGACAAAGACATGTTTCTTCACATTCTTTTTAAAACAGCAAGACAGCGGGTTTGAATTTCAATGCCTATTTGGATTTTAGACACCATTGCTGAACATGATAAAATTTCATTTTGATATGCGTGAAATTTTAGAAATTTATCGGATGTCACTAAAAGATAAATCCACTTTCAATTTAAAATTTTCTATTTTAGAAAATAGTGCATAGTATACTATTTTTTTCTAAAAGTAGAAATAAATATTGGTTTAAAAAAATTTATTTATTACTCATAGCAAGGAAACATCATTTTTATCATTTATAAAATTGTTATCGAATGCAAAATATTTAAAAAATAATAAAAATTTGAATATTTAAGACTACTACGGTTGTCTACACTAAATATAATTACGTAAAACACAAATTCTAAGCCAACTATTTAACTCCATAACTAAAAAAACTTATCTAATATCCGGTTGTTATTCATTTTTTTAGTTTTTTTCTATTCATTCTAAAAATCGAATATATAGTCGAATACGAAAGAACGACTATTCATATCATAGATCTAGTGGAAACACCACAAAAAACGACAGTGGAAGAAATATAATTACTTTTAATTTTTTTATCGTTTTTTTTAGATTTTTAAAATCGGATATATGGAGAAAATTATGACGTTCATCGTTGTTAAATTGCGAAACTTGTTATAAATAGATTTCACGTGGAATTCTTACGTGTATTTCACATAGGTACTGTATAATATGGCTACAGAAGTAGTATACGTTGTGAAAATCATTTTGTTAGGGTTGGTTACCCATTATTTTACAACTAAATTATTGTAGCGAAACCTCGTGTAATTGCCTCATGTAACCAAGCATAAATATATACACTATTTCTCGCAATATATTTAACAAACGTTTCGCACATGATTTAGAAATTGTTAGGACGCATCGTAATTACAACAGAATTGTGTCATTACAGTGTCGAATAAACCATGCAATTCATCGACGAAATGACAAATTTCTTAAATGTGCCATCAGTTTGACGCAAAATATTATTTTTACGATTTCACACAGACAAATTATATACTATTTTGCCATATATATGACGAATAAAAATAACCTTATCCCCAATACAACATTAGATTATGTTAGGCCTATTCCAACCACGAATCTTCTGGTTTTGTTATGACTCATGTTTTTCTGGTGTCGTGGTAGCAAGATTTAGACGAAAAATTACTTCAGATGTTTGTTCTTATTATTTTCTAACTTAGAATATGAATATGAAAATCTACGCTATTACTTGCAAAATCTAAGTCATCATAAATGTAATTGCAAATTATGTTTGTTCATTCCAACCACAGATCTCTTGGTTTTGTTAGGACTCATATGTTGTTCAAGTGTCATTATAGCAAGATTTACGTTAATAATTGACTTTAGATATTTGTTATTATCGTTTTCCAACCTGGGCCAAAAGTGCAAAATTCTAGAACCAGCGAAATTTAAGTAATTATAAATATGAAACTATGTATATAATTATATGTGAAACATTCAGAAATTATAATGCGAAATAAAATAGAAATAACATATGTAAAACCTTTGTAACTAATATCGCCAACTCGATGACGAATAAAGCTAATTACGTCGTTAATGAAATGATGAATTATTTTATGTCATTCAAACCATGGATTTATTGGTTTTGTTAGGACTCATATGTTGTTTTGTTGTCGTGGTATAAATATTTATGCAAAATATTAAATTCAAATGCTTGTTCTTATCATTTTCCAACCTACACCAGAAAATATAAAAAACTTAAAATAGTAGTTGCGGAATCTATATAATTATACATGAAAAACATTGAATAAATTATATAATATAACTTGATGAAGAATAAAAATTTAATATAGTACTTGCGAAATATAATATAATATGTGTATAAAGCCTACTATGACTATTGCCAAATCTGATATTTCAAAAACGTTAATGTTAGTTTCTTGTTGTAGGGATCAAATAATGGTGAAATATCAACATTAGCATATTATACCCATGATTTTATCATTTGCAAGTACTAAAAATATGATTTTATGACCAAATGGGTTAAAGAGATCGGTGAAAAAAATTACTTCTTAATTATAGTCTGATCATCTGAACTGGATCGTAACGGTGGAACCCCATAGAGTTGTGTACCAATACGAGAGATCATGTAGTTATAATAATGTTTTTGCTGAAAAATATCAAAATCAGAAATCAAAGGGTAACAAAAAATTAAATTACCATTTTGGATTCATAAATAACCCGGTCGGCGGACTTGATAATATGTAGTGTGATTTCCGATGTACACAATCACGACCCATAGAATTAACTTCAAAGACATGCGTCCACGAACAGGTTCTAAAGTCACAAAAAAAAAACTGGTAGATCATATAATCTCTGGAAACATGTCTCTGTAATATATTGCATGGGCTAGAGACTAACAATCCAAAGAATGCCTCTAACATGCGTAACATATATAATTACCAAAAATAAGTTGGTTGAAAAAAATGGTCGTTAAAAAATATAATGTTTTTTTGTGTAGATTACAAATATATAAATACATTTATTGACATAGGCGTAGAATAAACAACATATGTCATAACGTACTTGCTTTTTACACACCCGATCGTATAGATTTATTGTGGACATTTTTTGAGTGCTTGTTAAAGAGAGTACGTATAAGAATATCAGATATTGAATATCATTATTCAAAATAATATTGATTACACTTATCAATATAATATTTTGCATTGAATTCTAATGTATCACTGAGGAGAAGCATGATACCAACAAATTGGACTTTATGATGTTTAAAATAATTATGAAAGAGAATTATTTTGAGTTGACTCTGATGAATAGTCTTTATAAATTTGTCCGATCGTGTTGCCCATGTTATGCTAATGGTATATCAACAAGAGCGTACTTGTTAACATAAAAAAATTCAAAAATAGTAAGAAGTTAAATTTTATGGATGCATGTAATGTTGTGGTTTTGTGTAAAACTATTTTTACATGAACGATAACATAATAAAAACGTGGGTATCGTTCATTGAATTGAGCAAAATGGTCCACTACATGATAGACCGATAGACAAAACCCTATAAAGAGAAATTCATTCATCCCAAATGATTTTATCTGATGTATCGGTTTCGCATGAAAACAGTTTTTGCTTTTTTGTACAAACGATTTAATGTGTTCAAAATAATTTTTTATAAGTAACAAAGCTTGCACGCAAATATGGATTTAACCTAAACTTTAATTACTATTATTTATCATTTGATCCAATTGAGGTAGTAGTATCCAAATAAGAAGAACAAACTGTGAGAGATGTAGTTGTATTACTAATTATATATTTATGAAAAGCATTGTTTTTTACTACGTATGGAGAAAAGGTAGTTGCGTCCATGATTTATTACTTGCAAGACTTTTAAAAATTAACGACTACAATTGGGAGAATGCGATCAAAGATTAGCTAATGGACTCTGTTCGTGATTTTTGCATGACCGACTCTCAAAATATGGTTGGTTTTGTACCAATTCATATGGTTGGTATACTAAAAACCCTAAGAAAAACAAATTGTAGTTGATCAGAGTTATTGTGTTACAATACTATTCACTTAATGTGCATCCTTTTTTCATGGAACACACTAACATTGGAAACCTTCAAAAAGATCAGATATGTTTAAACTGTGTTTTATCAATATACGTTAAATATGGTATACCATATTTTCTATTAGTAGGTTACGTAACACTTTTAATCATTGGTTTTGAAACATCTTAACGAAGCTCAATTCAATTAGATTTCATGAGTTATGTGATGAATTTATGTTTATGTTAGATATATAGATCTTTTAAATGCCAAAAAATGCATTTGAAATGTAAGAAATGTCAGCTAAAGGGGATACTAACAAAGGAAAATAGGGAGTAGATTAACCTATAATATTTGAAGGAAAATAGGAAAATAAATCACCAAAATCTCTAGACAATTAATTTATGGAACAAAAAAATCACAACTAGAGATGGTAGTGGTAAATCTTATTCGAATGGTATTTTTGGTAATATAAAAAAGTGTAATAAATTTAAGATAGAGGGGAGAGATAATTGAGCTGATTTACTTATTATTTAGAGAGAGAAAGTTTCTAATGGGTTGAATGTATTTATAGAGTAACTTTATAGACTAACTTTTAGCCTAATGGGCCTAATGGGTTGAACCACTTTCATGGGTCAATCCCAAAGTCTAAAAAATCCATTAGGCACAATAACATAATAAAATAGATGTATTAAAATAAAAAGTATTTAACTAATGAAATAAATATAAAAGATAAATATTGGTATAATTCCAAATTCGTCCTTTGAATATTTTTTTCCTAATCAGACAACCCTTTTAGGCCTCTCAAAGATATTAGGAAGGGCTAACGAAAAATTCTTCAAATATAGATTGGTTATCTCTTCAAACATAAGTCCTCCGGATAATTAGCTTGCATTTGAAGGCTTATTCAAAACTACTGGTGATGCCATTTGTTTTGCTATTATTGGAAACATGGTGAGACACGTGTTATCACATTATTGGACCTCAAACCTACTCTGTTATTGGGGCTCTGCTATTGGGGTAACGTATCCATAGTTAAAAAACGTTTTCACTTCCTTAGAAATTATAGTCATTATTGGTTCTTTCTCTTCTCTAGACTTCTACAATCATTTATATATATATTAATTTCTCAAATTTTTAGTATAGTACTTCTAGGGAGAGAAAATTTTATTTGTATAGAGAAAAGCAGTGCCTTACTGAAATTTGGTTAACCGTCGGCTACATTTTTCTTTCCTCAAACACTTCTACCATCGTGAATTCTACCTCTAGTGACATTCTGGTATTTCCATGTTCACTGCTAAAAACGCTTCAATCGAGAACGGTTGGCTAAATCTGTCTAAATTAGACGAAGATTTAAAAAATCCAAGGTTGCTACTAGATTAACCACCTTCAATGGCACAATTTCACTTACCCATTCGATTGATTACGAAGGAATTTTCCCATACAACAGACGCAACTTCCCATCAGATCCTCTTCGACTTCCTAATAAAGAGTCGTTCATCGAGGCCATCGTAGTCTCAAAGAGCTACTGGTCGCAAGTGTCCTTCTACTTTTATAGCTATAGGTTCTAATGCAGAATAATATTTACCTCCGAGCTTGATTAGACAATCCAAAAGCTGTACAAATCCTTCAGGGAGTTAGATGCAGCCCAACAAAAATAGCCTTCTAATAACCTCTCATCACAAAATATGAGCAAAGAGAGAGACACTGCAACCCAACAAGCAGAGACCTCGTAATTTGATCAGGCTCTTCCCCAACAATCAAATAAAGAGGGGAATACAACTTCTCAAAAAGGTGAACCTTCAAGATCTATTCCAAAGGTGATGAAGGATAATATGGAAAATGTTACTGAAGACTCTCTCTTAGAGACATTTGGTCAAACCGGGGAAAATGTTGAGACTTTGAAGTCAACTAGGATTAACTTCAAATAGTAAAAGCAGTAAATGTGGCAAAGGTAAGGCCCCTGAAACAAAATCTGAAGCGCTCTCTCCGTCATTGGTCGGATACGTAGGGACAAACTTCTCAAATGTTAGTGTTAAATACCTTTTATCTCTTGATAAGATTTCCTACGTTTATTTTTAAAAGAATAAATTAAAGGCTATCCGTGCGAAATGGGGATTCCCTCTAGAAGTTGAGGTTATATTGCTTACACCATGAGAGATCCCGATGAGTTGCGGTCCTAATGAGCTAGTAATATATCCGGATGTGCTAAACTTGGGCCTTCGGTTTCCTTAAGACTCTGAGATTGTGAACTACTTCAGCTTGGTAGGACTGTTCCCAAAACAGGGTAGTCCAAACGCTTGGTTTAACTTGTAGTCATGTATCATGGAATTTTGGTTATAAAAAATTATGATGCCAATGGAGCAATTAAGATTCCCTTCTAATTGCTCAACATGGAAAACGAATATAAAGTGTTAGATGACCTGCTAGAGGCCGACGAAATATAGAAGATAGAATTTTTATTCATTAATGGTAAGAAAATTACCTCTCAAGGTAATCCGAGTCAGCTTACGAGATTTTGGAAGAATATAGGTAGCCCTACGAACTCTTACTTTTTCTTATATTACATATATTTTTTTAACTTGTATTTGATATATTTATTATTATATGCATCATCTGGAAAATGAAAATGTTACTTTCAAGAAGCTAAATCAGTGGGCCGAGTAGAAGTGGTATAACGACTTCCATCACGACTTCCATCACTGTTTCACTCCCACTAATTTGGTTCAGATTCATCTCTGGAAGACTAACTCTGAAAGGGATTTAACATAGGAGCAGTTGACTACTTCTCCTGGGTCATCGACTATCTTGAAGAGAGTTAAAGCTGCAGATGGAAAGGTATTTCTTCCAACCAGGACCAGAGCCCCCAACCATCAAAACAAGAAATATAAGAAAAATAACCAAGGTACAATAATAGAAGATTCTACATACGAAGATTATGAACGAAACTCAACCAAGAAATATGCGACAACTTGTGGTCTGATTGTAGTTCCAGGAGCAAAATCGATATTATAATCCCATAATTTCACAGACCACTTTATCATCCGACCCGATACATCTGGTTTTTACAGCATACTTTTGAGTGGAAACGAAGTTTATACAGCAATGGAATTTGCTTCAAAATAGGTTGTTATATTTCTTTTTACTATCACCATAACTAATGCTAAATTTTCTAACTTTAGGTACCTCTTTTCAGCATCCAACAACCTCTTGCTAACATAATAAACAGGGTGACGGTAATTACCAATTTCTCGAACTAGCACCGCACTTACTGCATAGTCAGATACTGCCAAATAAATAAAGAGCCTTTCTCACATCACCGTCTTAGACAGAGTTTTGGGTGATGATAAATGTTTTTTTATCTTGAGGAATGCCTCATCACAGTTCGAAGACCAGTTAAATTCCTTGGCATTTCTCAAAACTTGGAAAAATGGCGCACACTTATCTGTTGATCTTGATATAAGTCTGTTTGATTATGTCAATCTTCCAATCAATATGTAAATTTATTTTATGGATCATACCCTAAAAGTGCAGTTCTCCAAATTTAGCTTCAAATTGATACCTTTCAAGTTGGACAAAGTTTCTTTGAGATCAAACAAGTGTTCATCCTCTCTAAACCTTTTTACCATCATATCATCATTACAAACCTTGATATATCTTCCAATCTGATTGGTGAACACTTTATTCACTAAATACTGGTAAGTTTCCTAACATTCTTTAAACCGAAGGGCATTACCTTGTTATATTGCAACCCCTTATCAGTAGTGAATCTATAATGATCCTGGTCATTTGGATCCATTTGTATCCGATTGTACCCATCAAACGCATCTATGAAAGATAACAACTTATTTCCAGAAGTAGAATATATCAACTGATCTATCTGAGAGACAAAGAATGGATCTTTCGAGCATGTCCTGATTAAGTATGTGAAATCAATACACGTCCGCGATTTGCCGCTTTTCTTTTTCCCAAGTAATGGATTAGTAGTCCACAACAGATGCTGAGATTCCCAAAATGTCCTACTTTTGTTAGCCTATTTACCTATTGGACAATAGCTTTGGATTTTTCTGCATAAAATTCTATTTGTCTTTGTATTACATGGCCCGCATCAGATTTTACAAGCAAGTAATAGAAAATGATGTTGGCCAGTACATCCATTGCATATTTATTACACCATGCAAATACAAGCAAGTTCTCGGATAAAAACGATAACAATTTTTCTTTCATTTCTGATGGCAGCTTGGCTCCTGATCCTAACACCTTTTCCATATGGAAAATCATGTAATTCATTATCCTCAATTGAAATAACTGCACTATGAGTCTATTTTGAATCATATATATTATTTGAATCGGAAGAGTACCTTAGTAATTGATATTCCTTTTGAGGTGTCACACTTTCCAATGCCTTTGAAGCAAGGGGCAGTAACGTAGCATTCTCTAACAAAGTTTTGGTTGCTCCAAACCACCTTTACTTCGCTTCCTACGATATATATCATGCATTGGTGAATTTTTGAAGAAACAACATGCATTCTTGACAACCAAGATCTGCCAAAGATGGCATTATAAGAAGTTATACAATCAACCACTACAAACAAAATCTCAAAAAAACTTTTTAGATGGTCATTTACCAAAGACAGTTTCTCCTTCGAATTCCCCAATAACATCAGCAGAGTTTCCTGTAAATCTCATTATGGCTTAAGAGCAACCAGAATCCTAGTTGAGCTTCTCATTATGGATTTTAGATGAACATAAATAAAATATTAGTTGAGCTTCTTGTATCAATCAGAATCCTTTAGATTTATGTTCCCTTAATAGCAGCTCCAATCACCACAACATCCTCATGTGGCACATAAACATTTCTTAAGTCATCCTCATTGAATACAATGAACATGGCAGGATTATGATATAAATGAGTATATATTTTTCCCTTTAACTGTGCAACCAAGCTAACCATATGCCTCTTTTGAGAGCAGCTTAAGGGAGTTTTCACGGTATCCCTTCTAAAAAAGGTCAAAGATTCAAAAAACTGACATAATTTGGAAACAATTCATCCTTTTTTAATATATCATATTCACCCGACCACGATCCGCAACGGGATCCAGATACTCTGAATGTACATCAAATTGTTCAGTAATTACCATAAATTTTTCTTGTTTGGGAGCTTCCATGGCTTGCCTTCGAATATTAGGTAATGTTTCTTGCACTTTACTTACGCTTGGTAGTAACTTATTACCCACTTGTGATTTAACAAAAGTAGTTAGCTTCCCACTCTCAATTAACGATTGTATTTCTTTCTTTAAAGCAATATAATCCTTAGTATCATGCCCCACATCATTGTGGAATCTTTTATTGACAAGCTTGTGAAAGAATGGATAGTTTGAAGATATGGAGGATCTAGTATGTTAGGTTGTGGAGCATGGACTTATTTACTATCTCCCTTCATATATTCAATATACCAAGTAATACATTTTGTTTCAAAGCATCAAATAATAAATCTGATTATGAGGCAGCAATAGTTGGGCTAAGACTTGCCCAAATATGTGGTATCAAAATAGTATGAATGATAAGTGGCCAGAGTTACTCATACATCAAGCTCACGGCCAATCTGAAGCGAGAAAATAACATTTGGTTAAATATATATATATATATATATATATAACTATTGAAAGAAACATCAACATTTTCTACAAGCGTGTGGAGTATGAACGTGTGTGATGGACAGAAAATATGATGACTGATTCTTAAGCCACTATTGTGTACTTTGAGGCGTATCTGTGGATTTTGATACAAGAATACCTTTCAATAATAACAAGTGGGGGTAAGTACCGGGGAAAGTCTCCAAGTATCCACAATAATAAGCCAAAATTTAAGGCATGAAATCAAAGATTTTATTATTAAGGGAAGTCTTCTCGTTGACAAAGTATTAGCTAAGAAGTTGAAGTTTAGAGCACATGAGTTTTTAGTCATAAAGGATGTACTTTATAAAAAAAATCATTTAATAAGCTTTTATTGCGATGCCCTGGGAATGATGAGTCTCGTGTAATTTTGTTTGAGTTACATGATGGTGTTGTCTCTGTCCACTGTGGCTATAAAGCTTTAACCAGAAGAGTTTTACGAGCAAGATATTATTCATGGAAGATGCTAAAGAATTAGTTAAACGATGTGATCCATGCCAAAGGTTTGGAAATGCAATACATGTGTCAACATTCCCTATAGAATCAATATCTAAAGAAATACCATTTGATAGATGAGGACTTGATCTAGTGGGAGCCCCACCAATGGCATCCGGAGGATGTCAAACTATTATAGTAGTATTGGATTATTTATCTGAGTGGGTAGAAGTTGCGCCTCTCTCCGGAACTAACTCTAAAGCAACGATCAAGTTTATCATCTCCAATATATGTTATAGATTTGGGATCCGTGGAAGCATTATGACAGATAACAGCCCATAGTTTGAAAATAGAGACATGGAAATTCTCTGTACTTTTAGAGGAATTTGGCGTTGTTTTTCATCACCCTTTCACCCTCAAGCCAATAGGCAAATAAAAGTTGTTAATAAAAATATTCTGATGAGTCAAAAAAAGAATTAGAAATAAGGTGAAAGCAAATGGCCAAATTACTTGCAAGAAGTATTGTGGGCTTACCGAACTACTCATCAAACTGTCACTCAAGAATCTCATTTTGTTTTGGTCTATGGGATGCATGCGTTAACACCAATTAAATCTACCCTCCCATCTTTTCAAATTCAAAAATAATCTGAAGAATATAATAATATCGCTATAAGAGCTCAGTTAGACTTGGTTGAAGAAAACATAATCAAAGCTCATTTGAGAACTGTGCATTATCAAGGTTTAATGAGAAACATATATATGCATCTAAAATTAGAAAAAAAGAGTTCGAAGGTGGGATAAAGTTTTCAAGAAATTATTTTTACACACCAAAGGAAAAAAACTTGGAAATCTAGCACCAAATTAAGAGGGGCCATGTACTTTAAGTGAAAGGATCAGGCGTGGAACGTATCAACTGATTGATCAAGAAGGTAGCTCTCTAAGGCATCCATGGAATGTTGAACACTTAAGGTTTTATCTTAAACAGTTGTATAGTATGATTATTCTGTTTATGTATCTTGTGTATGCATATAAATATTCAGGGAACATACTATTTTCTATCCTGGTGGCGCATAGAGGTTTTAATGAGGTGTTTGAATTATTTTTAATGTATCGCATTTGCCTTTAAAAAAATTCTTATACTGTTCACTTACTTAGATTTTTTATATACCTTTGAATAGATTACCTTCGAATGGTCAAATTATTTGTTTTATATACCTTAGAATGGATTACCTTCGAATGATCAAAGTACTTGTTTTATATTCCTTTGAATGGATTACCTTTGAATGGTTAAACTATTTGTTTTATATACCTTCAAATGAATTACCTTCGAATGGTCAGAGTATTTGTTTTATATATCTTCGAATGTATTACCTCTGAATGGTCAAAGTATTTGTTTTATATGCCTTTGAATGGATTACCTTCAAGTGGTCACAGTATTTTTTTATATATACCTCTGAATGGATTACCTTCGAATGGTTGAAATAAGGGGGAAATAAAGGGAATTTAATGTAATTGCCATTAAACCAATAAGGGTACAAAATGCCTTAAGTTATACTAAGGACTTACAAAAGAAACATACGAATCAATATTACAAAATGCTTTGAACAAATCAAGCTTTTAATGGAATTTGGGAAAGATAACAAAAATACCTTACATAAGCTAAGGGATTAAATACTAACACAAAGTGCATTGGCCTCCAGGCTCGTTCACGTTAAATTCTACTTCTTCTTCTTCTGAACTCCCACCTCCGGAGTCTCTTGTATCACTTTCTTCAATACCATCACTAGAATAATCCATATATATATATACATATATATACTCAAATAATCAACTATGGTCATAACATTGGGCCATAATCTTTCTGGAACCATCTTCCACAAAGACCTAATGACTAACATATGGAATTCCTTATGAAACCATATCAAATTTAATTAAAGTATCTCGTTTATCTTGGGATGTTAAGATCCCATCGGTATATACATCTAATTTGTCTTTTATGTCTTGTGTGGTCTGAGCTTTGAGAGAAGCCACCTCATCTTTATATTTCTTAACGAGGGCCTTTTGATCATTTTTCTCTTTTGATTGGCGTTCCATGGTAACTTCATAAATGCTCTATTGATTTTTTATGGTGTGATCTCTTCAAAGTCGGATGATTCTAGCCCTTTGTAAGCAACCTTTACTTAGGAAAGCTCATTTTTTACCGACTTGACTTCATCAGCTAGACCATCAACCCGTGTGTGTTCCTCTTCAAGGGATGTCTTCTGGTTTTTGTTCTCCTCTTGAAAAAAACAACGGTTTCTCTATGGGCCTTTACCTCCCCCTCCAGCTGAACAACGGGCCTTACAAATCTTAACATTGAATACCATAGTGTATCATTTTCCTTTGACAAGTGAAAGGCCACACCATCAGACACCATATTTGTGGCATTTTCTGTATATTCGGGGAAATCTTTTTCAAAAAAATCGAAGTTAATCCGTCCTATGTGCCCGATTGGATTGTTTCCTCCAATTATTTTCCCCTCAACTGTTGAGAGTAATACAGAGGAAGGGTCTGATACTGGGAGTGTTGGAGGATCAACAGATGGGATTGTAAGAGGGATAATATCCGAACGGGTGACGATATTGGAATGTTTAGTCATTTTTTCATCTTCTTTCTTCTCTTATCAATGCCATGTTTGGATTCTCTTGTGTGTCTTTTTCCTCTTTGACACAGGAATCTCTGCGGGTGCGTCACTCTCTTCGACGTTGGTAGTAACTGCAGCTAGCAGGGATTCATCGATTGTAGCTTGTTGCTCTTCAGTTTCAAATTTAACTGTGCTTTTTGTTGAGTTTTGCTTATTTTTTTTATCTTTCTTACGCTGATCACTGGTGGCTATGGTTCTGGTTAGAAGAAACACATTGCCATCTGCAACTTTAACTCTTTTTAAATAGTTGATGGTCGGGAGGGGGGGGAGGGACGTTAGTCAATTTCTCTCATGTTAAATCTTGTTCAGAGCTAGCCCTCCAAAGATGGCTTCGCACCAAATTATTGGAGGTAAAACATTGGTAGAAGTCGTTGGAACACTTCTCCTCGATCCATTGATTTAGTTTCTCAAAAGTGACTTTCCTATCTTTCAAGTGATGCATATAAGACTTCTAATATAGCTGTAAAAAAGATTTAGCGATAAGTTGTGAAGAAAAATATATGTGATAAAAGGTATAAGTTTGAAGGTCTACATGTGTTCTTCCAAAAGCTGGTAAGCCGACTCGTATTACCTTAATATTTAACTTTCTTACTATTATCCTACCAGCCATTGATAAAGAAGAATTATATCTTTCACAACTTGTCGGCTTCTAGTAAATTGTGTACGATTTTTTACTTGTTCCCCATGTTGTAGACGTAGAAGGGGATTTGGGAATTGCGAGACAGTCCTGCAATAGCAACAAACTATTCCATCGGCATTAGAAATTTTGATAAGCTAAATGTCATGGTACATGACATCAAGGTGAACCAAGCATTCAGACCAGCCTGACTTGGGCACAATCCTACTAAACTAAAATAATTCATGATGTTTGGGTCTAAGGAAAACCGAAGGCCCCAGTTTAGCACGTCTGAATAGATAACTAGTTTTTTTGGATCGCAGATCATCGGGGTCTCTCTTGGTGTGGGCAATTTAACCTTTAACTCTTTTGGGAATCCTTATTTTTCATGAATAGCCACTAAATCGTTCTGTTGAAAATAAATATAAGAAGTTTTATCAAGATCCATAATATATTAGGTGATAACATTTTAAAAAATTATCCATACGCGTTTGACCAATAACGGATGAAGTGTTTTGGTTTTTGTTTTGGTGGCTTTGCCTTTGCGACCTTTACTACATTTACCCTTCGACATTCTCTTCCTAGTTGATTTTGATGTCTCCATATTCTCCTCGACTTGACCAAATATCTCTAAGGGATATTCCTCACTAACATCGTTGATGTTATCATCAATGTTATTCATACTTGATCCAGAAGGTTTATCATGTTGAGAAATGTTTTTCCCTTTCTTGTTCGGTTGTTGGGGGGGGGGCTTATCAAATTCGGAAAGCGCTGCCTGTTTTGGTGCAGTATTCCCCTCCTTGCTCGGATACTGTGAGGAAGGATCATTATGACGTTTTCTTTGTTGAACTGATCCTAGCTCCCCGGAAGGGTTTGTTCGACCTTTAGATTGTCTGATGAAGCTGGCAAGTGAAAAATTTTCTGAATTATAACACATTCTCTGAATGTGGAAGGACATCTACGACTAGTACCTCGTTGAGACTGTGATGGCCATGATGAGAGACTCTTTGAAATAAAGGATTGAGCACCAGAAGAAGGATCCAATGGGATGTTGCCTTTGTTATATGGGAAAAATCTTTCGTAATCGATGGACCGAGGAAAAGTGATTGTGCGCTTCCGGGGTTATACATCATTATTGAAGGCGTTATACGTTTTGTGGGTCTTGTAGTCATTGAAGTTGGAGTATAACTCAGGAACGTGACCGTTGACTTTGTAAAAAACTTGGTCCAGAGTCATCTGACGCTCAACAACAAGTATACGGCTACGTCGCTGGATTCTACCACTCTTAAAAGTCTGATGAGGCGTATTCTATTTTTGGTCGTTGATCTCATGCTCTAACTCAAATGGCGAGGACGACGAAGAGTCATCCTAAAACTACAATCATTATTAGAGTTAAAACAAAGCTACAACCGAAAATTGTCTCAAACAATTGATAAATACAAAAATACGTTTGAAACAATAGATATACACAGTTCATTGTAGCAGAAGAGTATTTGAAAAGTGTAACAAAAAAATTAAAAAAAAAAAAATCATTCATCCTCCAATAAAAATCGTGCACTCCGAGTGATAGATTCTGTGCGAAGTCACGCATGATTGACACACAATTTCGCACAAAATATCAATACACACTTCTGGTGATTTCGAACACAAACCGCTCGTAAAATAACCGGTTTCGCACTTTTTGAATTCACGAAACCGTCTATTCTTTATACAATCTGTGTGTAAAATCACCGAATCATACAATACTCGAAATAAACATCGAAAACGAAAATCTACAACTAACCCACCGAATAAAACTAATTAAAAATCAAACGGCAACTACACATATATTAAAATCAGATAGTTGTAAACTAAGATTTCAAACTCAAATATCTTTTAATATACAAAATCGAAAAAGAAAACACAATATTCAGATAGTTGAAGTAAAATCACCACATGCTTTGTGCTGAAACCGTAGACCATAGTCCCACTAAATTTGACTCTCACACTCACACATGCTATATTCATATCTTTATCTTAAAACTATAAACTTCTTAGAGTATGTCTAAATTACGGACGACTCCTCAGACGTGTTATTTCTCCAAATCGATTCGGGTTTGCAGTTTTCTTGTTCGGGTAATCGAGTTATTAGTTTTATTGATTTACAAACCGATAATATTATTGGACCAACATTATTAGATCTTGCCCCGAACGAACTACCGGTCCAATAGCCTAAATTACAATCTTAGTCGAAATTAGTTTGTCTTTTAAATTTATTAAAAATTATAAATTAATTTTTGTTATTATATAGATCTATACCCATCATTGGATCAAATTCTAAATCCAAAATCCAATTTCGCAAAATATAAAAGATTTTATCGGGGTGACAGCAATCTCCTAACCCAATTAGACATATATATATATATATATATATATATTTTCCCAAGAAAAGAACTTTTTATTATTTTTAAGAAATGAGTTACAAAGAATAGTATATGAGCAGAGAGCTCATTATACAATGATGAATCTGAGACAACCTAAGAATACACCTAGGTCTATTAGATACTTCAACTTATATACATTATCCCTTCATCAAATTGCCTTCGTGTGAAGCAGCCCTTATGTCTACATCCTTCGTGTGAAACAGCCCTTATGTCTGCATTCTTCTGTCTACATGTCTACATTCAGCCCTCTTCATGCTCCAGCATTCAGCTGCCTTCCAATACCTAGCCTGTGTTTGTAACCTGAATCTGTAAACAAAATATTTAGTCAAGTCTATAGACTTGCTATAACAAAGTTAGTGATAACAAATGAATACTAAACATATCGGAAATTTCCTAAGCCTAATACATCAGCCATTAGTATCTTAGATAATTCATTGAAATCATGCTGAGATGATATACTAAAATAACTTTTAACCTTCAATGCATGTTTAGACAGCCAATCTGCTGCCAGATTTTGTTCCCTATAAATATGTTTGATAGACATTTGTGATGTAATCAATTGTCTACAACCCAGAATGCTTTGCTCTAAATACCAAGGTCTAAAACCAGATGCAAGCATATTTAATAATGGCAAACAATCAGTTTCAATATCAACAAGTTTTAGATCAGATTCTTTACAATATATTAAACCACTAAGTAATCCAGCAATTTCAGCACAAATAGGGGAGCTTTTTCCTATAACATTACTTTTTGCAGTTATAATCATTCCCAAATTATCTCTAACTATAAAACCAAAGCCTGATTCTCCATTACTTAAGGATGATCCATCACAATTAAGCTTTACACGGTTAACAATAGGTTTTTCCCACTTAACATATCTAAATGATTTGGAACTCTTTATATGATTATAACAACCTAGTTCTCTAGCTGCTAGAAAATCTGGATACCAATGCTTCCTAGTTAATTTACGTGCTAAGTCCAAAGATGTTATCATTTGAAGTATCTGCCTAATAATCTGTTTATGAGTTATAGTAACATTATTATGTCTGCAGTTATTTCTAGCTTTCCAGATGTTCCAAATTATTATAGATGGCAATACTGTTCTAACGTGAACTCTCTTTGAAGATGATAGTAACCAAACATTCACCATATGATTGACAGTCATATACCTACCTATGCTAATATTAAACATTTCAGAGAAATAACTCCATACCAACCAAGCTAACTCACAAGAGATAAAGACATGGTGTAAAGACTCAATATTGTCACAAAATGCACATTTACTAGCTATATAAAAACCTTTAGTCTGAAGAATTGTATCAACACTTATCATATTATTCAATACTCTCCAAACACAAAAAGAACATTTTTTGGGTGAAAGATTGTTCCATACTCTATCTTTTATTATAGATATCGGGTGATTTTGCCTTATTTTTAAAACTGTTTCCTTAAGATTAAAAGATCCATCATTTGATAACTTCCACACAGCAAAATCAGAAACATTTTGGCATAATTCAGTTTTAATAACTTTATTAACATACTGTATTGGCAAACTATCTTGAAGCTTTAATACATTCCAAGTATTGTTAATAGTATACTCCTTTACCTTGGTTTGTTCATAATGCATATGGTTTGTATCAGTTAACAGAATCAAAGGCTTCATATCACTCCATTGATCTAGCCAAAAGTCTACTATGTTTCCTTTACCAATCTTCCATTTAATATGTTTTTCAGCTTCTAATCTAACATTTAACATTCTTTTCCAAATCTTAGAATCAGTATTCCTAAGTCTAACTTGTAGGGGATGTATATTATTACAGTATTTAGACTTTAATAGTTTAGACCATAGAGTATCTTTGCTTCTAAATAAAAACCATAATTTAAAAGCAAAAGCAGTTTGAATATCTTCTAGGGTTCTAAAATTAAGGCCATTTTCTTTAAAAGGCTTACATAGGTTTAACCAGTTTGTCCAAATCAAGCTCCTATTAGATTCATTACTACCCCAAAGGAATTTATTTAATAACTTATAAACCCTATTAATAACCTTTAAGGGCAGTTTAGTAGATTGTAGATAGTATATAGGATAAGACATTAAAACTGAGGTTATAAGTGTTATCTTACCACCAAAAGATATATATTTTGAATCCCATTCATGAATCTTATTCCTAACTTTATCTATTAATCCTTCATAATGTACAGCATAGTTGTTAGAGTGTATAGGTATTCCTAAGTATGTAATAGGCAGTTTTGTAAACTTGAATCCTAAAAACTCTTTAAGGTTGTCTATTCTAACTCTATTTATCTTTGAAGAAGCTAGAAAGGAGAACTTTTCCTTATTCAATATCTGACCAGATAAGTTTTGATATACTTCTAAGAAATGAACTAAATTCCTAATACTAGATAAAGATCCATTGACAAATAGTATAATATCATCAGCGTAAGCTAGACAACTAATGCTCAAGTTGCTTTTCATACTATAGGGTTTAATTTTTTGCTGTTCTACTAATGCTTTTATACCTCTAATGAAAAACTCTTCTGCAATAATAAATAGACAAGGTGATAGAGGATCACCCTGCCTAAGACCATTCTTAGATCTAAAATACCCAGAAGTAACACCATTAATTATAACAGAGAATGAAGAGTTTTCTATAGACTTCTTTATCAAACTAATAACTAAGTCATTAAAACCAAAGGCAGACATTACTTCATATATAAACCTAAACTCAAGATTATCAAATGCTTTGGACATATCTAAACTCAAAATGATGTTATCACCTCTAACTTTCCTATTTAAGTCTTTTACTAATTCCTGAACTATCAAAATGTTTTCTTGAATCAACCTATTCTCAACATATGCACCCTGTTCCTCAGAGATAATTAGAGGTAGTATCTTAGCAATTCTATTTTGTATAAGTTTAGATATTAATATATTAAAAACAGAGCAAATACTGATTGGTCTAAATTGGGACCAAAGTTTAGGAGATGTTACTTTAGGTATTAAACAGATCAAAGTTGAAAACATTCCTTTAGGCAAATCAGAACTTATAAAGTATTCTTTAACAGCTTTCAATAAATCAAACTTGACTATAGACCAACAAGCAAGGTAAAACCTTGAGTTGAAACCATCAACTCCAGGAGCACTGTTTCTATTCAAAGACTTAATTATATCATACAACTCTTCAAAATTTGGTTCTTTCAATATACTGTTATTATCATGTTCTGTTAAGACACTTGGTATAACACTTCTAACAGTATCCAAATCATGCATTAAAGAAGACTTATTCAATAAATTTTTAAAATGATCTACAGCAGAAAGTCCTATCAACTTTTCTTCTTCTATCCAAACATTATTATCAAGGATACCATTGATTCTGTTTTTAACTTTTCTTTTCCTAACATAGTTATGAAAAGTTGAGGAATTATTATCACCTTCTACTGTCCAGTTTGTATAACTTTTCTGACACCAATAGATTTCTTCTTTTTCAAGCAAATTTAACAGAGTTGCATTCAATTCCTTAAGTTTCAGTTGGTTTTCATCAGAATTATCTTCTTCAATCATTATTTCAGCAATTTTTATTTCATCTTCAACCTTATTTATATTAACAAAAATGTTTCCAAAAGTGTTCTTATTCCAATCTTTTAGATGCTTTTTTAACCTCTTAAGCTTAGACCAGAATATATATATATTAGAAGAATCATTCAAGGGTATAGACCAATTGTTTTCTACTGTTTTCATAAATACATCATGCTTTAACCACATATTCTGAAATCTAAAGGATGTTTTCTGAAAGTTAGTTTGCTTAGAGATAGATATTAATAGAGGCGAATGGTCTGAACAGGTTCTGGCCAAATGCTCAACCCTAGTCAGATTAAAAGTGTCTCTCCATACTTCATTATACAAGCATCTATCTAGCCTTTTCCACTTTCTTTTATTAGTCCATGTGAAGTTTGAACCTATATAGCCAGGGTCTTCTAACTTGCAATCAAGGATCATTTCATTAAATTCATCTAAACTTCTAGTATGTAAATTATTGCAAGATTTTTGTTCATTAATATTAGATATAGAGTTAAAATCACCTACAACTAGCCAAGGCAGCGTAGTAACAGATATGGATCTAAGTTGATTCCAAAGAGTAAGTCTATGACTAATATTACACTTAGCATATATCACAGTAAGCAAGACAATCTCCCTATATGCAGAATGACTAATTCTAACACTTAATAATTGTTCAAAATTATCTATCAGTTCAATTACAAAACCATTCCTCCATAGGATCCATATTTTATTATTTTCATTAACTTGAATAGATTCAAAACCTAATTTGGTACAAACTTCTATGCTTCTATCTATTGCTACCATAGGTTCCTGCAGAGCTAACACATTAATAAGATGTTTTTTTGTTAAATTTTTAATCCTTCTAATAGTTTTAATGTTACCTATACCTCTTGCATTCCAACATAGCATTTTTAAAGTCATATTAAACAGTTATTTTGAGGGTCCAAAAGATCCTTTAGAGTTACTAGTTTTAATATGAAGCTTGCTCCTAGAAGATCTTCTAAGCAAGTTATTTAAAGAAGGCTTAACTTTCTTATGCATTGGTGAAACAGGTAAACTTAAATTCCCATCTAGCTTTGTCTTCTTATTAGGTGAAAGGCTTAATTTTTTATTAATAATAACAGATTCACCTAACTCATCTGAATCCTCTTCTAAATAAGCATTAAAAGGATTGTTTTTAACCATAGACTCAATAACATTTTCAATATTAACTGCAGGAACATCTTGAGAGACAATCAAATTTACATTATCATCAACAGATACTTCATGATTACATACTTGCCTAACCTCAACATTTTCAACAACACAACTAATGTCACCATACAGATCCATACCTAAATGTCTAGATTGATTATCCATATTACCAGATGCAACATTTAAAAAACAAGATTCCTCAGCATTGATATTAGATGCAATACACAAAGATTTATCAGACATAACAATAGGTGCAACATTCAAATTAGCAATCATATCATCAGATACATTATTAAAAGAACTTTGATTATCTTTATTATCATTCAAAGATACATCTTCTTGTATACATGCAGATTGATTGATTCTTTCAAAAGTTTCAAATTTCAAAGATTCCTCAGATTCAATGCAAGTAATATGATTATCTTTATCAGAAAATCCAAATTGCATAGATTTATCAGTCATAACAACAGATGTATCATTCAAATTAACAGTAGTATCAGGTACATCATTCAAAGAAGTTTGATTGACATCAGATAATCCAAGTTTCAAAGATATATCAGTCATAACAACAGATGCATCATTCAAGTTATCAGCCCTAATATCAGATGCAACATCCATAACTTCAGATATAGCATTTAAAGATTTATCAGATTTATTAGATACATTTTCTTTTATACATGTAGACTGATTCACAACATGCAAAGACTCATCAATATCACTATTAATTATAGTATTATTAGATTTGTCATTTCTGCTTTGCGAAGTTTTATTCATATCTGTTAATGCATTGTCAACAACTTCTTTATTATTTATCGGCTTAGGAATCCAAATGTTATTATTCTTTTTATCCTTTGCTTTTATAACAAGTTTTTTTAAATTTTGTTCTTTCTTAAAGTCTAATTCCTCAGATTTACATACATTATCCTTATGCCCTAGATGTCTACATTTCCTACAATAACCAGGCATGTTTCTATAGACTACATCCTGCCAATATCCATCCTTATCACCAAAACTGACCCATAATTTCTGAGGAAGAACACTAGATACATCTAAGACCGTCCAGACTTCACACTTATTATAACTAGCCCTATTCTTACTTGGCAACCAAAAATCTAAAGGAATTCCTACTGCTTTAGCTAGGTTTTCAATAGTGTCTATGTTATACATAAATTCAGGCAATCTGGGGAAAGATACCCAAACTGGAGTCAAAGGCGACTCCCTTTTAGGATTAAAGTCAGGACACCACTTCAAGATCCTAAACATATATTGACCCATAGATCTAACATTCTGTTTCCAAATTTTTTTAACATCTTTCATATTTTCAAACTCAATAAATATATGCCTAAAATCCCATTTGTATATACTGTATTTACCAATCAATTTTAAAGAGTCTAAATACGATCTAAACTCAAAGGCAGTAGGACATGCATATGAAAATTTAGCTATTAATGTATAAGTAGAAGAGGAGTTAAGGGAGAACTTATCTTTCTCGCAAAATCTTACATATGTATATCCATCCTCTGCTCCTATTTCAACATTGCTGTGCTTGAAACCTCCAGTAGAACCAGCAAAGGTTGGCAGTGACTCCTTTCCCACCTTCAAGGCTTCTGCATACGATCTGCGTGGATGAGCTGGTTGTTCAGAAATCTCTATTATTCCTTTGCAAGAATCACTAATCAGAGACTCATTTCTTTCGAAAATGGGGTTTTCGAAGAAACGGGCCTCAGATATTAGGCTTTTTTGGTGTGGATTTTTGCAAGAATTTGTGTTTGGGTCATGTTCTTCAAGATGAAGAACAGATCTGGATACGGGTAGACGAATTTCTGCCGTGGCGACTGTGTTTGGCTATATCTGAGAAGATAGCGAAAGAGAGAGAGGCTGTCGAGAGAAGGGTTGTGAGTGGCTAGATCTGAAGATTAGGGTTACAGCGAATATATGGATGAGAAGGCTTCTCAATTTACCGGGCTAGCCCCATCGGAAATTCAAGATTAACCTTAGGTTTCTTGGAGGCCTAAGATTCCCCAAAAGAAGAATATATAAAAAACATTAGGTAACATTAGGTATATATATATATACATATATATATATATATATATATATATATATATATATATATATATATATATATAATAGGTTCGACGATCGTTTATAAAATAATGTCCAATGTTATATTTTTAAAACGGTATTATTTATTTTTTTAAAAAAATTAATTGCTTTTTGATTTTCTTTTAAATTTTTTTCCCATCGTAATACTGAAAACTTAAAAATTGCACAGTTATTTAAAAAGAGAATTATTATTTCATTTTCAAATAAAAAAATAAAATAAATTCAGTCGATCGTATTTGTATTTGTTTAACAAAATACAAAATTGAGTTACAAACAAAAATGATAATATTAGTAAGCATAAATTTAAAAGCGGCTGATTGGATTTTGTACGATAACATATTGGATACTAATATACAAATTATAATGTGTATACGGATTGGATATACATTTTTAATTTATTTATCCTGATTCGGTTCAAAAATATAAATTATATATATATATATTTTATGGTGCATAGCTCATAAATGAGATGTTGCACTTTCATCTTGTCATTTTTTATAAATGCTTTCTCGACCTCTACGAGAAAATCCGTAGCAACAGTAGCATCTGTTGAGACAGCCCCACGAATGTAACTAGTATTCGTAGAAGCATAATGGTCATGCTTAATAGGTGTAAGAACAACCGGTTTCGGTGATAGTAATGCATGATCATATTCACGAACAAACAAATACAATTGCATATCTTTTTTCATTGGTTAAAATATATGACAACCAACATGGGGTTTATTCCCTAACAGAATGTAAGCCAACATAAAAATAAAACAAATAACACACAACATATAACATTCTTGACATTTTATAACTAACATGCTTGAATATGGTATATACATGTAAAACATAATATACTATGATAATAAAATACTATAAGGTAAATCATACTAACACATATTTTATGAGCTTGAGAAAATTACTATGATCATTATTTTCATTTTCCTAAATATCATTGAAACTTTTCGAATGGTTGATTTCACCGAATTAAATTAAAATAACTCTAACTAAATTTTCCTATGTAGTGGTGAAACCCTCAGCATGGTTGATTTCACATACTTAAAAATATAAGGTTGCAATGATTAATTTAATTTCATAAGTATCAGTGAAGCTCATCGGAGGGTTGATTTACCTACTTAAATTAATAATCACAATGATAATTTTCATTAATTTTTCTTAAGTTTGTGACTAATTAACTTTTTATTAGCCATAGTGAACGTCGTTGGACAACATCCAATCAACAATAACATCATGAGTTAAGTCGTCGATGAGCGGATGTCTTGATAGGTTGAATTAATTTATCAAATTATGAATTGGTTGATGCTAAATTTGAAAGAAGATTTACAACCATTAATCAAATCCTAAAATAATGTAAATAACCCAAATTCTATCCATCCATTCAATTTATTCAAATTAATTAGATACATAATCATGCTTTCAATAAGAATAATTCATTGTGTACATACTTTTCATTATCTTTACAATAAAGATAAACATGTTTGGTTCTATTATAGATTAAATTTATGTTATCTTATGAATCATAAGAGGATCATTGGCTCTGATAACTGATGAGTCCGAATTCGAAGTGCTCCCCGGAAGGGCATCCCAAAGTATATCTCTCCGTAAACCGGACAGGCTCCAAGAACTTAATTCGGACAGGACTTTTGAACCGGGCAGATGACTTCGAACACTGTAAGCCTAAGGCAGTTCGAACTATGACTAAAGTACTAAAAAACCTAAACACTATCTGACTAAGCTACCTGCCCATCTGCTTAAAACTCATGGGTCTTTAAACATGACCCGGGTCCATTAAACATGACCCGAAATCCCATAAGGGCCCAAATATTACACTATAAATACCCAACCACCAGCATTAACTATGGGTAACAAAAATTGACTGCTGCCAAGCTGCTCAATTCTCTCTCCACCTTCACACCACCCTGAAACACCCTTACTCCGTTTTGAAACTCCACTTGAAATTACCAGCCTACCCTCAAGCTACTTTTATCCACACCAAATTGGCGACCACAGTGGGAGCACGAAGGTGCCTGAATCAAGCATTCAAAACCAAGTAAAGAAATTCTGTCTGAATGAATCCGGATAACCCAGAGCTTCCACCAGCTTTGCTTGAAGTGGTGGAAGAGAACGATGAGTATACTGTCCAAGAGCGTGACAGGTTGAGGGTTGAAATAGAAGCTCTGAGGGCTGAAAAGGCCAAGATGGGCGTGAAAGAGAAATCCAAAGCGTCAGTTGCTCATCGCTCTGATAACCCTCGAGAGCATGAGGCTTCAAAAACTCATGTGAGCACTAAAAAGACACATGCCAGTTCTAAAAAGTCTCACCGGTCCAAGCCTGTGGAGAGTTCTGATTCAAGTTCAGAGTCTTCGGACAGCTCTTCGGACAGTAAGGGAAATGAAAAATCCTTGTCCTCCAGCAGTGATGAGGGACGAACCAGGAAAAAGCAAAAACAAGTTAAGAGGTATTCCAGAAAAAGAGATCACCATGGAAGAATGAAGAGGCATATTGGAAAAGGGTCATCTCACAACCGGAGGCATGTAGACCAGATGCTGATGGATCCTTTTGCCTTCCATGATGAGCCAGGTATCTTTGCAACTCCTAATGAGGATACTGCGTTCAGTCGTGGGAGGAATTGGAGGCAATCACCATTGTCCTCTAAAATACTGTCCGGAAACCTCCCCAAGAGGTTTGACAGCACCAAGATGGAGAAGTACGATGGCAGTACTGATCCGGACAATCATCTGGAGCAATTCAAGAACTTCATGAAGAACTTTGATGATGATGATAAACTACTCTGTAGGGCATTCTCCCAATCCTTCACGGGGAGTGCTCTGAAGTGGTACAACAGCCTGCCTCAGGGTTGTATCAGAGACTTTGATACTTTTTGGGTGGCCTTTCGAAGGCAATTTGTGGGGAGTAAGGAGCTAAAGGGTAATGGAGATACCATAATCCATTGTGCCCAGGAACCAAACGAATCGTTAAAGGAGTACATAAGTCGCTTTGTAAACACAAAAAACGGGTTGGCTGATTGCTTTGAACAGGTGGCAATAGCATCCCTGAGACAAGGTTTGAACCCATGCAACCTGGCCGATTCGGTGATCAGGAAGAAAGCCATGACCTGGGGAGGATTGCTAAACCAAGTTGGCAAGCAAATAAATGTTGATGAAACAAAGAAGACCAGGGTGCACAGACAGGTGAGATCCACCCCGGTGGCACCAACTCCAAATCAAAACCAGTCCGGGAACAAAGCAAGAGAAACCGGACAGGGGCATGGAAGGGGAAAAACTCAGTCTCAACCAGCTGCTCCTGCACAAAGCCAACAGTCTAGAAACAAAAGGGGGCCATGGGTCCAACCAGAGTGGTTTGCAGAACTCAAAGAAAGTGTGGCAACCATTTTCGATAAAACAAAAGATGAAGTACACTACCGGAGACCGACAACCTTGCAGTCTCCCAGAGAACATCGAAACAATTCTTTTTGCCAATACCACAATGATATTGGCCATACTACTGATGATTGCATAGCATTGAAACAAGAGGTTCAAAACTTGATCGAAAGGGGAAAATTGGGTGCATACGTTAAAAGGAGAGGAGGCAACAGGCCTGACAACACTCACCGGGCTGGTCCGGTTAATGCTGCCCCGGAGGGGGCTATGGTAATAGTTGAAAGGTTTGATGTGGAATCTGAATACTTGGATCCTGATCCAACAAGGAACAGAGTGGGTGCTATAGAGGAGTGTTCTAGATCGGTCTCCGGGCTTATTAAATTCTTTGAGTCACTGACTATTTTCGGAGGAGACACTGTAACGGCTCCTACCACTTCATCAAGAAAAAGGCATGTTCACAATTTGGCTTCCCAGCTAGAAGGGGGCATGACCTCTTATCAATCGTCAAGTTTATTCCCATTCATTGTCTTTGATGGGGATGATTTGAGAGACATTGCTGGCCCTCATGAGGATGCTGTTGTTATAGGAGCATCTATAGGGGGCAATGAGATAAAGCGAATTCTGGTAGATACTGGGAGCTCTGCCAATATCCTTTTCCTAGACACTTACAAGAAAATGAAAAATCCAGCTGTGATTCAAAAGTCAAACAGGTCAATCGTGGGCTTCACGGGCAGCTCAGCCGATGTAATCGGAGAGTTTGAAGAAGAAGTGTTGTTGGCCAGGGGCCCTTTCAAGAAAACAGTCAGAATACTCTTCATTGTGGTGGATTGTCCCACCTGCTACAATGCTATTCTAGGGAGATCTTGGCTCTCTAGGATGCATGCAGTAGCTTCAACAGTCCATCAGTGTCTAAAGTATGCTGTTCAGGGGCAGGTTGGGGTTGTCCGGAGCAGCCAAAAAGTTGCAAGAGAATGTTATGCCACTGCCTTGGCTCCACGAACGCTGGGGGCAGTCCGTATAAATGACCAATAGCAGTTTGAGGGCCTTTCTGGGGGTGAGGGTGAAATTGATGACCCCAGAGAGACCCCCGGAGTGTTGATCCCAGTTGAGGAGGTTGAAACACACTGCTTGGAAGAAGGAAAAAATGTCAAGATAGGATCCAAAATGCCACCGATGTTGAAAGAAGGAATGTTGAAATTCTTGAAAGACCATCAGCGTGTTTTTGCTTGGTGCAATGCTGATGTTACTGGAGTTCCATCAGAGGTGATTTCCCATCACCTATCTGTCTGGAGGGATGTGGCACCAGTGGTACTAAAAAGGAGAGCTTTCTCAAAAGAAAAGGCTGATGTCATTGTACAAGAGGTTGACAGACTCACAAAGATGGGGCACATTAAAGAATCTCAGTACCCTTTGTGGACTGCCAATCCTGTCTTGGTAAAAAAGAAGAATGGTAAATGGCGTATGTGCATTGACTTCACAGACCTAAATAGAGCCTGCCCAAAAGACTTGTATCTGGTCCCCCGGATAGATCAATTAGTGGACTCTACATCTGGAAACAAGCTACTCTCCTTCATGGATGCCTTCTCCGGGTACAATCAGATCCAAGTGGATCCAAAAGATCAAGAGCATACCACGTTTGTTACTGATAGAGGTTTACACTGCTACAAGGTGATGCCCTTTGGCTTGAAAAATGCTGGGGCTACTTATCAAAGGTTAGTCAATAAGGTATTTGCTGATCAAATTGGAAGAAATATGGAGGTTTACATTGACGATATGATGGTGAAAAGCGTGGATGAGCAGTTGCACTTGTCCGACCTCCAAGAGACTTTTGCCAACTTGGCCAAAGTAAATTTAAAGCTAAACCCTGAGAAGTGTGTGTTCGGAGTGCAGTCCGGGAAGTTCTTAGGGTATATCATAAGTGAGCATGGAATACAGCCCGACCCGGACCAACTCAATGCTTTGTTTCAAATGGAGCCTCCTCGAAACATTAAAGAAGTACAGCGATTAACGGGGAGGTTGGCGGCCTTGAACAGATTCATCCCCAGGTCTTCGGACAGATGTGCTCCATTCTTTCAAACCTTGAAGGGTGCCAAAGGGTTTGAGTGGACACCACAGTGTGATGAGGCATTCAACGAAATTAAGAAGCATCTGTCCTCTCCTAAGACTTTGTTCAAGCCAGTCGATGAGGAGACTCTCTTTGTATATCTGGTTGTTTCAAGTTGTGCCATCAGTGCTGTATTAGTAAGGGAAGTTGATGGGCATCCTCACCCAGTGTACTACATCAGCAAAAGCTTGATTGGTGCTGAGAGGCGTTACTTGAAACTTGAAAAACTAGTCTTGGCCTTGGTGATAGTTGCAAGGAAGATGAGGCCTTACTTTCAGGCTCATCCTATCGTTGTCCGGACATCTTTCCCTTTAAAGAATGTCCTTCAAAAAGCAGACATTTCAAGCAGAATGACAAAATGGTCAGTAGAGTTGGGGGACTTCGACATAGACTTTGCTCCTCGGACAGCAGTAAAAGCTCAAGTTGTGGCTGACTTTCTGGTCGAATTCCATTCTGATAGGGATTCAGAACAACCTGCTGATTCAAAAGACAAAAAAGTGTGGATTGTCCGAACAGACGGAGGATCCAGTACCATAGGATCTGGGGCAGGAATATGTCTCACTTCCCCCTATGGGGACAACATGTTCCAAGCTATTTGTTTTGCTTTCAGGGCATCCAATAATGAGTCTGAATACGAAGCAGCTATAGCTGGGTTGAAATTGGCCTACATTTGTGGAGCTAAAAGGGTCAAACTACTAAGTGATTCCCAGTTGCTAGTCCACCATGCCTTGGGCCTATCAGAAGCTAGAAAGGAACAATTGGTCAAGTATTTACTCCTCTTGAAAAATGAGGCATTGAAATTTAAAGCTGTTGTCTATGAGCACATTCCCCGGGCAGAGAATGAGCTAGCAGACTCATTGGCAACGATAGCATATACGGAGTCCTATCTATGGATCCATGTGCTCGAAAGTCCTTCTATTCAACTTGATGAAGGTGAAAAAGAGGAAGTCTTTGAAATACAAGTAAACCGGCCTCAAGACTGGAGGTCTCCTCTTATGCAGTACCTGTCCGATGGCATCGTGCCCTTGGATAAATCACAAGCCAGAACATTGAAACACAGGGCTCGTGGTTTCATTATGATTAGAGAAGTCTTGTACAAAAAGTCCTATAGCAAACCTCTCCTACGCTGTTTAGGGGATCATGAGTCACAAATGGTTCTCTCTGAATTGCATGATGGTGAGGGATCAGCCCATTGTGGATTTAGAGCTTTGACAAGAAGAGTGCTTCTCTCCGGATATTATTGGCCATCAATTATGAAAGATGCTAAGGAGCTGGTAAGGAGGTGTGACCCATGCCAGAGGTACAGCAATGAAATTCATGTACCAGCCATTCCTTTGGAAACAATTTCTGAGCCCATCCCTTTTGCTCGATGGGGATTGGACTTAGTTGGGCCTCTCCCTGTGGCGTCCGGAGGGCATAAAACCATAATTGTAGCCATTGACTACTTCTCGAAGTGGATAGAAGCAGCCCCCTTGGCAGGGACAACATCAAAAGCTGTTATAAAGTTCATTATGTCCAACATATGTTGCAGATTTGGTGTCCCCCAGAAAATAACAACAGACAATGGGCCACAGTTTGACAACAGAGAAATGGAAAGCTTCGGTGTCTCAAGGGGTATTCAGCACTGCTTTTCTTCACCTTTCCACCCACAGGCCAATGGGCAAGTTGAGGTGGCTAATAGAACAATACTGTCCGGTTTAAAGAAAAATTTGGAAGGGGCTGCTGGGAAGTGGCCTAGTTATCTACAAGAAGTCTTGTGGGCCTACCGGACAACACCTGGGGCTGCAACACAAGAATCGCCTTTTGCCTTGGTCTATGGAATGGATGCAGTAGCCCCCATAGAGAAGACACTCCCCTCCTTTCGAGTCCACAACTTCTCCGGACAGGCTAATGAGATGGCAATTAGAAATCAACTTGATTTAATTGAAGAAAGGCGAGTAAAAGCTCATCTTAGAATGGCACACTATCAGGGCTTGATGAGAAGCAGGTTTGCTTCTAAAGTTAAAAGAAGGGATTTTCAACCAGGAGACAAAGTATTAAGGAAAGTTTTCTTGCATACTAAGGAAAAGCTCTTCGGAAAGCTGGCCCCAACTTGGGAGGGTTACTGTGGTTGAAAGAATCAAGCCTGGAACATACTGGTTGGAAGACAAAGATGGCAGGGTTTTAACTCACCCTTGGAATATTGAACACCTTCGAATGTACTTGGAATGAACTTGTGTAAATATTTACTTGTTTAAACATCCATGTAAATATTTGGGGGCATACCTTCCCCTCTTCGGTGGTACGAAGAGCTTTCAATAAAACTTGGTGCCTTCTTCAATAATTTTCTAAGTTTTTGCAAAATTCTGTTGCTTGTCATACTACCCGGACTGAAAGGTCTAAGGGCTACTTAAATTCTAGCCAGAGAAACTAAACACTCTCATAATACAATAACTCAAAGCTACTTAAATTCTAGCTATCTGAAGTAAGACAAATAATAAAAGAAGAGGATGGTTGAACAAAATAAAAACGTTCATTCAACAACTTAAAATTGCCTTGGCCTTCCAAGGACTTTTTGAACAAGTTTGGGCACAGTACAAAAATTTGTCTGAATAATACGGACACCATCACAAAAAAGGTGCCTTGGCCTTCCAAGGACTTTAGTTCAAACAAAAGATAAACAAAACAAATTATAAATTAAGGTTGAGCCTTTGAAGATGGCTCACCCTCATCTGCTTTCTTGCCTTTGATGTCGCCCTTCTCCTCGACAATCTTCTTACCCTTGGGGTCAATCTCTTCCTCACCTGGGCTCTCTCCGGTTTCCTCTTCATCACCAGACGAGGACACATCAGTGTACCCTTCATCAACCATGTTCCAGTATGGGAGATCATCGTCATCCACCTAGCGCCATAATTCCCCTAGTCTCCTCTTCGGGAATTTCTCGTGAAACAGGAGGACCATATCAGACTTCACTTTTTCAATCATTAATTCTTCACTCCGTATCATCTCCCTTGCATAAGCATTAATCTTGGCCTTGATCATGGCCTCTTGATCTCTCACCAAAGCAGCTTTCTCATCAACAGCCTGAGTCACTGCATTCTCTAAAGCAATTTTGTCAGTGGTCAGGTTGGTGATAAGCTTCTCCTTTGCAGCAGTTTCTCCTCTTGAGGCTGTCAGGTCCTTCTCCAGTCCGGACAGTTTAGCCCGGAGATCCTTTATGGTCTCTTCCAAAGAAGCAACTTTTGTGTTGCTTTCATTTTGATTCTTCTATAGCTGTTCATTCGCCTCCTTAAGCAAGTCAACCTTAGTAGCAGCAGCCTGGAGGTCATCGGACAGCTTCTCCTTCTCAGACTTGAGGTCTTTGATAGTCTATGTCTGACTCCGGACTTGCCTTTCCAAAGTAAGTATTGGCTGCACGTTGCTAAGGAGAGAATGGGCTATAACATCCCTCTCACTGGAAACCATAAAAGTCCTACCATTGAAGTTTACTGTGTTGGAGCTACTTGGGGGAACATATGGCCCTGCGAACTCATCTCTGGACAGGCCAAGGAAGTAATCACCTAGAGAACCCAGACCGGTGACGTCCACTTCATCCATGTTAATTTCTCCCCTTTCAATCTCATCAGTATGGAATTCCCTTGGAATCCCTTCATTAAGATTCCCTGGGATCTCTTCGGCTAACGTCGGATCGGTTGGGAAAGTGGGCTCCGGATCCCGGAGAGCGAGCTCTTCTCCTTGGGAAGTCTTTTTCTTTTTGACTTCCCTGTCAGCACTGTCACTTGCTTGCTTATGAGCCCGTTTGGAAGCCCTTGAAGGTTTTGGGGGATTCACTCCTTGTTTCTCACTCTCCTGTTCTACCACTTGTAGAAGGTTTGCATCAACTTGAGCCTGGGCTGGCACCTCTGAGTCTGTTGGGGCCTCTTTCTCGGTATCCTCTACCGCTTTCCTGCCTTTCTTCTTCTTGCCCTTCATTTTACTTGGGGCTTTGGCCCGGGCAGGAAGGAAGAGGGTCCCATCCAGTTCATGAGACCTTCTCAGCACGATGTCTTCATCAGGTGGGGTGGAGAACTCCTCCCAGGTTAAGTCTCTTCGACCTGTGGTGTTCCACAGGTGAGACCTCGCTAGGTTCCCAGGAGTGAAGGCTTTATGAAACCGGTTCTCCCAGTTCTCTGCGGCCCAAGCGTTGATTTTGCCACATGTGACCTGTCCGGCCTTCAGATAGTCCCCGAACTCCTTTGGCAGCTCTGATAAAACAAAAGAAAAACCGATTAGTATAAACTTAAAGGAAAGAAAGATTCGAACAGAAACTTAAAATAAAAACTTACGATCGCTCCTCCATCTACTTGGAAGAAGGCTAGGATTCTCCCCGGCTTTGATTTTCTTGCCATTTTCCCATGAGCCACTGACAAACAAGAACTGGCTCCTCCATTTACTCTCCGATTCCAGGAGATCATCAACAGCTTTAAGATCGTTCCCCATGTTGAAATGATAAAAAGGGAACTGATGATGCTTGCACAAATTAGCCACAGCTGCAAACTCTTCCATAGGAAGAGGAATTCCAGATAGCCTAGACGCCATAATACATGACATCAAGGTGTACCAACCATTAGGGCTTAGCTGTGTTGGACATAGCTTGACCAAGTGAAAATAGCGCACTATCTCCGGGTCCAGTGGGAACCTAAGTCCCCAATTGAATAGCTCCGTAAAGAAGACTATCTCATTTCTTTTGCAATCCATCGGGGTCTCTGGATCGATGGGAATTCGAATCTTTACATTCTCAGGGATCCCTCACTTCGTACGCAGTCGTCCCAGATCTTTAGTATGGATGAACGCATACTTTGTCTTTAACAGAGATGAAAGATATTTGAGCTCGACCTTATGAAAACATGGCCCTACTCTCCCTTCGAGGCTCTCCGGCAGGTCCGGATGCCTCAGATATAAGTCTTCTTTGCCTTTCTTGACAGCAACTCTAGCAGTTTCAGCTTGTCCGGAGGACTCAGACTCAAATCTAACCTCCTCGGTGGAGTCCTCCATCCTCTCCTCCATTATTGTTGGGGGAGCTTCTGTAGAAACAGCCCGGGGAGGGTTGAAGCTTGGCACAGCTAATCCTCCGGACTGTTGGCTCTCTGAATGTTTTCGACTTATCACCTCAGTTTGAGTTTCTGAGGTTGAAGTTTCTTTGGGAGGTAGAGGACTGCTAGCCCCCGGACCGGCCGACCTTTCCCGGAGAGTCCTAATAGTTGCCCCGGACCCTGATTCGCTAGTATTTTTGGAAGAAAGTCCTTTAACCAACCTACTTGGCCTTTTCATGATTAGTTTATCCGGGGAATGGTCGGAGTCAGACCCCATAGCAATGAAAGAGGATTTTTTCCTAACACTTGTGGCAGTGACCCCCGGTTCAACAATAGGGATCGACTCTTGAACTGAAGAGCCAGATACTATGGGAGAGAGTGTTGATTGAAAGAGTTTTCTAGGTTTTGTACCTTTAGAAGAAGATGAACCTCTGTCAGATTCTTCGATTGAAGGGGCTGGTTTCTCGACAGGCGACGCTGGAAGCCCTGCTGCAAGTCTTTTTTCTTTTTCAACTCTTTGAGCTTTTTCCAATTCTGAGAGGTTAAACCAGCCGCCCTTGATCAGTGCTGTTCTTGCTGTGAACATAAACAACTAAGGAAATTTTGAAGTTTTAGAGAGATAAAGCTTTGGGTAAAATGGCAGAGTGAAAGAGATAGTGAGACTGTGAAAGGTGAATATAATTTATAGTAAATGTGAAAAAAAAGGGTTGATTCCTAGGAGAATCCGAAAAGTTGGGTAATGATTAAAAGACGGCGCTGATGTCATTAATGGCATTTAAAAGGGGTAACTTGTTCGAAAAAGTGGTGCAACTTTCGAGGTGAAAAAACGGCTAAAGTGACCAACCAGAGAGTGACACGTGTCCCACTAACTCTGACAAGAATCGTTTGGAATTCGTAACGATTGGTCTGTCCGGGTCCGTCCTCAACTCTCTTCGAATTGAAAAACCACTTCCTAAATCAGACTGTTTTTCAGTTCTTTGACAAGGACACTTGTTCAAATACCTAAAAAAGGGGCTCCTGATGAGTCCGAATTCGAAGTGCTCCCCGGAAGGGCATCCCAAAGTAAATCTCTCTGTAAACCGGACAGGCTCCAAGAACTTAATTCGGACAGGACTTTTGAACCGGGCAGATGACTTCGAACACTGTAAGCCTAAGGCAGTTCGAACTATGACTAAAGTACTAAAAAACCTAAACACTATCTGACTAAGCTACCTGCCCATCTGCTTAAAACTCATGGGTCTTTAAACATGACCCGGGTCCATTAAACATGACCCGAAAGCCCATAAGGGCCCAAATATTACACTATAAATACCCAACCACCAGCATTAACTATGGGTAACAAAAATTGACTGCTGCCAAGCTGCTCAATTCTCTCTCCACCTTCACACCACCCTGAAACACCCTTACTCCGGTTTGAAACTCCACTTGAAATTACCAGCCTACCCTCATGCTACTTTTATCCACACCAATAACAATTTATAAAACTAACTGAATCACATAAAATTAGTCTTCAAACATGCACAAAATCAATAAACCATCTATATGATTTTCTACTATAGAAAAAAAATGAAATAACTTACTATTTCACGAATATGAGTCTATAAGTTATCATCGGGTCTCAAGGTCGTCTTCATCGGATGGGCTTAGTATTACCGATATATAACTCTCAGTCAATATCAATGTTTGGGTCATATTCAGTCTTCCTTATTCTCTCTATTTCTCTCTGATCGGCCTTTGGTGGTCTCTGACGACCAGTTTGACGCTTTGTCTTCTCGAGGTTATTGATCTTGTTGTTGTAGTCTTGTATTTTTTGTTGTTTACATGTTTTGGTCTCAACAGAATTAACATCAATTTTCTTGTCAACATACTCACTGAGGCCAATGTTAGACTGAGAATTATACTTTATTGTACGTGTTAAGATTGTGGATTTGGTTTTATTAATGAGTCTATTTTTTTAAATGTGGATCTTAGTTAATTACGGGCCTGATTATATTATTAGGCTGATACATATTAATTTTGGAATTTACTTTAAATTTTGGTTAATTAGTGGTCATTGTTATAATAATGGACGGATATTAATTAAATTTAAACCACTCATTAATTATTTTTTATATCCAAACATTCTCGGTTCTCTCACCATGATAATTAAATCCATTTATTTGAATGTTTTTGGGCTACGTACGACAATTGGGTAGATTCTCATTAATATTAAGGTCAATCTAAAAGATTTTTTTTCTTGTAATATTACTAACAAAATATGTTCATTGGCTAGCTCATCGAATTAACCCACTGTAAGTTTTAATTAATGTTTGATGGTTCATGAAATACCTATGGGTTATCCAATAGAGCAAAATGATGTCACAGATTTTATCATTAAGGATAATATCTTAATCATCATTTTTTATGAAGACTAGAGTTAATTTGAATAATATTGACTCAATTATTAGAAAAATGACTTCATTGTAAAGTTACACCATTAATCATTTTTCTCATTGCATGGGCAAGATCTGAGTTATCTAAAATCCAAGTATATTATCCATATCTATCATTTTTTATTCCTTGTAACTTATTAACTACAAAGTTTGTAGTCTGAATTTTCTTGTTCCCTTTTATCTCTTGATAATATATGCTTTCAATGATGGGCCTAAGCGACGCCTATTATGGGTTGGTCGGAAGGTTATTTCGGCAACATGTCGTGATTAACATGGGTCGTTCTCAAGGATTTCAATACTATTTGTCAGCGCAAATAACATACTAGCTCATCCAATCATGATTCTATTGACGAGTACAATAATTTTTACTATCAGTGTGAGCTGGGTGATCTTAGCTCCTCGAGCTATTTTACTTGTGTTAACAAGCATGATTGAAATCCCATTGATTCTAGAATTGAACGTGTCCGATTTAACAATGATTAAGTAGATTCGTCTTCATGTTTGATGCTTATTATGGGCATCAGCATACTTGAGATCACACTACAGTTGTTTTAAACCTAGGTAACCCCAGACCACGTATTAAAAAACCATTTAAATTCTTTAACATGTGATAGACCCATCCCTCACACAACGAGTTGGTGTTTATTGGTCGAAACTTCTAATATCTGCCCATGGTATGAGTCTTGTTAACCATAAACTTACTTGTCTTCTGAATATCCTTCGCGACCTCAATCATTTAAAGTATATCGATATAAGCTCCATGGTGTTTAACGCCCAACATGAGCTCTTTTTGGCTCAAACTCGTGTGGTTGATGATCTCCTAAACCCAACTCTTGTTGTTAATGAGATTGAAGTCTATTCTATTTTTATTATCCTATGTAGTGTTGAGGAATCTTTTTACAGTCAAATTTTTAGAGAGAATTGGATCAAGTTCGGGGACAGTAACAATAAATTATTCTACATAGCATTAAAATTTATACTTTAAAAAATAAAACTTCCTCTTTTCTTAATAAAAGTGCAAAAGTCGCCACTAGTAATTTTAGAAATATGCAGACCTGATTTCGCTACCAGACAACACTAGAATAGTATCTAGAGAGAGAAACATGGAAAATAGAAAAAGAAAATGCAAGAAAATAGTTGTAGTATATTAATCGTTCACCCTTCCTGAAAAAGAAATATTGCTTTATATAATAAAGATGGTGGGTTCAAGACCCACATGGGTGACCCACTTTAGTATATTACACCATTTAATTACAAATTTACTCATATACTTATTATTACTAGACAAGCCCTCTATATTATTTACTTTATCATTCTTAATTACAAACTTATATATCAACACCAAAATGCCCTTAATCTTCCCGACCCACTTAAGCCCGGATGAATTACACCCTTATCAACCACTACCCCTAATGGGGTGACCAGTATCTTAGTTAACTATTTATCCAACCTTATGGGCTTTAGTTCTCACCCGGGATATCTTGGGCTCCGTAGAGTCTATTCGTTTATTTATGCAAAAGTTAACTTCCATGACATGACTTCAATGGTTTATTCTGTTACTTGCACCAAAATTATAAGCACCATTTTTAGCATTAATAACAATAAAGCCTCATGGCTTGGTGGTTTCTATGAGACTTTGCAATATAATTTATCTTAAATGTTTCGCATGTATATTACATGAGATTTCACAATTATTATCGTAGAATTTTGTATTCATATTATAGGTTGGAAAGTGATAAGAACAATCATCTAAAGTAAATATATCATGTAAATTTTACTACTATGACACAAAAAAATCCTAATAAAACCAAAACTTTGGTGGTTGGATTGGCCGAAATAATTTATCGATGCTTTGGCAACATAGTTAGTTTTATTCGCTAACTAGGTTGAGAAAGAAGCCATGTTATATTTTAAAGATTTCATTATGTTACATTTTGCATATATCGTTATGTTACATCTTTCATCAAATATAATACATGTTTCGTATATAAAATATATAAGGGTTCGAACAATTATGGTATGAGATTTCGTAATCATTCGCGTAGAAATTCATGGTCTAGGTTGGAAACAATAAGAACACATTTTAAATCAATATTTTACGCAAATCTTGTTACCATGACATAAAAATAACAAATTGATCATAACAAAACCAATAGGTCGGTGGTTGGAATGACCAAAAAATAATTCGTCGTTATATTGTCGACATAGTCAGTTTTATTCGCCATTGATATGACAAAATAAGTAAGCATGTTTTGTATATATTATTTCTCATTTGCTTAGCATCAGACATAATACACATTTTACATATAAAATGTATAAAGTTTAACGTGTATGTTACGTTAGATTTTGGAAACATTCATAAATATTTATGTTTTCATGGTATAGGTTGGAAAATGATAAAAAATTTGAAATCAATATTTCACATTTATCTTGCTACCACAAAAAACAATAAATGGATCCTAAAAAATTTATGGTTAGAATGACTGAAAAAATTATCATTCCATTGGCGATATAGTTAGTTTTATTTTTCATCTATATGACGGATGAGTATATATAATTTTCCAGTATGATATATATAATATTATATGTCAAACCAATTATGTATTATGTAGATTTCGTCATGAAACGATAAATTTCTAGGATTATCCGCTAATGGAATGACATAATACTTTTAGGATTTCACTGTGTCTCGTCGATTTCCACATCATATGCAAGATGTTTGATAAATATATTGTTTATAATTATGTTTGATTGCGTAAGGACTACGGATATTACACCATGTTTCTCAAACAAAAACTAATCTATTTGTGAAATATGACTAACACATGAATTACCAACCCTAACCAAAGAATTTTTGCAAGCGTACCGATACCAATTCTGCAGCAATACTATCCAATGTAATTGCGAAATATACCTAACAAATTTCATATGAAGCCTATCATTATGCGATGATAAATGTAATGAAATTATGTTTGTAACATGTTTCGAAATTCACTATCGAAGAACATCATCTTCTTTTCCATTTATTTGAATTTACATATCTAAAATAATTTATAAAAGAGTGATGAATTATTTTTACTTTTTTCGTGACATTTCCAATAACATTTTTCCAGGAGTTGGCCGTTCCTAATGACATTCTAACTATGACATGGATGTATCGTTTTCCCATATATATATATATATAATTTTTTAAATAAAAAAAATTAAAGAATAATAACCATAATTTTTTAGTGTGAATTTTGAATTTTGAATTAAATTTTAGATTGAAACCGTATTTATTTCTATTACAAATGAGTCTTAAAATAATATGTCAAAATTCATAATTTTTATATCATATTTAATAAATAATAAAGGTTATAGTACTTCATCGTAACCCCTTAAATCTTCTCCTAAGTAAAAAATTCCTCAGTAAATCTAGTTCGTATATGAGAATAAGAAGCTACATTGCATCGAATCTTTTGATTATCAAGGTAAATTATATTGTATCAAGTATTCAAGGCAAAAAAAAGGGGCTTGAAACAATTTCTGGGTTGAATCTTATCAACGAATAAATCGGTGGTTTAGAGTAGGCTATTGAATGTGTATCTGAGTCTGAAAGATTCAAGGTGATTAATATATCAATTGAGCAAAAGATTCAGAAAGCGTTGCTTCTAAAATCAGGGTTTGCAAATGAAATTTCCTGGATTGTGCGTTCATCGATAGAAATTGATTTTATCGGAATCTCTAAATATTCTCAAAGAAGTTGCAATAATCAAATTGCATTCTAGGGTTTCCTCTTTGGAAATTATGAAAACTCTAAATCGATACGGGATTTGAGGATTTCTTTAGTTCATGTTTGAGGATCAAATCATTTTAGAATAAAATATGGTGAAGACTACTTCAAATCCAGTTACATCACTAATACATCAACGAGAGTTCAAGAATAGAAATAATCTTTGGTTAAAAACACATCCCATAATGAAAACAAGTTGAACATGATTATAGAGCAGAATGAAGATAAAGAGAAAGATGGTTCTTCATAGAGATATGAAGCCAATTCTCATCTCTTCATCAGAAAGCTACAACAGATCATCTACATAGCAGCAATCGAAAGACATACAAAGAAGTTGTCAGGGCTCCCACTATTAGTAAGGAAATCCACCATGAAGAGGTGCACATCACCAGCAAAAGAAATTTCAAATCAGTACATTCTACTGCCAAAGATAAGTCCATTATCCTTGACTCTACTAGATTCACTCTTGTAGGAAAATTCTCTCTGGGTAGACTAAAATTGCATGTTATACAAATATTCTTAGATAAATTAAAACTATATGGAGAAGTCAAAATTTGGATCATTTGGAATGATCTTTTTACCGTAGTTCAAATGAATAAAACTCATAATCTTATCAGATTTAATTGTATTAACTCTTTATTCAATTTATTATTTTTTCTAGTATTATTTTCAGGATCAATGTTAAGTATGGTTGCATCAATGGTTCAAGGGTCCTTGTGTTATTTGCTCTTAAAAAGGTGAAAGAGGAGAACTTTTCTTCAATTACAAATCAAGGTTATCAAGATATCAATCAACTCCAAGAAAGATGGATCTTCTGCTAATGGAATATGACTCATTAACATCAAGATGATTAGAATCCGTGTACTATTTGACCCTCGAAACAAGCATTTAGAAGATTTGTTTGCTTTCAAATTTACCGATTCAAACCAAATCGAAACCAACATATATATATATATATATATATATATATATATGTATGTATTTATCAAAAACCATCTAAAAATTTAGAGATCTATCTGGTATCATCTCTCAATTGTAATATTGCTTCATCAATAAAATTATAATTTTGTTTTGGAAAGAAAATAACGATGACGGTAAATGATTAAAAATATAAAATTACTTTAAATATTTTGTTGAATAATAATTTAATAGATAATAAAAAACACAATTGTAACACGAATAATAATGTAAGTACTCGATAGTAGTTGTTGGTAATGCGCGTCTGCATCCAGTGGCGTCACTGACGGTGATTGAAACCCAATATATCTTCCTTCTATTTGACTTTTACGGTGTTACTCTTTTGGTACGGGTGATCAAACGGTGGAGAATGGACCGATGGTATTTATCATATTATGGACTAGGAAGACTATGAAATTAATGCTACCGAGGAATAAAAATGGTTGGAACATAAATAAGTCGTCCCATTAAATAAAATTTGTTTGGGCCTTTTCTTTTATGTTAACTGTTGGAGTTTTTTTAATTATTATCATAAGTCGTCTCTTTGTTTATTAATCAAACTAATTATATTAATATTAATATTAATTTTTTATAAAAATATTTAAATATAAAAGGATGGATTAATACATGAATAATTGTATATATAAATTGCATTAATCTTTAAAAAGGAATAATTTGAAAATAAACCATTTTAAAAAATAAAAACATTATGATTTATTCATGTACAAAATAAAATTGTATTGAAAGAAAAAAAACGTTTACACAATCTTGTTGGGTTTAGTTATAATCCAAGTTTTGATTACATATATATTTTCATTTGGAACAAGTAATTTTCGATTTGGTTTGTTGAAGCAAGGAATAGTCTTGAACATGTACTATATTGGCTCATCCAGTCCATTATCTAATGTATTCAACCATCTTCATTCATTGTTCTACAATTAAAAGTGCTAAAAACAGTAACTTAGACACATAAGAATACAATTTAGACACGAACAAATTATGAATCTGATTCATTTGAGCTCAAGTAGCCCAAATCTAAGCTCTCTAGTAGGATTGTAGTTCTAAGAGGATCAGAAATATGATTTTTATCAAGATTAGTTTTCATCTTACACCGAATGGTCTATCGAGCCAGCCAATCAACTACTTGATTTTAGGTTCTGGGTATAACTTTAATAGTCATTGGTGATTTAATTACATTCTTCCAGCAGGAGATCACTTGGTTGAGAAACCAGGGAGCCTTACCATTTGCTAACATATCATTTAAAATTTCAAAATCTGATTCAATATCAACATTTCTATAACCATTGAGATTACAAATATTTAAACCATCTAATAAGGTCAAGCTTTCAGCAATCATGGGGTTTAATTTTCCGTATATTCTGTCATATGTACTTATTGTATCACTCTCGCAATCTCTAATTTTCCATATATTCTGTCATATATACTTATTGTATCACTCTCGCAATCTCTAAATATCTCAGCACCTCAAACTCATCAAATAATGAACAAGCACCATCACAATTTAGTTTTATTATTATTATTTTTGGGAACAATCCATTTAATTACATTTACCCTCACAAGTTTATTTTCAAAAGAAACAACTAAAATTTTCAACTAAATTGATATTTACATACCAAAGTTTCCTTTTAAAAGTATTCATGTTATCAAAACATGCAATTATATGATTAATTTTATATCAAATGATTTTAGTGTTAACACTAAAACCATCAAACTTAACATTATTCCTAAAGTGTCAAATAGACTAGCAAGACATGAGTTGGAGAATAGTTTTGATGTGTATCATTTTGTTGGTAGACTAAAACCAACTACGAATCAAGTGTTGAATTTTCATGTAAATTTCAATGGAGATGCCAAACAAAACGGAGAAATGGTTTCAAAATTCACAAGATATAAGACAACTGACAAACACATGATTAATTGTCGTTATATCTTATTAAAATATACATTTAGAAGCCAAGATTATATTCCTCTTTTATAAATTGGTGTCAACAGGGATCCAACATTTCATGGTTTTCCATAAAAAAGAAGTTAGTATGAATAATGTTGTTCTAAATTTTGACAAACATATTTGAAGTTTGATGATTTTGTCTTATATGATGCGAGGTAGCTTTAGTGCTAAAGTCACCAGAGTTGCCTAATATCCAAATTAGTTTATCATTTCTATCTATATAAACCTTGAGTTTCTCAATATTATTAATGTCATAAGAGGTGACCATATTTTCAGAATATTTATGTCTCAATTATTATTAATCCATAATTTATTGACTTTCTCAGTGGAATACCAAACATTATTTTCATTATTAGATAACTGGATTAGAGGCTTATTTCCAGTCCACTTATTTAACAAAAAAATCAAAGTTACCAGTGCATAAGCTTTAGAGAATATGAGGCTCAACTATGTCTTTTATGTCTTTTATATAATTGAGTCTTCTCCAGGTGCTTGAACCTTTTAGATTAGTGTTAACTTGCAAAGGATGCTTATTATTGCAATAGACAGAGTTCATATAGTTAGCCCAAACGGTGTTATTTTATGGAAGGTAAACCAAAGCTTGCAGACATATGTATCCTGCAAGTCTTTGATGTTCTTTATATTCAAACCACCTTCTCGGTAAGGTTTACAAATATTATCCCAGCTAGACTATGGTATAGCATTTGACGACTCTTTAGATCCCACAAGGAATCTGTTTAAGAGTTTTTCAATCCTACTATTAAAATTAATGAGAATGGTGCAACTTTGGATATAATAAGTTGGTATTGTCATTAGTACTAATTGTATCAGTACTAATCTACCACCAAAGGATACTGATTCAGAGTCCCAATCATGAATTTTTAATCTAATTTTTCTAACAAGCTCATCATAGTTACAAGCCTTATTGTTATTATTTATGTTGATACCTCAGTATCTACTTGGAATGGATTTTTATATGAAACCAATATACTTTTCTAATGACTTAATTCTATGAGGATTCAAGTTAACATGAGTAATAAAGCTAGATTTCTCATTATTTATACTTTGACAAAAAATGTCATGATACAATTTTAAGAACTTGTTTATCATATCAATCTTATTTTTAGAACCATTTGCAAAGATGACAAAGGTATTAACAAAGGCAAGGCAATTGATATGTAATAGGCTTCTGGTTTTATAATATATATCATGATATCTATTGAATAGCTTGTTAATACCTCTTATGACGTATTCTTCAACAATAATAAAGAGGTTAGAGAGACGGGACCCCTACATAATATCATTAAGACTTTTAAAATATAACCTTTAACATTTGGGAAAATTTTACCTTTGAAATAGTCATTGATGGCATAAAACAGATCATCTTTAATTATATTCAAACACGTTTGATAAAAGGTTGCATTGAAGCCATCATGCTCAACAACACTGTTAGTTTTAAGATTTTTAACAACATTATGAACTTCATCCAAAAGGTTTTAACGTGTTTAACATAAATTTGATTAAAATAATTTCTTATTTGGGCATTGATTAAAAATCTATCTAAGCGTTTCCAATTCCTATTATTGGTCCATGTAAATGAGGATCCCATAAAACCTACATATTCAAGGACACAATCGAAAATTATGTTGTTGAAGTTATCAAGACTTATCAAATACAAAGTTGAGCAAGAAAACTATTTATAGGAATTGGTTATACAGTTAAAGTCACCCATAACAATCCACTCAAGTGGGTTATTGGATAACTGTCTTAGGTTTAGAAATTCTGTTAATCTGGAGCATTTGGCATAGATTACAGTTACATTAAAGGTTTATTAGCATTAGTGTGAGTGACATTTAAGTGGATAAGATTCTTTTTATCGCATATCATATACATAATATATGGATCATTCCAAATTATACAAATTTTATTATTCATGTTTGAGATACCAATGTGAAAATATATAGTTTTCAGAATTGGGTTCAGTATGATTTCAATGATTATTGGTTAGATTTTTAAAGCTTTGAGAATTTATTTTAACCTCATAATTGTTCTATGGTTTCTTACACCCCTAGCATTCTAATTCAAGATTTTAACAGTTATTTAAACTAGGGTGGTTTAGTTCTTCAGACTCTTTATGAGTCTTTGTTTTCCTATTATTATGTTGTTGTTTAAATTTTGGTTTATCAACTTTCCATATCTATTTCTCATTAAAAAAAATTCTTCTTAATGTACATATACCTTAGAGAGGTTGTGAGACTCATAGTCAAAGTTTAATTTGGGGAATGCAAATCATGATCAACATCAGATGAATCCTGAATGCAATTAAACTTGTTGTTAAGCTCTATATATTGTATAGCTTCTATGATTTCTAAGTTAATTTATTTACGTGGTTTTCTTCTATTTGTTATAGGATTATTATCTTATTGTATTTCAATATTGTCATTATTGTTTTGAACATTAGTATTTATACTAATGTTATTTTTATTTCTAGAATATGTATTAATAATTTTATGATTATTCTATTTTATAATTATAGATTTTAGTTTAGGACTTATAAGTATCTATTTTCCAGTTACAGAAGATCTGTATCCAGTTCTCGAGGATTGTTCAAATTCTTTATGTTTCTTTTACATTGATTGTTGCTGTGACCAAGATGGTAACAGTCGAGACAATATAATAGCAAGTTCTCATATATAATTTCTATTCATTAACCATATTGATCACCAAATTGAAACCAAATTTATTGTTGCGAGGCTTGGATGCATCCACTTCTATCCAAGCAACTGTATCTAATTATGTTTTTTAGAACCTGAACATCTAATGGATTGTCTATTGTTTTAGTTATGTTCATGATGGTATCCTTGTTATACTAGAATACATGTAATCTTGGGAAAATAACTCGCACATGAGTTACATTAAATTCTTTGTTTGTGTTAAAGTCAATGTCCCGCGTAAAAGTCTAATGGAATGTTGGTCAAGTGACCAAACATTCTGTTTCCAGAGAGTTTTGAGATCTTCTAATTTAGTTATCTATATAAAAATGTGTCATATATCCCATATTGTTAAGTTGATATCTCGAGATAATTTTAGTTTATGATAATTTTGTAATAACAAAATATACTTGGTATAATTGATAGAGGTGATAATTTGGTTGTTTTCTTGTTCAATAAATAAAAAGATTCAAACTTTTGAAAAAATATAAAAAATATTAAATTTGTTTATCTATTAAAAACTATTATTAAAAATATAAAGATGCAAGTTGTTGAAAAATCTCCTATACTGCAAGGATTTGTTTGATAAAGATATTGATGGTAACTCTGCTAAACCGGTAAAACCGTAAGACAAGCAAGCAAAAGATTGGGAGAAGTTGAACAAAAAATATTTGGGAACTATTCCACAATGGGTTGATCTTAGCATATCCAACCATGTTTCTCAAGAGTCTAACCTGTATGATCTTTGGAAGAAATTGGAAGGTATTTATGAAAGAAAGATAGATCATAACAAAGCCTTTTTATTAAATATTTGTCAAACTAAAGTTAAAAAGTGGTAAGTCAGTTTCTGAACACCTTAGTGATTTTTAAGATATCATTAACAAATTGACTAGTATGAAGATTGTTCTTGATGAAAGACTTATCAACCTAAAGTTAAAAAGTGGTAAGTCAATTTCTGAACACCTTAGTGATTTTCAAGATATCAATAACAAATTGACTACTATGAAGATTGATCTTGGGTTAATCTTAGCATATTTAACCATGTTTCTCAAACGTCTGACCCGATGATCTTTGGGAGAAATTGGAAGGTCTTTATGAAAGAAATATAGCTCATAACAAAGCCTTTTTTTATTAAAATACTTGTCAACCTAAAGTTAAAAAGTGGTAAGTCAGTTTCTGAACACCTTAGTTATTTTCAAGCTATCATCAACAAATTGACTACTATGAAAATTTCTCTTGAAGGTGAGCTGCATGCTTTATTTCTATTGAGTTCGTTACCGGATAGTTGGGAGACTATGGTTGTGACTATTAGAAACTCTGCTCCAGATGGTGTTCTATCTCCAAACTTTATCAAAGAAAGTATGTTCAACGAAGAGATTAAGAGAAAGAATATAAGAGTTGATAATTCACAAGCTTTTGTTACTGAGATTATAGAAAGAAGTAAAAGTAGAGGTTCCGAATTTCGTGGTAAGTCAAAGGGAAGATTCAAGTCCAGAGATGGAAAGACAATAGGACATGCCAAAACTGCAGCAAACATGGTCATATACAGAAGTTTTGTTACAAATGGAAGAAAGAATAAGGTAAAAATTTAGATTCATAAAACCAAAGTGATAATAAAAATACTGCAACTTGTGCATTTACTAGTAATGATGATGCATCATTAATTTGTGATACTGGTGAGTGTTATCATGTTGGTAGTTCAGATTCAGAATGACTTGTAAATACATATGCTTCATATCATCGTGTTCTTAATTAGGAATATATTTTGAACTACAAACATGGCAATTTTGGTAGTGTCAAGATGGGAAATTATAATCCATCTAATATTGTTGGGTTGGGTGATATTTGTGTGAAGACTTGTGTTGGGTACATACTTATACTAAATGGTGTGCGCCATATTCATGATCTACGTCTGAATTTATGGTATGCAAATGTACTTGAACAATAAGATTTTCGTCACACTTTTGGTGATGTTATGTGGAAATATTCCAAAGGTTCAATGATAGTTTCTCGAGGTGATTTGTGTTGCTCCTTGTATAAGACATATTGGGGTATATGTTTTGGTAAGCTGAATGCATTTGAGAAATATAATTCTCATCAAACACTAGGATGCATGAGTGACAAGAAGACTAAAACCTTGGCAATTAAATCACCCATTCCTATTGATAAATCTACTATTATGGATCCATGTGACTATTGTTTGGCAATAAAGCAACATAGAACTTCGTTTTTCTAAAAAGTCCACTAGAAAACAAGAAAAGCTGAAGTTAGTATACTTTGATATTTGTGGTCTAGTCGAAGTGGATTCTATTGGAGGTGAAAAGTATATTGTACATTTATTGATGATATTAATCGAAAAACTTGGGTATACATGTTACAGAAAAAAAGCCATGTATTCAATATTTTTTAGAAATTTCATGTCATGGTAGAAAGAGAGAGATGAAGAAAGTTGAAATGTCTTCGATCTGATAATGATGGTGAGTATATTTTGAATGATTTTTAAAATTATATCTCACGTTATGGTATTATACATGAAAGGAGAACACCGTGTACACTATAACACAATGGAGTTGCAGGGATAATGAACTAAACCATCGTATAGAATATGTGATGTATGCAAGAAATATATAAGTTTCCTAAGACATTATAAATTGAAACAGTTAATTGTGATGTATACTTGATTAATAGATCTCTATCAACATCTCTTGATTTTAATATTCCTAAGAGAGTATGGAAATGAAAGGATCCTATATATTCAAATTTCACAGTTTTTGGATGCACGACATACATGCATGTTCCAAAAGAACAAAGATTAAAACTTGATTCAAAAACTAATATTTGTGTTTTTGTTGGATATGGTAATGAATAGTATGGCTTCAGACTTTATGATCATGAGAATAAGAAAGTAGTGAGAAGTAAAGATATGGTATTCTTTGAGCACGAGAAAGGTGCAGATATTTTGAGTACAAGGTTAACTTCTACTTTTGATGTATCTTTAAATACTACTAATGATATTTCTTCTTCTATTTTCTTCATGTAAATCAGGAAACAAATGATAATGGTGAGGTGGTTCTCAACGATATTGAGGATGTTCAATCTGGTGATCATTCACAAGATCATGTTTTTATCGATGATTCTGATGAGACCATACTTGATGAAGAAGTTCATGAGCAGGGGGAGCAACTTATCCCTCATGTGGAGGATACACAGATTCGAAGGTCAACTAGAAAGATAAAACCTTCAACAAAGTATCCAAGCTAAGAGTTTATTCTAGTCACTGAAGACGGCGAGCTAGAGAATTATCAAGAAGTGTTATCTCATAAAGAGAAAAATATTTTGCTTTAGGCTGTGAGGGAAGAGATGAATATATATGAGCTAGTGAAACCTCCTAATGGAAAATAAATCTTGAAGAATAGATGGATTTTCAAGAATAAAAGAAATGGTGAGAAAATTGTGAAGCGCAAAGCTAGACTTGTTGTAAAAGGATGAAACTAGAAAAATGGCATTAATTTTGATGATATATTTTCTCATGCTTTCAAGATGACTTCTATGAGAATTTTATTGGGCTTAACTGCGAGTTTAAATTTTAATTTGGAAAAACTTGATGTGAAAATAACATTTTTACATGGTGACTTGCATGAAGAAATCTACATGGAACAACCTAAAGGTTTTGAAGAGAAAGGGAAAGAAAAGCACATTTGTAAGTTGGTGAACAATCTTTATGGGCTTAAGCAAGCGCCAAGGTAGTGGTATCGGAAAATCGACTAGTTTATAACAAATAATGGTTACAAACAAACTCATGTCTGTGTCTATTTCAGAGAGTTCACTGGATGTAAGTTCATTATACTTCTTTTATATGTAGATGATATGTTGATCGTTGGGCAAGATACTGAGATGATTATCAGTTTGAAGAAAGACTTAGCCAAGTCATTTGACATGAAATATTTGGGTCAAGCAAAGCAAATATTAAGCATGGAGATTACTCGTGATAGGAAAGTAGGAAAGTTATGGTTGTCACAAGATATATATATTGAACGTGTACATGAACGGTTCAATATTAAGAATACAAACCCGGTTAATACACCATTAGGTACACACTTCAAGTTATGCAAGAAAGTGTGTCCTACAACATAGAAAGATATAAAAAAGTATGTCATCTATTCATTATTTTTCTATTGTTGGTTCTTTGATGTATGTTATGATGTGTACAAGACCAAATATTGTATACGGTATCGGTTCAGTGAGTAGGTATTTATCGAATGTGGGTAAAATTTATTGGGAAGTAGTGAAGTGGATTTTCATATACTTGCGTGGTGGCTCTACTTTGAGTTTATGTTATGGAGGTGGAAAAAATATACTTGAAGGTCCTACAGATGCTGACATGGACAATGATCTTGATAACAAAACATCTACATCGGGTTATGTGTTTAGATTTTCAAGAGGAGTCATTTCATGGCGATCCAAGCTACAAAAATATGTACCATTTTCAACAATTAAGGTAAAATATATTACTGTAGTAGAAGCAAACAAAGAGATGTTTTGGCTTAAGAGGTTACTTCAAGAGTTGGGGGTTGAACAAAGAAGAGTATGTGGTATTTTGTGATAGTCAGAGTGCTAGACTTAAGCAAGAATGTAGTGTATCACGTATGCACTAAGCATATTGATGTGAGATATTATTGGTTGCGAGATATGACCGAAACAAAATAAATAATAAAATTAAAGAAAGTTCACACCGACAAGAATAGTGCAGACATGTTGATAAAGGTTGTTCCCGGAAGAAATTTGATTTTTATAGTAAGCTCTTCGGGATGAGGTTCAAGTGATTACCTCATGATTATGTCTTCCCTTTATGGGCTGGAGGGGGAGATTGTTAGTGTCAACCCAATTTATAGCATATGGTTTTCATCTTCTTAGGATTATATATATAAGGGCAAGTGATAAGAGATGGTGATACATCCAAAAAGAAACACAAAGAGAGATAGAGAGAGATAGAGAGAAATAGAGCATTTTTTTCGAAAACACATATATACAATGAGTATTTTTTTATTTTCGATTTTTGGATCTGTGTAGAACAGCTACAGTAAAAAGGTTAGACCAAGAGGCAAACGATGTCTGTGTTTGCTGGGATTTGGACAGCATGTTTGGGACATCTAAGGCTTGAATCTGACCGGTTGGATTGGGAATTGGTGCTACAGATTGGTAGAAATTACTGCTTGAATATACCAATATTTTGGTGATGTTTTATTTTTTGTGCTTCTCTTTTGTTATCTATTATTCTGTGCAATCGTTGGTGGGTTTGTAGATCTTTTTAAGATTGATTTAGATTACATAGACCATCAACTATAATAATAGAAGTGTTTATGGTGGACTTCTAATCCGTCCTATGATTTTTTACTCTTCACATTCAAGGATTTTTTTCACGTATAAATCTTGTGCGTTGTTTTTGTTTCCGCTGATTATTTTACTGTTGTTGATTGGGATCTACAAAATGAAGGTTAAAAAATTATATAAAATCACTTCATTTTTTTGTGGCGTCATGTTTCAAAATTCTTTTTTACCACGACATTAACTCTACGACGTACCAAAACCTTGCAAATTATTTACAAATATTGTAATAAATTCTTTGTCGCATCATCGTTAAACCTGCCACGACAAAAGTAGTTGTTACCATGACACCCATATTGCATCATGGCAAGGACATGCTCTTGACCGGGTTGTTATATTATAGAAAAGTTTTAGTTGGGGCTCTACTCTTGACCCATATTTTTGTTATGTTTAATTTTATTTCGATTAACTTTGGATCATACTATGAATTAGTTTGGATCTTAAGCTTATGTGTGGATGTTTGACATATATGAAGTCGAATAAACTAGAGATCATAAAGTATTTCGCTCATATTTTTTGGATATGAGGATTTTTATTGTTCAACTTTATGCATCATATTCTTTTTAGCGGAAGATGTAATATCGTAAATATATATAAAATAAACGCTCATTGCATCTTCCATTATGCCTGCATATTTTTTTGCATGTTTTAGGGCATCTAACTATGCACTTTGGCTGCAAAATTCTGTCACACGACTGCTGATAAAGAATGGATAAAAGACACATTAGATTATAGTATGAAAAAATTCAGTGTTTCAGTATTCAAACAATAACTAAAGCTCTTTTAAGTTCAAACATGTATAGATCAAACTGATGCATGTGAAAGAAATAGTTTAGAGTTATAAAATCAGCGTAGAAAACATTAGGGAAAACTCAATGTTAGTGAATCGTCTGACTAAGGCATATGTGCATAAGCCTTCTACTCAAAACACCATTAATATGAGTGTTATGTATTTAAATGATTAATAGTTTCAGTGAGAGTTTATATTAAGTTATAAGATATGCTTAGATTATGATATTGTACACTTAAACACATTAATGAAATATATATATATATATATACACACGTATATTTAGTTATGGTGCTCTTATTTTTAGTGACTTATCATACTTTATTATACTTTATTATAAGTATATATCTGATTAAATATGATTAGTTAAGAATATGTATATTTTATATATTCTATATTATTTTTATGTTGAGAACCATGGTAGATCTATATAGTTGATGTTGTAATTATTGATGCGTCCATTAATAATTTTTATGCAATAAAGATGCCTTAGTCATATGTCGTTGATATATATAATTATTAAATTTATCTATGTGCCAATATAAATTAAGATCATTCATTTTGTGGATGCATCATATAGTAGCATATAGTCATCGAATGAAAATTGTTGGAATTTCTCCATTAAGATATGTCGTTACTTGATTTATCGATGTATTGACTATCATTAATATTAGTCCAATCAAATTATTATTTATAGGTTAGAAGTAACTCATCAACAAAGTTACTTTCAAAAGACTATAGGTCATTATAACATGTATATGCATGAACTGTTGGAGGCTCTCAAGACGGATTTGTAGCCAATACTTAGGTGTAAAGACGTTTGATGGAAAGTAAGGTAAGTTTGGCCGTAGAAATTATGGTACTTTTCTACTGGTCCAAAAACCTGAGCCAAATGAGTTGAGACTGAACCAAAGGCATGCTGTCCATGACCCAGTTTGAAGTTGTCTGCCGAAGCTACCTAGGCCAAAGCTTCAATGTTACCGGATTTAAGTTTCTAATCTAATTAGCTTCTTCTATTTATTAGATTTATTATTTTGTGGATTTCCTATTTAATTAGACTCATATTTAATTATGTTTCTTATTTAATTAGTCTTCATATTAAAATGTACTTTTTATTTATAAGGTTTTCTATTCCAGAATTAGTGTTTTAGCACAACGGTTGATTAATGAGATTTAATTTAGGAACATCTGTTAAAGATTTAGGGTTTTCCTTAAGCATATACATAAAATAAGTAACATAAAGGTAGGGTTTGTGATACGACGGATGAGCAACGATGTGACGAGTAACTTTTGAGATGACTCTGAATTATTCTCTAATAAGAGAAAGCTCTGGTCTTTAAAAAAAAAATATGAGAGATAAACACTAAATATTGAGTTTTGTGAATTACATTATCTTTGTAAATTGTGAATGTTTTGTAACAGACAGTGATTGAGTCATTTGTATTTGAAGAGTTTTTTTATAACCTATTTGTTTAATTAAAACAAAATATATATTGCTCGGACTACATTAAATATTATTTTGTATGTTTAGTTTTTTTAAAACTTTCTTTTGTTTGTTGTTTCTATCAAATGCGAAGTTTTTCCTTTCAAAAAACGATTTTTAAGCAAAAAATATAATATTTATTAAGTTACGTATTCACATATAAAATTTGTATTATAAAAGTAACTATATAAATATCAAACTTATCCCAAATATTATAATAAATTTAATTTGAAAATAAAAAATTTAAATAAAAAAAATATCTTGATAGTATTGTGTAAAAACAAGAGATAAATGAATTTATAATCCAAAATCTAATACCCTACTAACCTTCTAAGTATTAATTTCACTAAAAACAGTGTTTTATATTTTAAATTCAGATTCAACCACCTTATGTATAAAAGAGTATGTTTACCGTAATTAATTAAAAATTACTCCATTTTTATTAAAAAATAGAAAACGAAACTGAAATTTGTTAAAAAGTTAATATTAAAAAGATATGATATATATTATGTTTCAAAACAAATTATCACAAAAATATGATTGTAAAGTTTTAGAAGATCCAAAACTGAAAATAATAAAACTTCAAACGAAAACACACCATTCGAAATATAAATCATGAATGACATAATTTTTCGAAGTTGATAGATGTGTATATATTTAATGAGGAATACAAATATTTCCGGCATTTATTCCATTCACGAATGTCATACGTTTAGTGTAGTACTCCTATAATAAGGTTGTAATGTAAATATAGGTAGTCAGCAATCTACTGTAGCTTTTACTTTATCAACTTTGGGATTCGTGTAACTTGTGATGTTCATGTTATTGTTGTGTCATGTGTGGAGTGTGGACTGTTAAGACAGGACACGAAAAAGCAAAAGTTTCATTAGATTTTTATACAGTAATTTTGATGAATGACTACTCCTCCCCTCCCCTCCCCTTGATTTTTGAAAACCCACAACACATGTTTGGCGGTAGTTGTGTTTCATTATTAGTATTACTCCATTTACAAATTACAATGTCTTTTCTTTTTTGTGTTTGGTTTTAATCACTTAAATGGATCAATCAATTCTTGAGCTTTTGAGTTATTATTATGAGCAATTATTATTTTATGTATACTACTACTACCTTGATTAGGAATCTTAATTAATAACAAAAACAATATAAGAGGTTGTTCATTCGAATTAAATAATAATATTATCTAAAAGTGTGAATAAAATTTAAATGAATATAGGATATTTATGATAACCCACTCTAAATATAATCTTAAAATTTAAAAACAATAATTAATTAATTTAAAAAAAAATAGGTTAGCTTTTGTTTTATAAGGATGGTAGCTTTTTCTAATAATTCTTATTTGCGATAATAAAAGGTTTAATATGATGCAAAGAAAAATAAGTGTCATTTTGATCCAGAATAAAAGGATTCAATTTGAGGAAGTCAGTAACAGCAGGAGATTTTCATCTCAAGTAAACAGGTTTTTCAATCTACTTAATGTAGTTTATGCAACCCAACACTTCCGTTTTTTAATGTATTTCTTCCGGTGTTTTGTTCTGTTTGATCAAGGCAGGATATGATATGATTTATATAAAGTATCGTAGATTCCATACTATTCACCATATTATTAAATTTAGCAAAGTTTATCTCTTTCTAAATAGTCCAAAGTATCAAAGAGGGGGTAATCGTTCTGATATGCACATCATGATCAGTAGACCATAACCAAACTATGATTATATGTGCAATAGTCATGAATTTGTCAATTTTTGTTTTAAAAAGATCAGTGTATTAACACCAAATACTCCAAGCAAAGTCACAATTTATGAAGAGATGCTTGAGAGTTTCAATATAACAGCAAAATTGACATTTTGACGCTAAAACTTTTTGTAAATTTGTATTTACAAGTATATAGTTTTTTCAGTAGTTTCCAAACAAGAAATTAGCATTTACGGGGAGTAATCATATTCCAGATTTTACCATAAAAATCGGATATGATACTCTTGTTTCCAATAAGATTCCAAGTATTATTCGTGTTAAAATTAGGATTATTCATCCACATGATAGTTTCATCCTTATTACTATCAACATTGATCTTGTGAATCTTATCAATAGTAGCATTTGATAGAAAACCTTTTAGACAATCATCTTCCTAAGATTTTTCTTTCCAAAACTCTTTAACTTCTTTGTGTCTAAGCCAATAACTATTATCATTGTCATTCAAATCTATAAGAGGAGGATTGTCATACCAGTTTTTAACCCAAAAATCAATCTCACCCTTACCAACTATCTATCTTATGTTAGGCTAAACCGTCTGTTTTATCTTTTCCAATATTTTCCAAGTATGTGAACCCATTTTAGAATAGGAAACTTGTAGATGATAAATTTTCTTGCAGTAAGTGTTATGCATCAGATTGGCGCACAAACTCTTGTTTGACCTGTAATTAAACCAAAGCTTACAAGCAAATGTATCTTGTAAATCAGCAATCTTACAAATGTAAGACTGCCCTCATTAAAAGGTTTACACAGCATTCCATATGAACCAATGTATCCTTCTTTCATTATTAGATGATCCCCACATAAAATTGTTTTAAATAATTTCAATTCTTGTTATGATTCCTATAGGGAGGGAGAAATTTTGGATCTAGTATGTGGGAATGGGCATGATGACAGAGTTGATAAGCACAAACCTACCTACAAAAGATAAGTTCATGCTTTCCCAGTCCTTTATTTTGTTATTTATCTTGCTTATGGGGTTGATCTAATTGCTTGCTCTATTGTTATTGCTTAAATTGATTCCTAGATACTCCGTAGGAAGAGAACTAGCATTAAAACCAGATAGATTAGAAATAACAGTAATCCTTGTGTTGCTCAGCCTAGTAGACATGATGATTTTGGTCTTATCATTATTTATCACTTGACTTGATATATTCTGATAATTCTGAAGAAAAAAACCCAAATTGTTAATAGTAGCATCCATATTATTAGCAAAATAAGAATGTCATCCGCAAACACTAAACATGGAATTAACATTTTACTTATAGAAGAGAATTGTATGGTTTTATTGTCATTGAACAACTTATAAAGACCTCTAATGAGGACCTCCTCATCCATAATGAAGAGTTGGGGGACAAAGGGTCCCCTTGTCTCAAACCTCTCTTTGTATTGAAAAAATCATAGACATTGCCATTAATGAGTAAAGACACATAGACAGGGCTAATTGGATTTTGAATCAATTTCATAAAATCATAAGAAAAACCAAAAGAGTCTAAGATTTTAGTTATGAAAGAATGCGACAAATTATCAAAAGAATTAGTCATATCAACCTGAATCATTGCGTAACTAGTTTTATTTTTTTGTTCAAATAAAAATCAGTTCTTTAGCTATCAAGATATTGTCATGAATAATAAACTGAAATTGAAAAAGAAACTAGAAAATACTTAATATATTTTTTAAAAATGTGTGACATTCTCCAAATGAAGATTTTGTCCTTATTTATAAAATTTACATAAGGTATTTTACCAATCACTGAATTATGCGTGTGTCAAATCACTAATTTACATGTGTCATTATGTTATAAACACATAACAAACTTTCTTGATAACCTCTTATATAATAATATATATAAATACAATTATAGCAGTCTATTAAACTTTTCACGTGCTCGTCTTGATTCTCCGTACAACCTATGTCATAACTCTGATGTGACTCTCGTCATAACACTGAATATGAGCCTCGACATATGACCCTTGTCATATCTCTAAATATAACCCTCGCCTTGCAACACTTTATGGTCTCGTCCTAATCCATATAAACTTGACGATCATGCTTAATACCTGCATCTTATGACTTTATTAGATTTACATACCTTGTCTAAATAAGGAACATATTCCATCTATGAAATATAACCTTAACAAATAGCATATTTTGAGTGTATCGTAGTCGCTAACCTAAATAAATGGTTAAAACTTACTTCAAACAAAAGAAAACTATTAAATTGGTTTGTGGAATGATGCAAACTTGATGCAAGAGAATGGTATTTTTAGCCAATATTATCAAACCTTAATTATAACATGAAACTCGTGTAGATACTTCATAAACTGAAGATAATCTAACTCAAAAAAATTATTTATTTTGTTGGCAAATATGGAGAACCTATAAAGAATGAAGATATGCACACTAGTCACACATTTGATATTATCTTTCGAGAGATTACGATTGTCTCTATACTTTGATCTAAAAAATGTATTATTCGGTCATTAGATCTGAACAATGTTTTCGCTCATATTTAGTGATACCAAATCATCATTTAATGTTTATGAAAACTAAGTTCATACAAATTAGCGGATACTCGGTACATCTCATTATAATATTGAAAGAATGAAGGTTATAAAATATCATATTTCATTGTGCCCTAAAATAACTTGGACGTCGTACAATGTAACGACTAACTCACCAAATTGTAAGTGGAAATTATTAGTTTTAGAATGATATTGTTTGATAAATTCCTCAGAAAGAGGCACGTTGGTCACCCACCGCTGAAGAATATCGATTAGATCACGAGATAGAATTATAAGAAGCTTTTGTCGTATAAATTTATAGTCATCCATGTTTAATTTCAATATTATTTCATATAAAGAGAAACAAGCCATAACGACATGTTCCTGTAAAAGACATATTATTTCATATAAAGAGAAACAAGTCATAACACCACGTTCCTGTAAAAAAAAAGGTAATAATATGTTAGTAATATATATTTAATTGTCAAATTCAAAACAATATCAAACTATTAAATCAATTCATTCAACCGACTAATCAAAATAATCAAACTATAAATATAAAAACATTGAGCTAAACCAATAAGCTAACCAAAATTATAAAAAACAAAGCATCAATATCAAAATATTAGTACCAAACCAGTCAATCAACTAGTCGAAATCAAAACAATTAAACAATCAATATCGAACCACTTGATCAAACCAACAAACCAAAATCAAAATAATCAAACTATCAATACCTAACAAATATGAACCAACTAATCCAAATCAAAGCAATCAAAATATCAATAAAAATCATTGTATCAAACTAAATAACCAACTACCCAACTAACCAAAATCAAAATAATTTTAATTGTTAACATCAAACTATAAATATCAAAATCATTAGCACTCTCAAAATCAAAACAATCAAACTATCAATATCAAACCATTATATTAAACGAATCAACCAACTAATCATAATAAAAAACAATCAAACTATTCTAATATAATAATTAAATCAATCCGAATCAACTAACTAATCCAAACCAAAACAACCAAAATATTTTTATCAAACCATTCAATCAAACCAATCAAATATATATATATATGATCACTGGATATTTATCAGGATTCATATATATATATATATATATATATATATATATATATATATATATATATATATATATACACTAATTTATTGATTAATTTAATCAATAAACGAATAAAATACTTTTATAATTATTATTTTTATAATTATTAGATCAATCTGAGTTAATATGGAGAAATTAGCAAACACAAAGTTAAAAACGAGAAATAAATAAAAATAAATGGCTAAGTTGTTGATATATGTAGTCTTTTTATATTACGTGTTTATCTCATATTTTCTCTCTCTCATGATTCATTGTTGACTTTATTTAAATATAAAAACTTTTCTACATATTGTCTTGTAATCTCATCTACTAATAAAATATTTTCAATTTTTACATTGTATTAGAGCCTTTAGTTTAGATTTTTATGTCTTATGTCACGCTTGCGGATAATTATTTTAGATGTTTGTTGGGAGAAAATTTTATTTTTGGTTCTCTTATGTTTCTTGATTATCCAACTTGCAGTCATTTTCTGTCATGCAACTATGGTATGTTAGTTCACTTATGTTTATTAAATTAGTGTTTTTAATTGATTGAATAATATTGTTTGCAATTTAGGATTTGTTTGATATTTTTATTGAGGTTTGTATTGTTTATAATTGGCCTAAGGAGAAAAATAAATGTCCAAAGTTAAAGATTTCAATTTAAATTAGTATTTCGATTTAAATTTGGTATTTGATTTTGATTTTTGGGTTTTTTGTTTTGGTTTTGGATTTGGTATTTGGTTTTGTTTTTTTAATTTTTTGTTTTTAATTTTTTAGTTTTGGATTTTTTTTTTTGGTTTTAGATTTAAATTTGAATTTTGGATATGGATTTCATTGGATTTGGATGTGAATTTGAATTTTGGATCTAGATCTGGATTTGTGTTGTGATATTGGTTTTGGTTTTTGGTTTTGGTTTTGGTTTTGGTTTTGGTTTTGAGATTTGGGATAATCGGATTTTGATACTGAAAATTGGGAATTATGGATTTGAAATTATGAATTTTAAACTCAGAATATGATTAGGTATAAAAAAATATGAAGAAAAAAAAATAAGTCGTTTGAAATATACTGAAGAATATAACGTTAGAAGGTAGTTTGAAAGTCATTTGTATAAAGTTGTTTGAAGATCATTTGAAGATTGAAGACGACCTACGAATTTCTTCACAAAGATACACATAATCTTTTTGGACAAATTCTTCACAAAGACCCACATCATTTTTGAAGGCGATGAGGTAGAAAAAAAAATATGAAGAAGAAGAATTCGTTTGAAATATATCGAGGAATATGACGCTTGATGGTCGTTTGAAGGTCGTTTGAAAGTCATTTGAAAAACTTCATTTGAAGATCATTTCAAGATTGAAGACGACCGACGGATTTCTTCACAAAGACACACATAACTTTTTGGGATAAATTTGTGATGTTTCACTAACTTATCATGAGTTCGAGAGGGATAAAAAAGAAGATGGAGGTTTAAATAAATTTTGTACGATATTTATTTAAAAAATATGGGAAGAGAAAAAAATAAAGATTATAATTGATATGTGTATGATATTTATGAATAGATAAAGACAAATATCTACTTATTGAAAGATAATGTTGTTACTTATAGATAAATATTATGGCCCATATTTCAGTATAAAATAATGGAAAAGTGTGATCGACTTTTTTTTAATACGAACAAAACTAGATCTACGAATGATATTTATTTTATTTATGATTATTATTATATTCATGAGACACACTAATCTTGGTCTTCCATGTTTATCATTAAGTAGTACATGTCTCGCATCTCTCCGTTTAATCATGTTTGGTCTCACATCTGTCCACTCCTATCATACCTGGTCTTGCATGATTTAATAATGCATAATTTAATAATGCATAATTTCTCAACTTTATCATGCGTGGTCTCATATGATTTAATAATAACCGATCTCTCAACTTTATCAAACTTCGTCCCGCATTATTTAATTATGTATGGTCTCTCAATTTTATCATACCTGATCTCGTTTGATTTAATGATGCGTGGTCTCTCAACTTTATCATGTACGGTGGATCTAGTTTTTTTTGTTTTAAATAGTTAAAACCGATAGTACTTTCAGATATTTTTTGAACTCCGGTTTTAAATATACGGACTTCAAAAAGTTACAAAAAGTAAAAAAGAGAAGTTTTGGTTCAGAAAATGAGAAGTTGTTACGTGGTTGGTGATGAAGTATGAATATTTAAGGTATTCTTAGAATTTGGGTATCTAGTTTGATCTAAGTACATAAAGTGAGTATTCAATAGGTAATAATGATAATTGAGGTACTAGATGATACTAAATATTAGTGTTGGATACATTTGCTTACGTATCTCTATAATATATACTATTATGTCCTAGTCAGGGTTCTTATCGGTCCGATTTGTTATGTGTTTTGATAAAACCAGATAAAACTGTTAACCTTATCAGTTCAAACTATATCAAACCAAAACCGATAAAATCGTTTCGGTTCAATCATGTTTAGTTTGGTCCCGATTTCGGTTCAGTTCGGTTTCAGTTCAATCTAGTTTCAATTCGATCCGTTTTGGTCTGATTTTGATTCAGTTTCGGTCCGATTTCAGTCCAAATTAGCTCATACCAGTTCGGTCCACAACTGTTTTTAAAACTTTAAAATTAAGAAATTAATAATAACAAAAGATATAAAAAAAACTAAAATTTAAATTTTTAATAATAACAATCGACAATTGTATTGACCTCGTTCGACTTGACTGATGTCACTTTGGTTACTGCATATAATGAAGCCAACATTTAAATACAATAAAACTAGACTTTTATTTATTTGAGTATAAATATCTCTTAGAAGTATAATTACTATTATTATATATATAATTGTTGATGTAGAGATAATAATTGTTTATGTAGTATATATATAATTGATTGGGAGAGACCGTTTTTTGTATTTAAAAGCTTTAATTAAATTGAAAGGAGGTTCATACAAAGATCTGGGGCATACCCCGAGAATACATCAACAACTGACTAAGGAAAGTCTATTGCGAAATAAAATAATTAGTAAAAGCTATCCAATCTTAGAAATATGGAAAGGAAGCGTCTGATACAAGAAGATGAAAGTGCTAATTTATCGGGGAGACATCAGCGATAGCATCCGCAATTGTCCTATCGATCAATGAAATTTCAGATCACGAACTGCTCTCAACCTATCGATACATGCAAATAAAAGTGGAGTAACAAATAATAAGTTTAAAAAGGCCATCCAGTCTTGGTGTCTTGGAATCTAAACCGAAGTTCTGAGAACATTCGGTGAGACACCATAGAGACATTGGCATGAGGGGAACCCAAGGTTCTTAGGTTCCTCTCCTTCCAAACGTGGTAGATTACCGCGGCGAAGCAAGAATGCCAAATACGATGGTTTCGAGATTGAGACCAATTTGACGCTTCACAAACCCAAGACTGCCAACAAGAGGCGGTAAAGAGGAAACCTAGTTTAGTACTAACATGGATCCAAATACTCTGAGTGAAACTACAATCAAAGAGGAGATGAGGGATAGTTTTATTGTCAGAGTTGCAAAGAGCACATTCAGGTGGGATGTTGTAATCCCAACTGAGGAGCTTGTCTTTGGAAACAAGCTTGCACTTAATAGCGAGCCATAAAATGAAGGAGTGGCGAGGAATATTTGATTTATTCCAAACTAACCCGGCCGACCATACTGTGGGGTTGGACGACTGAATGGCGTGATACGTGTCCTTGATGGAGAAAGAAATGCCTCTTTTTTTCGCCTTCCAGTAAGGAATATCGATGGAGAGGATATTCGGAGGAGGGAGAGAGAAAATGAGAGTTTGTCTTTCCAACAGATTGGCGCGATTGCGAGCATTCGCCGATCTAATATTGGATGGCCAATTCCAGCTTCCATTGAGAATGATGTTGGAGACTTTGCGGTATTTCTCAAATCTAGAGTCCTTGATGATACTTTCGCCATAATGGGATACACGTGAAGAAGGGATGAGCCATGGATCGTACAGAACGAGGTAGAGAAAAATATAAGTAAAATTAAATATAATTATAATTTGATTTTTTATTTCTTAAAATAAATTATATAAAATAAAAACTAAATAAAAAAACACTCCGTTTTATTTATGTATTTAGTTCCGTATCGTTTTTGTTGATTTGATGGTTTTGTTTTATGGGTTCGTTTTCGCTGGTTTAATGATTTTATCGATTGGTGTGAACCTACTTCACCAATTGGTCATAATTTTAAAAATAAAATTAAAAACCAAAGTTCAATCTGATTTTCAGAACCTATCAATAGCCCTAGTCCTAGTATCTTGTTTGAGACGGTATTTTAAAAGTCAATTAAATTCTGTAGGACTTAGAATGAGTAGTGGTCCTAGTGGAGTAGTGTAAACATACATGAAGCGGAAGTCAAATCAAATTCCATATGGAGCCCCATACTATAGTTACACGTAAACGAATATATATACTCTATGCACATCACCTACTATCGTGAGTTCGTGACTATAGTGACTAAAATAAATCTTATTTGAAGCATATTTTTTTTATTAATCGAAAGGTTCAAAACAGATACAAAGGCCCATAAGCCTTGGGCATATACAAAGAGAAGACAGGCCCACGGTAAGGCATACTGAACTAGGTATTAGAGTAAGCCCTAATTCTTAAACTTTTCCAAAATCAGAAAACCCTAATCCCTTTCCGTCGTTATCGTCTCTCTTTCACGAACCAATTCTTCATTGAGGATCGGTTGGATTATCTCCCATGCAAAATTAACTTCTTTTCTATAAATTGTTGGTTATTTTTTTTTGTTGGTTATTGGAGTTAATCATATATTTTAAAAAATATAAAAATTATATTTATATTAATATGATCGTTTTTATTGGTTTAATATGTATTCATAGTTATTAAAAAAAACGATCAATAAAATAGAATAATTTTGACAAAAATGTAATATAAAGAGTTGTTTTGAAACAAATGACGAAATCCGATAACCGTTTATGATTTTTAGTCAAACTTTTTAGTATATATATATATATATATAAATTTGATATTACACCATCGCAATTTGGATAAATTTTTTAATAAAAAATAATCAATATAGTTCCAATTCTATATTTTTACCAAATTTTATTTGACATTTCGTCTTTATTAATGTTTAGCATATTTATCTCTAACATTTGGATCTAAAGTAATTTATTTTGAATGCTTTTAGTTTTTTAAACAATTTCTTTTTAGAAAAATCTAAATCTAATTTGGATTTATTTTTAGTAGGTTTTAAAATATAGTAAAGTTGTTGGAGGTGTGATATGAGTTTTGGAAAGCACACCAAACGATTCCGGCTATCGATTTGTTTGATATCGAGCAATAATAGGTCAAATCTTTGTCATGTTATCTATTAACGGAGTGACGAACAAAATGATGAGATGCATTGAGTAGGCTAAAAAAATATGGCAGTCCCTCATGTTTGTCACTTGTCTCATGTTAGTTCCCATCCAGGGGCGGATCCAGGATTAGAATTTAGGGTGTGCCAAAAAATATCATTGAATTAAAAAAAGTGAGTAATATATAGTCAAAATATATTAATATACTATTGCAACTAAATATGAAAATCTATTTCTAGTCTAAACGTAATTGCATTCTTCTCTTACTCATGCCTTGAAAGCGCTTGTAATATCTCGATCATCGATTGTAGCAAACACTTCTTTCTCCACAAATGTCACTAAGTTATCATTAAGCCATGGATTGGACATTCGATTTCTCAACTCATTCTTCACATATTTCATACTAGAAAATACTCATTCAACACTTGCGTGACCACCGGTAATGACAAAGCTAGCTTTAAAAGCTTGTACACAAATCCAAATGTTTTGCGCTTTTTTGTAGGCACAAGAGTCCTACATAGATCCGAGATACTCTTCAAATCAGAAAAATTATCGTCCATCTTCATACACTCAATATGAGTCTCAAGTTCGCTAGACAACTCTTTATCACTAACATTCACAATGTCATTTGGGTATAATCTTACCAATCTCACAAGTGAGTTAGTGTCAAAACCTTGAAAGGAAGAACAAGAATTCAAACATGCCACACAATTCAACAACTCAACATTTTTTGGTGTAAATCGATCATTGAACTCTTGCATTACACAATCTATGACATGTAAAAAATAATAATTCTTGAAATGATTGTGATTTGTCAAAAACATAGCAAGTCTTTTGGATTTATTACCTTGCACATACCTTGACTCCATGTCGGGCACATCAAGTTCAAGATTACCACAAGAACCCACAACTTTTTCATAAAATGGTTCCCATCCATTATCTCTCTGATTTTCAAAAGCTGTGAAATTCTCTTTCTAAATCAAAATATTTTTCATGATTCTTGTTAAGTCAATTAGATAAATAAATTAAACAATTCTAACAATTCTAAATCAATTTATCAAATTGATTTCTTAACATATTTTGTAGGAAATACTAAAAGCACTAAAAGCACATTAATATACCCCATTCTTAAATTGATTTCTTAACATAGTAGAGAATACTAAAAGCACATTGACATACCTAAAATAAAAAGATTCCACTGCTTCAGTGCTGCGTTTTTTATGTTTGTAAGAGAAAATAGGTGATTTTGATTGAGGAGAGGGTAGAGGAGGCTGATCCTTTTGAGGAGAAAGAAAGAGAGAAGCGGATTACACTAGAAAGGAAAAAAAGAACAATTTAGGGTTTAGTTGGGAGAAATATAAGAAAGGAAAAAAAGAACAATTTAGGGTTTAGTTGGGGAAAAATAAGAACAATTTAGGGTGGTCCAAGGTTTGAACTCTTGACCTCAAGGTTAAAAACTAAACACTCTTACCACTACACTAAACTTATTTTTAGAATTTAAGGTGGTCCATGGTATACATGGCCACCCCTGGATCCGCCTAAATCCCATCCTTTAACCTCTGTAATAAATTGGTCCCCACATTTCAAAAACGCAATAAACATATCCTTTTTAACCAAAGCCCATCTTTCATTCCTCAATTATCCTTTGATTTTCAACATCAACGTCCTACGTATACGCTGATATAGACAAGGTAAAAACATCATTTTTATTTGTTATTTTAACCTAAACTTATTTACTCTAATATATAACCCATTTCGGTCCAAATAATTTATAAACCCAACAGAAGCCCAATTCTTACATTTAAAACTAAATCAACTTAAAATAACCCATATTCGAGCCCCAATAACCCAACTTAAAACATAACCCGAAATCAATTGACCAACAACCCATGCACCTACTTTAATTTATCCTAATTTTCATCCCCCTATATCCATGTCTTCTATCTCTAATTACATTCTCAATATCTCTCATTCTAATAGCCAAATCATGTAACTCATTGTTGTTCAACTTCAACCCTTTCATCCATTGCAAACCTTCAAACACCCAACTATCTATATTTGGGTAGATTTTTCTTATATCGCATACGCAAGGCCCGTCTATCATTATTTATATCGTTAGAAGATAGATCTTCATGAGTTGAAAGCTAAATTTCTTGGTTAGATTTGTGTTATTGGTTCGGTTCTGGTCTTCGCTTCTCCTATAAGTATTTTGGTAAGCTATTTAGTGTTGGTGTTTAAGCTTTGTTTGGCTAAAATTAACAACTAAATATTTTTTTGTTTTATACAAATTCCAGAAACAAGTTTATGCAACACAAAACGTGGAATTTTTGCCACTCAATTTATCATATTACCCTATAGTTAGTGTGAAAATCTGGTTTTATTGTGGTATATTCACCAAAGACATCAAAATTGTTGTAAGTTAAAGCTAATTAATATATATTAAAGTTATATTTATTTTATTCAAAAAATTTAATTGATTTCTTTTTTTAATTTGTTAGATACCAAATGTTTCAAACTTTTTATTCGCGTTACTTCAGATTTCTTTGTACTGGTTTTATAAGAGTATATCAAAAGTGAACAAGAATGATGAGGATATGCAAGGTGAAGAGTATATCAAAAGCGAACAAGAATGATGAGGATATGCAAGGTGTACGAGAATAAGGGGAAAGCATCATCGGTTTGGGAGTCGATGAATGTGAAGTTTGATAACGAAATACTCTAAAATACCAAGTTGTTCTCTTCGTGTGTTTATTTTTGTTTTTGAAAGAGGATTATAAAAAGTTGAGATTTTCTTTTCAATGATTGTTATTTTTGTTGGTTGTTTTGATTCTTAAATATCAGATGATTTATACTGGAACTAAATATAATTGACATTTATATGATGGAGTTGATGCAAATATTTAAAAATGTTATAGCACTTTACTTTAAATATTAATCATAAATCATATCTAAATGAATATAATTTTATAGTAAAAATCAAATGGAAGATAATGGAAAATAATACAAAACTCGAAATAAATTATATTTTTTTGATGGAATAATATATAGAAGTGAGTTATTTTAAGTTGGACTAGAAATGATTTGGATTTAGGTTAGTTTTTCAATTTATTTGGGTCGTATATGGGCTATATATTATGGTAAATAAGTAAAACTGATATTTTTACCTTGTCCACATCAGCGTCCATGTTAGACGCTGATGTGGAAAGTCAAAGGGTAATTGAGGAATGAAAGATGGGTTGGGGTAAAAAATGATCTATTTATTGTGTTTTTAAACGCGAGGAACCGGTTTATTACAGAGGTAAATGATGGGGACTAACGTGAAAGAAGTGGCAAACATGATTGATCTGCCATGTTTTTAGCCCGTTTAGTACAATCATGAAATTTATCATGTCGTTTACGAAGAACATGGGGTAAAAAGTATTGTTAGTCCCCCATGTTTACCACTTGTATCAACTTAGTCCATTTCCTTCACCTCTGCATAAAACTCATCCCCTTTGTATTATTAATTTGCAAATTTAGTCCCCCCACACATATGAAGCCTAAGAGATTGACACGTGGCACCAAATTTTGTTACAAGATCGATCCCTCAAATATTTGGCCAAAAATACCCTTACCCATGCCAAGTAGGATACCAACTCAGATTTACCATTTACCTTAAAAAGTTACCATTTACCCACCAATTTTATAAACGAACCGGGTCAAACCCAATTAAACCAAACCTAACCCAAAAACCCAATACAATATAACCCAAACCCGAAAACCCAATTACTCTAACCCAAACCCTTAATTAAATCAATTTGAAAACCCGAACTTCTTGAATTGGGGACTACTTTTTTGTTGTTTCAGCTGCTGGACTACTACTGGTGGATCAAGGGTGAGATTAGTATTAGGATAAGAACTAGACCTAACTGCTTGAACATTACTTTCTTGGGGTTTTATTTCTATGTGCATTGAATTATCTTTACAGTGACTATCACTCTTGGCTAGCGACTGCTCTGGTTCAGGTTAATTCCATGAACTAGCCTGCAATTCTTCCTTGAAAACCACTTATTCTTCCCTTTCGTAGTCTTCTCTAAGTTTCTCATTCAATATTTGAAAAAAAATATTCGAATCTAGAGAGCAGCTGATCTGCTAAATTGTAAATCGCGTGTCCCTTGGGGTTTCATGGCATTGTTGAACTTTAATCTCACGTCTGATGTGAAATCGAAGAGTGAGTCGTACATATTTTTTGCCAGCTTTGATTTAACGGTTCCTAGATCCATGGGGTATTTTATCACCTGGTAATAATTGTGCAAACCTAGACTGATTACATCGACGGGTGAATTGAAAACATACTCGAACTGGCGTTTCATCAATTTTGTCAAAATCTGACCACACACCTTCATCGAATTGCCATGTATGTAACTCGTTGAGGTTTACTGATAGCAATGGCTTCAGTAGAGACAGAGAGGGAGGGAAAGGGGTAGGGAGAATAATCGAAGTCAGTAGAGACAGAGAGGAAGGGAAAATGGGAGGAAGAAATTAGGGTTTGTGTTAATTGTGGTCTAATTTGATTAAACGAGTCACCAGGGTAAACGGGCCGGATTGGGTTATATTGTAGTGGGATGGGTTAGAATATATTGAGTTTTCGGGTAGGGTTTTTTTTAATTGGGTTCGACCCAGTCCGTTTATAAAATTAGTGGTAAATGGTAACTTTTTAAGGTAAATGGTAATTTTTAAGGCAAATCAGAAATCCGACTAGGCAGTTGAGTTGACATCCTACTTGGCATGGGGCAGGGGCATTTTTGGCCAAATATTTGGGGGACCAATCTTGCAACAAAACTTGGTGCTACATGTCAATCTTCAGGCTTCACATGTGAGAGGGGAATAAATTTGCAAATTAATAAAACGAATGGGATGAGTTTTATACAGAGGTGAAGGAAGGGGACTAAGTTGATACAAGTGGTAAACATGAGGGACTAACAGTGCTTTTTAGCCGAAGAACATGATAAAATTCGCTACAACATGGAAAATTCTTTTATTAATATTTTAAAACTATTACAAAACATCGTATATTTAAATTGTAAAAAAACATAATATAATTAAAATGTGAAATATTGTGTATTTAAGTTTCAAAACACATTGTACTGTAGTTGAAAAATATGATATATTTAAGTTGTAAAATTTAATTTTGAAATGTGATATATTAAAACTTACAAAGTCTTAAAATTGTGAAATATTAAACTTTAAAAATATAATGTATTTAGATTTACAAAACTCCAAAGTTGCAAAATATTAAACCAACTAAACCTGCAAAGTTTATTGTGCACAAATTTATGTAACAATTATAGAAAAAGATAAAACAAAGAAAGACGACTAGAGAAACAAAAAAGACGACCATGGTTTATTATTTAGAAAGTGTACATATTACAAAGATTATAGACCCTTATTTATAGATAAAATATATGGGCTAATGAGCCATGACCTTATATCTCTAACACCCTATCTCAAACTTGCAATGCTTATTCTTGCATTGTGAGTTTGTTACACAAAATAAAAACCAAAATTGCAGCAAAAATGAAACACTAGACTTCAAAACCATAATCGAAATCCAAAATCAAAACAAAACGCCAAAATCAAAATCGAAACCTTAAAACCGAAAATCGAACTCCAATCTCCAAACTCCAATCTTCAAACTCAATATTTAATCTCCAATCTTTAAACTCCAGTATCTAATCTCCAATCTATAATCTCCATTCTATAATCTCCAATCTCCAAACTCCAAACTCCAATATCCAAATTCTAAACTACAATCTCCAATCTCCAATCTTCAAAATCCAAAGTTCAATCTCTAAACTCCAAACTAATCCAAACAAAATCTAAACACCAAACGAATCCAAAAGAATATAAATGAAGCCAGACAAAGCCAAACAAATCCAAACTAGTCCAAATGAATCCAAACTAAATCTATACCAAATTCAAATCCAAATGATTTCTAAACACCAAACAAATCAAAACGAATCAAAACGACATATGTCGATCTAAGAAAACTTCAGACATAATCCAAATGTCAAACAAAATCTAAACACAATCAAAACGGAAAACATCGATCTAACCAAATGTCAGACAAAGTCCAAACGTCCAATAGGATCTGAACACCAACCATAATCCAAATGAAATCTCAATGCCAAATACCCAAACAAAACCCAAACGAAATCCGAATGCCAAATTGAAATACCAAATCCATATACAAAACTAAATTCAATACTAAATCCAAATACAAATCCAAATTCAAATCCAATTTCCAACCCAAATCAAAATTGAATCTACGATTTTACTAAAAATATTCCGCACTATTCAAGTAGCAATTTCTCGTGAACCATAACACCGAATCTTAATCCAACCAGTCAAATTGAAGAATTAGATGTCTCAAACCCATTGTTCAAATTTCATAAAAAATAGACACCGTTTACATCTCGACCAGGTTGTTGATAGTGGCTACACACACGAGATCCGAAAACCAACACTTTTCACTTTTTTCTTCTTCCGTCGCACAACTAAAACAACTGCCTGCCGGTACAACGGAAGAACGAAAACTTCAAGATCTAAACCTACGCTATGATACCATGTAGAAAAAGATATAACAAAGAAAGAAGACTAAAGAAACAAAAAAACGACTAGGGTTTATTATTTAGAAAGTGTGCATATTCTAAAGATTATAGATCCTCAATTATAGATAAAATATATGTGCTAGTGGGCCTTGGTCTTATACCTCTAACAATGATAACCATAAATAGTTTTAGAGATAAATTGAACATAGTTTGTATGTTTGGAGCTAACATGGTTGTTTTAATATTATTTTGTCAGATGATGGATCGGGTCGAACGATCGGATACTAAACGGATTAAGCGAGAGAACTTGATCCAGACGTATGTTGAAAAAGTTGACTCTTATTTATCTTATAATTACAGAATTTTTATGGTCATGGCAACATTTTGTGTTCTACATAAAAAAACAAAGACTTCATCTCTTATCAAATACTTGAGTTATTTTTTAGTTCCAAAAATCATATGACTTACCAAGTATGTAAAAGGGATATAATAAAAGTTTTATTTGTATATATTAATCGAATAAAAATATTGGTAGCCTTGGGACGCTAAAACCTCAATTGTTTACTATATACTTATGAAAAAATTAGAACTTAAAATTGTAAAATATAGTATATAAATTTGTTTTGTAACAATATTTATTTTTTCCGAAATGATAAATTGGGAAACATGGAATATAGCATTATATATTTGGAATATTAAGTTGCGAAACATGCTATATTAAAAATATAAAATATAATAATATTTATTCTTAAAAAAAGTTAAGTTGCAAAATATTGTATATTTATATTGCGAAATGTAGCAATATTTATTTTTGCAAAATATCAAGTTGTGAAACATGGTATATTAAAATTGTGAAACATATCAATATTTTTGCTTGTGACATGCTAACTTGCGAAATATAAAATTATATTAAATTTGGAATGTAATGTATTTTGAGCTGTAAAATATTTTCTAACCTATGAAATTTTAATTATATTTATGTTGTAGGAAATATCCATACACATATATGCTCATTATGGTACTTGACATTGTAGAATCTTGAAAATCAGAAGCGAATACGAGCCTATTTGGATACGATGCTATTTAGAAGATTTGTTGGTTTTTTTGGTCAATTTAGTGCAAACTCACTAATTAAGATGTTTACAAAAATATTATATCTTTTTTTTTCTTGAAATGACCATCACGTTAGATGATATGCATGCTATTATCAGGTTGAAAGTCATCAATTACATTGTGACTATTTTAGATAATGTTCATAAAACTGAGCTTCATACTAAGGCTAGATTAAATTAGATATGCAAAACACTTTTATATCAAACCTGTAACATATTCTTAGAAGTTAATTTGTGAAATAAATCTAACTCTAACTTGTGAATCATGTCTAATTAAACTCAAAATTCTATATATTTTATTTACAAAATATTTCTCAACCATGTACCTAATCCATAGTCTTAGAATTTTACATACTTGGTATTTTGGTATAGTTTGGACATGTTTTATTGTCATGTTCCTATTAAAGAGTCCAAACTTACTCTTTAATTTTCCATTTCACGTTCCTCTTGTATAATTTTGATCGCAAGTTGTTGGACTGCCTATCAAATAATAGTTTTACGAAACATATATTATAAAATATTATGATAATATATATTTACCTCTTTCTCTGAATCATGACCTATTTGGATGTTATAGTCCTCTTGAAACACATGCGTGACATAACATTTGATTATTCCTAATTATCTTTTTATAGTTAAATGTAGCATTGCAAGCAAATCATCGATGCTTTCACACAAAAAAAATCAGAAATTCAATTTGTTTGACATAATAAAAAATTTACAAACTAGAGTGTTTGTTTTTTCATCCAAAAAATATGTTTCACAATATTAATATACCATGTTTCGCAGTTTCAATACACAATGTTTTATAATTAAGAATTACACAAAAATGATTGTACCATGTTTCGCAACTTAAATATATAGTGTTTTGCAACTTTTATATACCAAATTTTTGTAACAAAACAATTATATTATATTTTAGAATATGAATATATCGTATTTTATAACTTTTATATACCATTTTATATAATTAAACACTTTATAAAAGTGATTATACTATGTTTCGTAACCTGAGTTTGTCGTGTTTTATAACTTTAATATATCTTGTCTTACAATTAAGCATTTCGTAAAAACGATATACTATGTTTTGAGCCTGGATCTATTGTGTTTTGTAATTAATATACCATATTTTCCAATTGACTATTTTTTAAAGTGGTAATAATATGTTTCACAATGTGATATGACATCTTTCACAAATTGAATATATAGTCTTTCGTAATTTAAAATTTAGGAAAAATGATAAAATTATGTTAACCAAAACAATATTTTATTCGAACATATGGAATTCTATAATTTTGCTACTAATGTACCATCTTGAATAATATTTTCCAACTTATGTGCAATTTTGAATAATTTATTCATTAAATACATGTAACCTATATATTACGTGTTGATTGTTGTACTACCGAAATGCATGGACTTGTTATGCATAAACTAACTTGTATTTATGAGGTATAATCTACGAGTCTAGCACATAAACGGTGGTAGAGCCAACCACGATGTTCTAAGCCACAATAAACTTTTAAAACTCCTTATTATCCTTAAATATTGTTTGTGCTGCCAAGTACATTCTTGTTTATACAATATTCACTTAGCATGTGAGTCATAAATGGAATTTTTGTATACATATTATTCATCAAAGCAAGCTCAAGATCGATCATTACAACACATGACAACTCACCATTGCTATTTTTCATAATCATTCTTAAACATCCCAACACTCATTTTTGTCACCATTATTTTGAATAATACCATCTCATATTTAATCGTCTTAAACATATTATTCGTGATAAGTCTCAGAGGAACATCTACAATATATATATATATATATATATGCTCACCGGATGTGTAATATGTTGTAACGTTGGATCATTTGTTCATGATCTTATATCACTGCATGTAATTATCTATTTGTAATTTAGATAAAAAAAACACTGCATTTGCAATAGTTCCTTTTTTTTTCAATCAACTGAAATTTTAAGATAATTGTATACGTTACAAATCTTCAATGCATTCTCTATATCGTATTTTAGGCTATTGAATGTATCATGGGGACATACTCCGACAACAGTTAACGTTTTTACCAATATTTTTTTCATTCATTTTCAAATTGGCTATGAGTGCACATCCTTGAAAATATTCGATAGATGTGTGGTTATGTACGCCAGGAAGCACGTTTAATAATGAAATATTATCATATTTAAACGACCGATCTACCACTTTGACTATACAACAAATTTTTTGTACCTGATGATTTATATTTTTGATATTTCTCATTGAAGAATTTTTTATAATGATTGGATCTGTCGCATTTTTACACAATTTTTTGAATTTTAACCTTTACATCTTGGATCATAACATCCAATAATAATTACAAACACAAATTATTTATGGACTTCTTTCATCCACCCACTGATCATCAACATTAGAATAGTTGTAGGTCACAAAATATGAGAATAATCTCATATTTCACCAACATGCACACCATCCTAAATAATAACAATAATAAATAATATAGACCAATCTAAATTGGTCAAGCTCCGGACTTGACGAAAAATATACAAAATTTGTTAAAAACTCAATTAAATTAAGCCTAATAAATTTCATACGCGATTTTACGAAAATTTAATTTTATAATATTTTTTAATACAACAAACAACATTATCTTCTTCACGTACAACGTTATATTCTTCGTGAAAGTTATTATAAAAAATATAAAAGAATTCGATCGCCCGCCATAATGTTTTTATTTTTTCCTACCAATTTTCGATTTTTTTAAAAAAATTAAAACTACTTTTATTAATATAAAAAGTAGTACAATAAAGTTTGGGAACTTGTGTATTAAGATACAGATAAATAATCTATATCCTAACAATGTTGATAAACTGACACTGGATTAATCCAAGCTTGAAAAGAAATTGTTTTGCTTTTATCTTCATTTCTTCTCCTTAGAGATCTTTTTCCTTGTTTCTGTATCCTTTGAATCCATGAAACTCTGCAATCAGCATCCTATCTTTCTGCTTTGTGTTTTGATGATTGAAGTTCTTTTCTCCTCCTTAGAAGTCTTTCTCCTTGCTTGTCTTCTTTCGATTCCATGAGACTCTTCATTCTCCATCCTATCTTACTGTTGTGTGTCTTGATGATTGAATTCCCTGCAAGAATAAACACTATGTTGGTCAGGTTTAACACCTGCCACAAAATAGTTAGAATATTAGTTTAAAGTTCTAAGATAACCCATATTCAAGCTTTCTAATATAAAATAGCATTGAGAGGACTAGGAGAATTGTATCCTTGAAATGAGCAGTCTTTCTTTTCTTTCAAAGCTAACTTAGCAATCCAATCTGCCGCACAGTTCTCCTCTCTATAAATATGTTTAAGAACCATTTGAGAATGGAACAATCTTTTACAACATATTATGACTTTAGATAGATACCAATGATATTTACCATAAGAAATCATGTTGAATAATGATAATGAATTTATCTTTACATCTACAGCTTGCAAGTTATTAAGATTACAAAACCTTAAACCATTTAATAGAGCTATAGTTTCAGCAATTAAAGGTGAGCATCTACCTATCAAATTACCTTGACCCATTACTAATTCACTATCTGAATTCCTAATGATGAAACCACTGCTAGACTCCCCCCCTGTATAGAGAAGAACCATCACAGTTTAGCTTAAATATATTAGTAGATGAAGGGTGCCACTTGATATAAACACAACTCTTGGTATTTGGCAGATGATTAAAACAGTGGATCTGTTTAGCTAGATGAAAATCATTTCTCCAATGTTTAGGTTTGATCAATGAAGATCTATCTAATGTGTAAATAAGATATGTTACATGGTTTATGATCGACCTATCCGTACCAATTAGACTTTCATGTTTCATTTTGTTTTCTAGCTATCCATACTGACCAAACTATTAGTGAAGGTAGAATAGTTCTAACATGTGTATGGTTTAATGTAGATAAGAACCACTTATCATAACATGATTTACAGTCATATGATTTCCTAATGAAATGTTAAAGATACTAGAGAAATGCAACCAAACTTTCTATGTAATTGAACAGGAGGCAAACAAGTATTTTAATATTTCACATTCAGAATAGAACTGACATTTAGACACTAAAATAATACCTCTAAGTTGTATGTTAGAATCTACTGAAATTAGATTATTTATAACTCTCCACAAAGTAATTGAACATTTTTTTTGGTGAAATGTTATTCCAGATTTTGCTTTTAAATATTGATTTAACATTTTTAACTCTTATGTCATTCCAAGTTATTATAGGATTGAATCTACCATCTGGAGAAAGTTTCCACATGATGGAATCCTCATTATTTGGATTAATTAGAATTATAGCTATTCTGTTAATTTCGTATTCAAAAATAACATCATTCATAAGTTTAGACATGTTCCATGAAGAGTTGTTATAGTATTCATTCACCTTTGTTTGTGTGTACCAATTGCTTGGGACATTAGGGATTGGTTGAATTAAAGCCTTATAATTATGCCACTTATCTAAGTAGAAATCTATATTACCTTTACCAATAATCCAAAGTATATTTTCCTCAGCTTGAGACCTGACTTTTAGCATTATTTTCCATACTTTAGAGTCTGATTGTTTAGTTAAGACTTGTAATCGGTGTACTTTTGAGAAATATATCTCATTCATTAAGTTACCCCATAAAGTTTTGTTTTCTCTAAAGTTAAACCATAGTTTATATGAAAATGATGATTGAATGTTTAAAAGGTCTCTAATGTTTAGACCATTTTCACTAAAGGGCTTGCATAATTTAGGCCACTCAGTCCATATTATATTCCTGTTGTTTTCACTATGAACCCAAAGGAATTTATTAAGTAACTTGTTCATTCTGTTAATTATGGTCTTAGGGATTAAGATACACTGCATATAGTAAAGAGGATATGCTAATAAAACTGATTTAATCAAAATTAGTCTACCACCAAAAGATAATGATTTAGAGTTCTAGTGATTTATGTTAGATCTTATCTTCTCTATGATTTTCTCAAAATAACTGTTTTTGTTGGTTAGGAATATAGGTATACCTAAATGTTTGAAGGGCAGATAGTTATGATTAAATCCTAGGATGTGTTCAAGGGTATTAATACGCTGTTTGGTTAAGTTTGATGGAGATATAAAATTTTTCTTTTGTAAATTAATTTGTTGACCATATAATAGTTAATATTTGCTCATGAAACTACAAATCTTTCTTATATTCCCGATTGAGCCATTTAGAAATAGGAGTACATCATCTGCAAATGCTAAGCAGCTGATAATTAATGAGCCTCTAGTTCTATAAGTAAGTTGAGGGTCTGAAGATACAGTTTTATTGATTCCCCTAATTAAAAATTCTTCTGCTAAAATGAAAAAAGAGGAGGGTAGAGGATCCCCTGTCTGATTCTATTTGAGGATTTGATGAAACCATATGATATACCATTTGTTGAGATCGTGTACGAATTATTGGGTAATCAGAATGTTATCCTGAATATTTCTATTGGGTACATATGCACCTTGTTCTTTTGAAATTAATTTGAGTAGTAATATTAATAATCTGTTATTTATAAGTTTTGAAATTATTCTGTTAAAAACAGAGCACAAACTTATTGGTCTAAAGGTCTGACAAGGTTTTAGTAGGGTTTATTTTAGGTATAAGACAAATAGAGGTTGCAAACATGCCTTTTGGAAAGCTAGGGTTATTAAAATACGCAATAATTGCATTAACTAGGTCTACTTTAATGATTGACCAACATTTTTGATAGAATCTGGAGCTGAAGCCATCAACTCCAGAACCGCTACAACTATTCAGACTTTTAATAACTAGATATATCTCATCTAATGTAGGCTCAACTAATAAAGAACTATTATCCTGGTCATTTATTAATCTTGGGATTGTATCAGATGGGAATTCAGGAACAATTTCATCAACTTTATTGTTTAATAACTCTTAAAAGTAGTTAACAGCTGATTCTTCAATTAGTTTTTGATCATCTATTAGGTTATTATTATCAATGATCTCATTAATTCTGTTCTTGTTTCTTCTTTTCTTAACAAAGTTGTGAAATATTTTGGTATTGGTATCTCCATCTTTTAACAAAGTCGAAGCACTGTTTTGCTGCCAGAAAGTCTCTTCTCTAGCAAGCAAAACCAGATGTTTAGCCTTTAACTCTGACAGTTTCTTATTGTTATCAATAGAGTAAGATAGTTCTAGGATTCTTTCAGTTATATCTATTTCCTCTTCAGTTTTTTCAATACAGTAAAAATGGTACCAAAAACTTCTTTATTCCAGATTTTAAATGGTTTTTAAGCCTCTTAAGTTTGAACCAAAATAAATGTATAGGTGAGTTGGTAAAAGGTGAAGTATCTATTAACAAATTCCAATTATTTTTCACAGTGGAATCAAAATTCTGATGACTTAACCACATATTTTGAAATCTAAATAATGGTTTATGTTCAATTGACACAGTTGAGACATACATTATTAAGGGTGAGTGATCTTACCCAGTTCTGGTCAGATGTCTCACCTTAGTTATATCAAAGTAATCTCTCCAATGGTCATTATGTAAAACCCTATCTAAGCGTTCCACTTATGGTTATTAGTCCAGGTGAAATTTGATCCTGAGAATCCAGGGTCCTCAAGTTTACAGTCCAAAATCATGTTATTAAAATCCTCCATTCCATTCATACACAGTTTTGCACAGTTTAATTGTTCACTTGCATTGAAGATGGTGTTAAAATCTCCAACAACAAGCCAAAGGTTATTAGTTTGAGATAAGTTTCTCAATTGGTCCCAAAGGGTCAGTCTTTGGATTCTATTACATTTTGCATACACTATGGTAACCAATACTTCTTTCAAAGAAGCAGAGTGGTGTACCATAGTGTGGACAAGTTGATCAGCATTTAATATTATTTTAATTTTATATGATTTTCTCTAAAACAGCCAAATTTTAATATTTTTATTGCCAAAATAGTGTTCAAAACCAAGTTTCTTAGAAGTTTTTTCTATCTTATCAATAGATATTATAGGCTCTTGAAGCACTATGAGATCTATTGAGTATTTTTTAACAATGTATTTTATTCTTCTTAAGGTATTTTGATTCCCAACACCTCTCACATTCCAATTTAAAAATTAAGTTATTTTTAATGATTTTTGAGGATCTTACAGATCTTTTGAAGTTAAGTGGCTTGTTAATAAGATTTTTTTTAAGACTTTTGATTATTGTCCTATTTGTTTTCTTTAGACTTTTAGGTTCTTTTATGTATGTTTGTTTGGTAACTGGGGACTGCGGGAGACTTAAGTTAGGTCTGTCACTAATGAGGTCACAAGATTCATTATCAGAGAGGTTCTCTTCATTCAAAATATTAAATGTGTTACTTAAGTTGATAGATTGTATAGCTTCAATAACATCACTTTCATTAACATGAGGTGGATCATCTTTTTTATTAAAAACCATGCAATTTTCTTCAAATTTTTTCTGTTTGGATATGATAAGGTCTGGTCTATTGGAGGTATTTTCGTTTTGGACTCCGGTTGTACTAACCAGAAGATTAAGTTCTATAGACATATTTTTATCATAATCTGAGATGATATTTGAAGTTTCTGGGTCAGGAGATGATTTATTATTAGATGGAACTATAACTGATTTTAACTTAGGAATCCATCTCTCATTGTTTAGTTTGGTCTTTTTAATAACTTTTTGAGATTCTTTTAATTTTAATTCTTCCATTTTGCAAGACTTCTCACCATGACCTAAATGTTTACAGTTTTTACAGTAAGCAGTCTACTATTGTCCAAGTTTTACACAAGTTAAAGCTTGCACAGTTTCTGTTGGGGATCCACACTGCCAAAGACAAGCCAATTGCCTTAGCAATGTGATTAATGGTATCAGGGTTATACATTAGTTCAATTTTAGGAAAAGAAATCCAAACTGGAGTTAGAGGAGACTCCCGTTTGGGGTGAAAATTAGTGGTCCATTTTAGTATTCTAAATGCGTACTGTCCTATAGTTCTTACTGTTCTTTTCCAGAATGTTTTAACATCTTCAAGGTTATCAAATTCAACAAATATATGTCTATAGTCCCATTTATATAAACTAAAATTTCCTAGGAACCTAAATGATTCAAGAAGTGACCTAAACTCATTCACAGAAGGAGAACCAAAAGAAAACTTCGCAATCAACGTGGTTTTAGCAAGAGAGGAAAGAATTGACTTATCTGATTCGTCAAATTTGACGAATTTATAGTCATCTTCGACTCCACAGGAGACCTTTGCATGCAAGAATCCCTTTGTGCTTCCTCGAGCTTGCTCTGGGTTCTCCTTCCTGGGTTTTGCACCATATCAGCGTATGCGATCTTTGTGGAAGTCTTTTGTTGATGATATGGAGCATCTTCGAAGATAGGGTTGAAAGATACCTGGATTTAACCAGTTGGTTGTTGCATGTCTCGACAGTGGAACTGGGTAGTAGGAAAACCTTCTTGATTGTAGTTGATTTCGTGATTTTGGGGATGAGAATGATCTGTTTATTCTTCGAGAGGAAGAACATACTTTTTTGGTTGCGCCGTAGAGATTCTAAAAATTAAAATTAGGGTATAGAGGAAAAAAGACTATGAGAGGGGAAGAGAAGGAAAATCCGATTCGGATTAAAATTACCGACTAGAAACCAAAAAACCCGTTTTTGATTTCTTGGAGCCCCTCATCTTTGACCACCAATTTTTAAATCTAATTATTTTATAAACAGGAAAAATATAAATAACAATACCTTCTGAAAGCGCCGGTCTAGTCTTTATTTGTCTGCGTCACAATTAGTGACTAAAACTAACAACAAAATTAGAAATAATATATATATATATTCATTCAATACAACTAGATTGATAATATCGGCCTTATCCATAACCGCTAAAAAAAATCAACTTGAATATTTTACTCCACAAAAATTATAGCATAAAAAACATCTGTCATTTTTCATTTTTAACATTTTCTTTATAAATTTCATATACCAAACACTTGGCTAAATTGTCTCCGAAAGTTTCCACTTAATATATATAAAGAATTGGTCTCATAATTGCAGTCACCATTACCCCAGACATTACACATGCCAAACACTTGAAAGCAATATAAACATAAGATAAAAGAATGGTGTAAAAATACACAAGCAGTATTCAAATTCACACAGAAAAAAAACCCTAACAAAATTACAACTTAGAAGAGAAAAGGTTATCATTGAAAACCCATCACACATTATAAACCATAGTACCTAATTCTTATACACACAAATCAACCATCCAATCCCAGCAATGTCTTTACTTTCTTACCTTCTGTCTCTTCCATGCCTTTCCCTACATGAAACAACTTCTCATCTTCCTCCTTCAACACACTAACCCTACCATTCTTCGATTGTTCCGCACAAGGACCATAAGCCCAACTACACACCATATAGTAGATCAAATTCAATAAACTTAACATAGCAAGAACCCAATAGTAATAATCATAATGAGCCTTGTTAACATTGCTCCCAACCCAACTCTCTTTACCGTTTCTTGACGTAATATGGTCAACCGCATTAAGTATTACACTTGCCAACAAGCTAGCCACGGCCATTCCTAGTCCGTATAAAGCAGCCGCTATACTCGACATGGTTTTAGGGAACTCACCGTAGAAAAACTCAGTTTGTCCGATCCCGGTCAGGGCTTCGGCAAATCCAAACAACACATACTGCGGCACGAGCCACATTGCTGACATGCTAACAACTCCAGTAGGATCGTTTGTAATGCCTTCTATGGTTGCTCTTCTCCGTCTGACGCTCTCGACACTTGAGGCGACCACCATTGCGGCCAAAGAAGCGAATAATCCAAGTCCCATTCGGAGTTTTACGCTAAAACGGACGGGTCTTCCTCGTAATTTTGAGGCTAAAGGGAGAATTACACGGTCATAAAAGATTACCCACAGGACCAAGGCGATAATCGTGAACATACCAAACGAGCCTGCTGGGATCTGGAAGTTTGAACCGCCTATGTGTCGGTCCATAGCAGTCGCTTGGACCACTTGAAACGTGTTTTGGCTTACGTTGATCGACAGCATGATTCCGGTAGTCCACATTGGAATGACTTTAATTAGTGCCTTTAACTCTTCTACTTGCTCAATCGTGCAAAGGGCCCATGAGTCAGAAGCTGATCCATCAGGAGCTATGTCTCTCTCACGGTTACTTACTATGCAAGCTTTGTTGATAAACCTAATAGGATCATTAAAATATGAGCTTCAAAGTAATTTCAAATCAAAATTTTACTTTAGCTAATTGACTTTTCTTCAATAATAGTATCACAAAAACATGAACTTGAACGCAGTTTCTAATCAAAGTCCGAAATGTCATTTTGAGCTTCATTTTCGATAAATAAATTTCCTACATCAATACATTGAAATGTCATTTGATCGAATTGGAGATCACGTACCTTAATTTGTTACTTGGAGTAAGAATTTCTCCATCCTTCTTATGATGGTAGCAACCGACAGAATCTTGTTTAGGGAAAGAGAGGTTTCTGTTCTTATACGCAGCAACAACCACCTTGGCGAAGCTAGTGATCAAACTCGTGCTAGTTTTGCGCTTGACGTAAAACCGAGACGCAAGCAGAAACAGTATAGTGGCCACTACCATTAGAAGCGCTGGAACCCCAAACCCAATTTTCCATCCCAAATGATCTTGAATATAAACAACACCTGTTAAACCGATCAAGACTGCTATACCACTGAAAGCGTAGTACCAACCAAAGTAGCTCTCTAAAACTCGATCGTTCTTTGGGTTATCTTTGTTGTCGAATTGATCGGCACCAAATGCTATAGAACACGGCCTGACACCACCTGATCCAACGGAGATCAGAGCTAACGAGGCAACTAAGAAAGTCATTTGACCTGGAGTTGCTGATTTGCAGGTTAGAGGAGCCATAATATTGCAAGCCGGCGGTCTTGCTTGTGGAATCATTGCAGTTAACCATAACAAAACCATTCCCTGTAACAATCATTTGATTTTGGTTTACTTTTACAATATTCAAATTACTATTAATCTTAGCTAACTTATTAGGTAGTTTCATAATTAAGGACCTAACCTAACTAACATATGAACACAACAACAACAACAGCAGCAGCAATAGCAACAACCAAAGCTGGTGGATGAATTCAACTTGATAGGTAGTACTATAAAAGTAAACACTGCAAAAAAATTGGATGAACAGAAGAGACTAAGGTGGGTCCAGATTGAGCTGACCAAAACACCACCCAAACTGCTGAGCGTAGAAAAATAATTTAATGTCTGAATAAACAAAGAAGAAGGAACACTTTTGATTTCCTTCTTTTCAGGACAAATAGTTAAAAAGAAACATGAATTTGTGCTTAAAACAAACACTGCTGTGTAATGAGTATGTGGACTTCTTATGAAAACATTCACATGACTTGCCAGAACACACAACCAATGACATCTAAAACAATAATATAACTTTTTATTATTATTATTAGAGTATTATTTTATTTCAACTACATTAATTATATCATCTATCTACTCTGCTTTTTCACATGACGCTATTGCTTAGCTGTCTCTCTCATCAAATACTTTTATCAAATATTTGCAAATCCCAATTCCAGAAAAAACTGTACAGCTTCCAATTTAACGTTAACACACGAAACAACAACAACAACAAAATTGAAAACGAAATTGAAAGTGATTGTAGTAAGAAAATTTACCAGGAAACTTGTAATTGAAGCTAAACCAATGGTGAGAAAACGACCGAGGTAAGAATCAGCAAGCAAAGAACCCAGAAGAGGAGTGAAATTAGAAGCAGCGGTCCATAAAAAGATAATGTTGGTGCCTTTTGCCATCCCCATGTGGTAATCTTTGAGCATATACAAAATCATGTTGGGAATCAGACCATAGCTTGCTATTTTCTCAAACGCCTCATTTGCTGTCCAAAACAAAACCCAGAAATTGTCAGATTCAGACAAGAAAAAAAAACCCAGTATTTCTATGATAGGAGTACTCCAAACTGAAAGACAAGAAAAGAAAAGAAAAACCCATTTGAAGGTTGGGTGTAGTTGATAAAGAAATATAAAAACTTGAAATGCAGATCATATGATTTGGTTCTGTTGTTCATGTTTTTAGTGTACCTATGATAAATGGCATTGTGATGAGACCACCCTTTCGCTTCCGTGGAGTGGTGTTTTGTTCTTGGTCTTGGTCCTGGTCCGTTGCTTCTCTTTTATCTGGAGGGTTCTCCATTTTCTTGGTGTTGTTTGATTGCTTTGAATTCTGGTTTTCTGGTGGAAGAAAAGAAAGAGGAAGCAGAGAGACAGGGAGAGAGAGAGAAAGAGAGGTTTAGAAAATCTTTGTCTGTTTGATTTCAGAGTTTTTATATAAACTTGAGAGTTGAGACAGAGAAAGATCTGTGCGTGTTGAAACTGAGTAATAAATGCAGGGTATTTAAACAAGAAGAGAAATTATTTTTATTTTTAGTTTTAGTTTTATGAGAATTGAGGAGAAATAGAAATAATAATAATAATAATAGTATAATAGTATAATAGTATAATAGTATAATAGTATAATAGCAGGAGTAGGAGTACCAATTATGATGATGATGAGCAATGGCAAATTGGCAATGAGCATGGAATAGAAGATTAAAAGGTGAGGTGAGCTAGCTGTCTCCATTTATTGCTTCCACTAAAAGGTGTATTACGGTGTATCAGACATACTAAAATGGATAATTCCATCCACCTACTCAAGTATTACTACAATACTCACTACTATTTCTTTAAGCAAAATCGAGAAATTAAACACCACCCACTTCTTTAATTCAGATGAGTACTTGCGCAAGACAGTTATAAGTAAGTTATAGGATTATTGATAATTTAAATCAAATTTAATTTTGAAAATTGGGGTGTAGCTATTTTTTCCATCAATATTTTTTATTTCTATCATAAATAATAAGAAACTTCATTTTGTTATTTCTATCGTAAAAGAAATAATATATTTATCATTTTCTTTATTTTTATTTCAAAACTCATTCATTCTCAAACAACTCCATCAATTTCTACCACCATCCCAACTATCTCTAACGTATTAACTTATGCAGTACCAACCTTTTATTAGCTTCTCACATCAATCTCTCATACATCCTAACTCTAGCCTTGCCACTATAAAGATGTTTTCATTTTTAGATTTCTCTTCTAATCTTAAAACAACAAACCATAGCCAACTACTCGATTTTTCTTTTAATCTTGAAAAAAACGGCAGTCTCTCTCGAATTCCTCTAAGATAGAAATCATTCGTTATTTTAAAAAAAACAACATCACTTAAAAATGCAGTATTGTTTATTAGAACAGATGAAATGCACCTAATTCCGAGACGACATCTCGGAATTATGTGCGTTTATATATATATATATATATATATATATATAAAACACCTAATTCTGAGGTGCTGTCTCGGAATCAGGTGTTTTTTATAAATAAAAAGCGCACCTAATTCTGAGATGCCGTCTCAGAATCATGTGTTCTTTTTTAAAAAAAACACATAATTCCTAACTGCTGTCTCGAAATTAGTTGTTTTCCGCTAAAACCTGCACAAATCAGGATTTTCGAAAATATATTTTTTAACAGAGATTTTCAAATTAGATGAATGTAAAAGTAAAAAACTAGATTAAATTATCTTGTTGGTTGATTGAGTGATGTTCTCCGGTCTTAAATCTTTAGTTTGAATGTCTTCCTCTCCCATGAGTAATCTTTAAGAAATTTGAAGTTTTTTTAACAGAGATTTTCAAATTAGATGAATGTAAAACTAAACAACTAGATTAAATTATCTTGTTGGTTGATTGAGTGATGTTCTCCGGTCTTAAATCTTTAGTTTGAATGTCTTCCTCTTCCATGAGTAATCTTTAAGAAATTTGAAGTTTTTTTTTGTTTTTAGAGTTTAATTTTAGAAGCTAAATCATATATGTTGGATTTAATTGGTTAAATCATGTGTTTGTTGATATAAGGGTTTCATAATGGCTAATGACATCAAGTTATAAAAGATAAAATGAAGACAAAATAGTAAAAGCAAGTGATAAGTCTTTTTTTTTATTTTGAAATATGGAGGAAATAAAAAATGCGAGGAAGGAAATAACTTCACCCGTAAAAAAATGTTGTTTCTACATCGTGATTTTATTTTTTTAATAATTATTGAAGTTATTTATATATATATATATATATATATATATATATATATATATAAAAGAAATAACTCCGCGAAGTTCCCATAACTTTCAATTTTTTTTTTCAATTTTTTTTAAAAAAATCAAAAAAATTCAAAAACCCATCTTATAAAATTTAAAAAACCTAAACTAAATAAACTACTAAAATTATAACTAAATTAAAACTAAAATCTTAAGTATTTTGTAATTCTAAAGTTAATTAAACCTTAATCGGTAAGTCAAAAACAACCTTAATCGGTAAGTTTAGCAATGGGATTCCAAAAAAACAGAAGCTTGAAGCCTTCTTGGATACCTTGAAATTCAGGGGATCGTTCTGTCATGAGGTCTGGGATTCCCACCACATCTTCTTTGAGTTTGACCTGAAGGAGGATGTGTCGAGGTTCTGGTCTCGTAATGTTTGGAAGTTCGATGATATGGTTATGCGTATCTTGAGATGGAGGCAAAATTTTAACAAGAAAGTTGAAGACCGTACTGTATTAACCTGGGTCAGATTTGAAAACTTACCTGAATGTTTGTATGATTCTTGTTTGATTAATGATATTGCCTCTGCTATTGGGCCTGTTTACAAAGTTATTGTGCCGCATAGAAACCGTGCGCATACAAATGCCTGTTACGCTCAATTGGAAGTAGATATTTCGAAGAAATTGCAAAGAAGGATGTGGATCGGATTTGGTGTTAATGATGGATACTGGATATCTATCAGTTACAAGAATGTGCCATTGTATTGCTTTGGTTGTTGTCATATAGGGCATTCTCAATCTGAGTGTAAAAAATCTGGTAAGAATGTGAAGAAATTCATTTCTCTTTAAGAAACTATCAAGGTTAACGAGGACATGGTTGAGAAGAAGGAGGAGAACAGCAAAGATCCTTCAGTGGGTATGACTATTTCAAGAAATACTATTAAGGTGTACAGACGAAAACTCAAATCAATTGTTACGCAAAAATATCCTGATGAAGGAAGGATGGATAGTAGTAAAGATGAAATTCAATCAAACTATTCTCACATTCAATTAAACAAAAATTCGCAACAGAATTTTGGCAATGCTGAAGATGGCTCTCAAGATACAAGCAAAGATACAAGTAAAGAGGTTATTGAGGCCATTAACAAGATTGATGATATTAAATATGTTGAGGATGTTTCTCATGATACAAGCAAAACTACTGAGGTCATTAACAAGTTAGATGATGTTCAAAGTTGTTCTCCTGATCCCAATATAGGCAGCTGCTCCCCTACTCCAAGGCTTTCTCCACAGCATAGTTTTAATGAAGTCATCTCATCCAGATTGAAGGCTGCAAAAAAAAAAGATCAAAAGATAGGTTAACCATTAAGTCTCTTAGTTTAAGAGACAAAGTTTACAAATCTTACTCTGAAAATGATCAGAGTGATTAATTGGAATGCTGGAGGTGTGACTAACAAGCCCACCTTGAGAAGACTTAAATCTATGAAAAATTCAGAGAATATCAAGGTGCTTGTGATTCAGGAGCCTATGTCTAAAGGGGATAAGATTAAAGTTGTGGCTGAGGTGCTTGGTTTTGGTAATTATGCTGCTAATATGTCTGATAAGCTGTGGGTTTTCTGGGTTTCTGAGGTTAATATCAATATTGTTCTTGATGCTGATCAATGTATCCATATGGAGCTGGATTATCCTGGCATTAATGATAAGTTTTATATAAGTGCTGTGTATGCTAAATGTAGTCGTATTCAAATGTTGGAGCTTTGGAATTGTCTTAAGGCTATCTGTGACAATGATAGGCCTTGGTTGTGTCTGGGGGACTTTAATACTATTTCTGCTTATGATGAGCAATTGGGCTGTATATCTTCTTGTCAAGCTAGCATGGATGACTTTAATGATGTAATAAGATGCTGCAACTTGAATGATGCTGGGTATTGTGGTTCAAAGTTTACTTGGGCTAGAAGTAATAAGTGGAGAAGGCTGGATCGTGCGTTGATTAATGATAAATGGATGTCTATGTTCTTTGATACACAGGTTTTACACATGGTCAGAACTTGTTCTGACCATGCTCCTCTCCTTATCACTGCTAATACTAACAATTCTAATGATGCTATTAACAGGAAAAAGACTTTCAGGTTTCTTAATTTTTGGTGTTATGATGATTCCTTCTTAAGTATTGTTGCGCAGGATTGGAATCAACCTCTTATTAGTCATCCTAGCAACACTTTCTGGTACAAACTCAGAAGGCTCAAAGGTTTCCTTAAGCTGTGGAGTAAAGATAAGTTTTGTAATGTTTTTACAGTGTTAAGGAGGTTGAATGCAAGGTCAGGGATATGGAGGTTCTTCATTATACTAATAATGATTCTCAGTCTGCTGCTAACTTAGCTAAGGCTAATGGTATGTATTTAAAAGCCTTAAGAAATGAAGATTCTTTCCTTAGGCAAAAATGTTTCAATAGCTGGCTTCATGAAGGGGATGGAAGTTCCAAAATGTTCTACAATTATATTGCTAAGAGAAAAAGGAAGAATAAAATTAGGAGTATTAGAGATGGGGTTACCTGGATTTCTGACAAAAAGGAAATTGGGACTTCTGCTGCTACTTACTTTAAAAGCATTCTCACTTCTGATCCCTACAAAGACAAGGAGGAAGAGGTCAGGTTACTGGATGATAAGAATTTTGTTTGTATCCCTTCTATTGTGACTACTGAGGACAACAACATGCTGCTCAGTAATGTTACCGAGGAGGAGATTTGGGGTATCATAAGTAAGATGAAGAAGGATAGCTTCCCTGGATGCAGGATCTTAAGTTGCAGACTGGTTTTGAGGTTGATTTCCTCCCTCTTTCTCATCTGGGAGTTACTATATCTAACAACAAAAAGGCTAGTGTCTTTACTCCTATTCTTAATAAAATAAATGATAGAATAACTGATTGGGATAATAAGATTCTCTCCTATGGTGGAAGGTTGTCTTTAATATCTAATGTTCTGCTCCCTATTGCTTATTATTGGATTCAGTGTTGTGATATGCCTAGATCTCGCATTTATAATATTGAGCAAACTCTAAATAGATTCCTTTGGAGAACTAAGCAGAGTCAGAAGGCTATACATTGGTCTTCTTGGCATTACATTTGTAAGCCATTTGGAGATGGAGGGTTAAATGTCAGAAACCTTATGGACATTCAAAACTCTTTTTCTCAGAAGCTATGGTATAAGTTTAGATGAATGGGTGTCTATGGTCTAATATTATGAATAACATCTATTGTAAATCTTCTCATCCTTTATATGCTAACATGAAGGGTTCGCTAGTGTGGAATAAATTATGCAGTATTAGACATCAGGCTGAGAAGAACATTACCTGGATTCTTGGTAGAGGTAATGTTGACTTCTGGAAGGACTCCTGGCACAGCCTTCCTGCAATTGCCACTGAGCAAAATATTAACTGGTATATTGACGTTAAAGTTAAATCATTTTGGCATAATAACTCGTGGTGCTTAAATGATGTTCAGGACAGTATTGATCCTAATAGAATGCTTAAGATTAGAAGTACTTACATCTCTGATAAGGAGGACGTTATTTCCTGGACTCTCTCTGATAATGGCCAGTTTAACTTGAATGATACCTAGGAGCATTTAAGAGATAAGTATAACTGCTCTAGTCTTTATAAAAGGATCTGGAATTCAAAAGTTCCTAGGAAGTTCTCTTTTCTAACTTGGAAGCTACTGCAGAATTTTATTTCAGTTGATTCTATCATGATGAAAAAGCACTTTAGCATGGCTTCTAAGTGTGTTTTTTGCAAAAACTGTGAGGACATGAACCATTTATTTGTAAATTGTTCCTTTGTTTGGCAGCTTTGTAATTGGTTTGCAATCATTTTTAAGATTAAAATCAAAAGAACAATGGTTCTTTTACACATTCTTAGATGTTGGTTTGGGTTTTCTAAAGCTAAGTTTCATATTTCTCATCTTATTCCTCAAGTAATTTGTTGGATGGTTTGGAAGGCTAGAAATTCTATAAAGCATAAGGGTGTCCTCATTAGTGTGTCTAGGGCTATTGATAACATTATAAGCATAGTTAAAGGTCTAGACAGCAGTGGTTATTTTGGTTATAAGCACTGGTCGAAAGTTTGCAAAGCAGGTGTGATTATGGGATGTACTTCTATTGAAAATAAAAACGGACATGTGTACCTTAGATGGATCCGTCCTGATAATGCTCGTCTCAAGATGAACGTGGATGCTTCTTGTATCTTCAATGGCGAGGCTGCTGCTGGAATAATTTTCAGAAACTGTGAGGGCGACATCTCTGCTGCGTATGGCTTCCTTCTTGGTAAAGTCTCTCCCCTTCAAGCTGAAACGTTAGCCATGATGTATGGCCTTTCTGTGTGCTTTAACAACCATTGGTCTTGTGTTTATGTTGAGTCGGATTGGCTTGTTCTTATCAATCAGCTCACTAGTACCTCTAAGTCTGATTTGGAGGATCAGAACCTGAGCTATTGTAGAAAATTCTTGGGCAATAGCATAACGTTTAAGAACATTTAAAGGGTCCAAAATCAGGCTGCCGACTGGCTAGCCAAATGGACCCTTAAGTGCAAGCAAAAGCTTTTTTACCTTCAGCATAATGCTCCTCCTGCATTATTTGCTATTTCGTTTCTTGAAAGCTTAGACTTAGGTTATCTTGACTTGTAAGCTTTGTACTGCTAGTTTTGTTGGTTTCTTGGAAGATTTGGTGAGATCAGAGAAGCTCATTGTTCGATACTATGCTGGAATATCGGAGGCAAAGGCGAGGGTTTATTCTGGTGGTAGAGGTTGGGGTCTGTTCTCTGGTGCACTTCACCCGTATAGGGTGGGCGTCAACCAAGGAGAAGCAGAATAGAGCTTAAGGCTAGGATTGTTTGTGATGAGATGCAGATGGAGTTGCAGAAAAGGAGGTTTATTTTTGTGTTGTGAGGTTGAAGATGAGCTTAGGTCGAATTAGGGTTTTGTCTTTAATTTGGGGCTTTTCATTTGGTCTTATTGCCTTTAAGACTCTATCTTTGTTTAGTCTCTCTATTGTTCTTATTTTGCTGTAAAACTCTTATTTTGGTATTAATTTGATTTTTGATTATAAAAAAAAGTTAATTAAACCTAAAACTAAACTATCTTACCCAAACCCTCCATCTAATTCTATCTTGGTTAACTAAACTCATACACCATAAACTACCTGCCCAAACCAAACTCACTCTCTACCTTCCGAACCGTTAATGACCCTATCCAAACCCACCATCTACCACACTTTTACCTCGCCAACGAGAAACACGAGCAGTCGGAAAACACCCACGACGAGTAGACTCGAAACCAGCTTCCAAATTCAAAATCATTCGGTGAAAAATATAAAATTCAAGCTATTGTAAGTGTATATTGTTGTTGTTTAATGGTTTGGTGAAGTTTAGAGTTTTGAAAAGAAATGGGATAGTTAATTGTAGCTGAGGGAGTTTTGTAGACCTGTTAAGCTTTGCCTCTGTCGTTCTGGTCGTACCTGTTATTCGCCAGCTTATGGCAAAAAACAGGTTGTTTCCGCCAACTTGTGGCAGAAACATAGGTCCCAACACCATTTGTATGGCGTGGGAACTCAGCCGCTTGCCATACATATGGTGTGGATCGTTCTGGTCACCAGATTATTTTGGGAACGGTTTAATCATCTTTGTTGGTGTGGATTATATATGTTTGCGCTATTTTTTACTTTTAGTATTTTCAAGTACGCCTTCACATTTAGTGTGTTTCTATTTTCAGGTTATGGAGTTAGGTATGGACTTTAGTTTAAACGAAGACCATCAATTGCTTCAGGCCGTAAAGTTTGTTAAGTTAACAATCTCCGATGATAAGACTGATGATTTTTTCGATCGAGTGCTTTGTATGATGTTTTATGATTATGGCCGATTCGGGGTTCCAAATCCAATTCCTTGCAGTCATGATTAAGTCAAAAACAGGTACAATTATGTGAAATCTGAACAACTGCAGCGTTTGTCCAACTTGTATTACAAATTCAGTAAGTAGTACTTGCATAGTAGAACCTGTTCAAGACATATTTCGTTACTCGAGATATGTTAGTATATCTCGAGCGTATGGTTGCTGAGATAGAGGATGACATTGCGAACTTCAGATTTATTCAAGACAACATGATATACACTTTCGACTAGAAAATTATATTGCAGTATGTACTATTGTTGTTAATCTCACCTTACTATGAGATTTTTATTTATTTATATTATATCTCAATGTATCATTTTGAAAATTGTTGATCAATCGGAGTTTTCTTTCTATTAATATAACATTGCTGTGAGTTTTTTTATTTATACTAATAGTAATAATAGTATTAAGAATAATAACAATAATATTAGTAATATTATTATTAGTAATATTTAAACTAATAATAATAACATATTATTATTACTAATATTATTACTACTAATATTAATACTAATATTATTATTAGTATTATAATTATTACAACAACCAAGTTGTAAATTTCGTTGGGTATTCTACCTCAGTCATCGAGTCTAAGTTATACTCATCGTACTATTGATCTACTCGAGTCTAAGCTATACTCTTTGCGAGTTTTGAAATGGTGAGCGAAGTCCGAAACAAGCGAAATTTCGTATTGGGTAACCTCCTGCAATATGTAATAGGTAAGAAGTAGACAAATCATATAGACCATGATTCCAGATAAAGCTAGCGCATCACGATGGGGCTATGGCGTGCATGCCCTTGGCTACGCCATCTAGTGGCGTATCGGACCGTCTACACGCCACATGCGTGGCGTGGACAAGGGTTGGCATGCCAAGAGATGACGTGCGTGGTGTCCTCTTCGCCATAACTATTGGCGAAGAACACTATCCTAACGCCAACATATGGCGAATAACACAAAAAACGGGTGGAAAGTAATGTACCTCCTCAACGTCCATGCTTGTCTGCAAGGAAACTAGTCTGACTCAATTTCAGTTATTTTATGAAGGTTTTCAAAAAATGGGTTTATGTGGTTGAAGTTTTGAGGTTTTTGGTAGTTTGAAGAAGATGATTATGGTTGGTGTTTGAAATTGTGTTTGCAACTTTATGGAGTAGTTAGGAGTCCTCAATGGCGTTGGTTGTATTTAAATAGGGTTTCAAGAGTTTTTTGGATTTTTTACCTAGTGGAAATTTTATAAATATCGAAAAAGACGACTTCGCGTAGTAAACAGTTTTTTTTAGCACTTCCCTTTAGTTTATTATCTAAGTTTGTATTTGTTTTATAAATAAAATATATTAAGTATAAAGTAAAGATTTAATATATAAATCAAATAGTTTTCCATATATAAATATAATATAGTCCATTTCTAAAAATCTTCGTACTAGTAGAGATATGTTTTTTAATATATCGCTGAATTTTTCATATTTATCCGATGTGAGATGTGAGACGTTGGTCGCGAGCTAACATTAGCTCACCTTCTACCTTTGCATTTGTGGTATCTTATCGTATGCTTTATGAACTCTGGTTCAGATTTTTTGATACCAATATTGTCTGAACAATTCAATTTATAATTTTCAACTTAATTTCATTTATTTTTTTATTGAATGCAACCTCATCCCCATATCGAGTTGTTGTCTTTATTTGCTTGTTTCTTCGACGTTGCTATTTAGTCTCTTTGATTCTTTGAGTTTTCCATTTTTATTTTGCTTGTATGCACTAGTTTGGCCTTGTTAGGGTTAACTTTTATCGTACTATTTCTTTCACGACCTTTTATACCACTCCTCAAGGTATGTCCTACGTATTTATAAGAATTTTTTTATATTTATTTAATGTATTTTGAACCAAAAAATATGTCCATAGTATATTTGAAACAATAGTTATGAAAAAATTAATTTCTGAATACAAACGGATATAACAATGATAAATACAACATCAATTGAAAGAAAACCATCACATTCACCAACAATATAAAAAATCTCTAAAAATAGGAAAAAATATAATAAAAAAAATTAAATAGAATGATTATGATATTCATGCAATTTTGGAACCAAAACAATTATAAAAAAAATGTTAGAAACATACCGTGCGAGACCGTATATGCAAGGAAGGTATGGGAGTAAAACAAATTGAGCTATTTGTTTATCCAAATATGATTTATAACATTATTAAAGCAAGCACGTCAGAGATGATATTGACATTTTCTCATATGTAGTTTGTAAATGCAAAATCATAAAAAATATGATTTATAAATTCAACACTAGAACTGCACATGACACAGTCGAGATATGTATTTAGACTTAGACTTATGAGCTTTTCTCAAGTAGACAGCTTGCCGAGAATAATGAGCGATAAAATGAAAGAGTAATGTCATATATTGTATTTATGCAATTCAAATCCAACCTACTCAACACACGGAACATTTTGTAGGATGTTATAGTAGGTGTCCTTCATTATAAAATTTATATTTCCACTATCTGTGTTATAACATTGGACATCTTCATTATTAATATATGAAAGAAGAAGTGAAAATATGTGGTTGTTGATCTCGTGGAGGTTACCATGGTTATCCGACCTAATTTGAGAGGGCTAATACCATCAACCATTAATAATAATGTAAAAAAACTTGAGATTGTTGTCGAGTATTTAATCATATATTATATTTTATGGGTAATGGATCACTAGAGAAGTGGAGAGAAAGCATATATCTCATTTCCAACCACAAAGTTGTATATTTTAATAGCAAGAGACCTAAGGCGGAGGTTTATATTATTATTATCCACTCACACAAAATGAACGAGTTTTAACCACTTACAATGAACCATAAATGTTTACGGGTAACCACTTTATTACAAACATTAAGTTCTAGTATCCCAATACCGTAATCTTGGGTGGGAAATATGAAATTTAGTAATATAGTAGACCCCAATCACTACCCACGATATTCTATGAGGCTTTGAAAAACCTAATGTTATAACCATCCAACCCCGTGGATTTGTTATTGTTTATATTTAAGATGGCGCATTTGATTTCCATATTTGTTACATGGTGGATCATGTAAGAATTACCCCTCAGATTGACATTGGTGGTAATATGGAAGAAAACATGGGCATGGCCAAGGTATCTCAGAGAAGTGTTGGAATCAAAGAGTTTGGAAAAATAGTCTACGAAAATATTTATCAGTCCTATAGAGTAATTAGTGAGTAGCCCTTGTTCATTCATGATTGAGACACTTTTACTATGCAAGATATATGTTTTGATACTATTGGAAGAATTTGATGTTATGATCTCCAAGCTTAAGCCATGACTCTCTATATTTTTGTTTGAAAAAAACTCCTCAGACTTGTTAAGGAAAATAAAGGCCGAAGATGCTTCAATGTACGTAGATACTAAGATAGAGTTCAAGTTTCAAGGTCCAAAATGGATTGGACAAGAAAAAATATCATTTTATGCTTTGGACACACGACTACTAATATCACTGAACTCCCGATATTTTAGGTTGCGAAGGTCTTAGGCTCTCACACCCTTGTTTTTAGTATAAAAATAAGATAAATACTACTGTTAAACATAGATTAAACTACATATTTTTACCGTATTAGCTCATTTAACCAACGAACATTCCATGATACGATAACTGTTAAAGAAGAAGACTTACATTATGGTCAAAACATAAGTATGTTCGAGGATCATGTTCTCTTTAATAACTCTTTTACCAACCAACTTCTTATCTATGATATGACCCATGATAGAGGGGAATATACTTATTCACCTATATTAACACACTCGTTAATAATACTAATGTAAGACTCAATTTCTATGGAAGGTTTGTGTTGGTGAGAATAAGGTGGAAGGTTTTGAGAAAGGTTAAAAAACCAACACTAACTGTCATGGTTCAAGTTTGGTACTTAGATTCCTTATCATAAGTACGCATCAAGAGTCGTGAGGTTATACCTCTTTAACTTAATTTCTAGGGATAACAACCATAAATGATCACTTGATAGATGGTGAGATGGCATAATACTAAAGATTATCATGGCCAAACATAACACATTGGTCGCATGAGGGTGGAAGAATTAATATTCCAACTTGAGAATAGTTGAATGACCCATGCAACGTATCAAGGATTGTTGACAATCTCTAAAACAAATTATACTTGCAGTTTGCTTGTGTATAAATTTTGGAGAACCAAGCACAATGAAAATATAACTAATATCTTATGAGGTCCAAAATTGGAGGATGATAGCTATTTTTACCCATATTGGTGTTTCCTACATCAGATCTTTTTCGAGAGTGGCCATATGTTCTTAATTTTTCAAGACCATACAAAATCTATTAAAATGCAAAGAAACTCCTTCAAGAATAACAATAACATGTTCACCGTACATAACTTGAAAAAAACATATCCTTCATAGTTACACTCCTCGAGCCCGCAAAAACCTCACAAGCTCACATCCTTCATGTGAGATATTTCCTCGATCATCATGGTCGATCAGTTTTCTTGGATTCTAGAAAAAACATTTCCCACAAGTAGAAGTATTGTTGTGGTTTGAGTGAGTAATGTTGAAAAATGGAGGAGGTAAGGTGAAATGTGAGATGTTGATGAAATGGAGGTTAGTTTAGAAGATATGGGTTTTGTGTTTGGGTTGTGTACCAATGCCAACGAACCGACCTCTTAAACTAACATCAGATGGCCCAATATCGATATGGGTTAAAGTTTGACCCTACAAAAACGGACCAGCTGAGATGCTTTCTTGATTGGGCTATAGGCAGGAAGCTAAAGCATTCATAACATATGATTTGGACTTTAATTATTTGGTTATGGGTTGGGTCAAGAAATGGTTGATTTTTTTTAGGTTAAGATTTGTGTTGTTGGGTATGATTGTTGAATTTGGTTTGGGTTTGGGTCTGGGTTCGCTAGATTCCCAAATGTTAGTCTAGTGACGGTTAATGTTATGGGTCAATAAAAAAACCTAATATAAGACAAGAGATGAATGATTGAGTTTTGGTTTAGTGGATCAGGCATATAGTAGGAAAGTGGGTTATTGAAAATTAGGTTAGGGTTAAAAGAGATGAGAGCAATAGGTAACATGTGGGTAGCTTTTTGGATAAGATTAGGTTCAGAAATATATACATTAAGAAGATTTTTATTTTGCGTATTAGAGTGGCCCAAGTCAGCAACCACAATAGAATTCGATAGATTCAGTGGGTTTTGACCCACAAATTCACCAGGCACAATAAAGAACAAATGTAAATGAGAATTACCTAAGGTGTCGATTTAATTTTTATGAGGAACATCACTAGAGTTTGCACCAAGAAAAGAAAAAAGAGCGCGACGATAAAGATAACTTATTAAAGTAATCGTATATAAAATTGACGCGACCAGCTTCCATATGACGGTTGGCTATCTCAAGCACCACATAACAAAGAGCTTCTCCAGCAAAAAGAAAGGTGTTTGTCAAAGCATGCACGTGAAACAAGCGACACTCATCCTCTGATAAATCATTAACTTTTAACTTTAGCATGACCTCCATAGCATCATCATACATCTCCAACATAGGTTTTTTTTTACCTGATTCACTAAGATTTGTTTCGGGAGAGAATGAGCCATCGGGGCTTGAGGGGTTCACCGAACATAAATAACCATTTTAGTGGTTTTTCTATGGCCTTTTGAAGGTAGTAAAAACAAGGAAAAATGAGTTGGGAGGAAGAGGGGTGAATAACCAAAGGTTAACGAAAGTTACATATGAGAGCAACAACACAAACTTATTTATTTTTTTATTTTTTGTGAAGAGGCAAAAACATGTTGTTTCTGATTTTACAGGAAGAAAATAGCTCATTGGGGCCATAATACACCCAAGAAGTTATAACAAATAGAAAATCAAAATCTACCTAAAAATAGTAAATGTATAGAATCTAATCTTAAAAAATTGGAAGATATAAATTTTACAGAATAAAAGTAGTGAAATGGTATAACGGGTGATGAAAAAGATTTAAGACAACTAAAAAAGTGCCAACTAATGAGACGAGAGCAAGATGTGCACTCCAACAAACAACATAATTAGTGTCGGTAAAAATTAGACTTACAATAAATGCTGATGATTTAATATTTCACCTTAGTAAATTTTTAAGAGAGAGATCTAAAGAGAGAAAGAGCTAGAAAGTTTTTAGAGAGAGAAAGTTTAAGTACAAATGAGTTCCAAAGAAAAAGTGTTCAATCCCTTTATTAGAGTAGCCTTGCCCTTTATATAGAGGAGCCAAGACTTAGTCTCAAACTGAAATCTGTTACAAAAGAGGACTAATTGTGTTTAGTCCTTAACAATTATTTATAGTTACAAATACTCTCCAAAACTTACATCAAGTACAATTTAAGGACAAAACTTACATTACTCATAATTAAATCCTTAAATTTACATTATTTACAATTTAATCCTCAAAATCCTATTTCCATATCAGAAGCCCCCCTAGTTCTCATGTCAGTAAATGATTGAGAATTAAAATATCTTCGAATCCAAATGTCTTTGAATTCTTCGATATGTTATGTAATCTGTTATAAAATAAACTCAAAGCAGTCATTCAAAGCAACCCTTTAAAACAATCATTCGAAGTGTCAACTAGGAGTAATCTTTCGAAGTGGCAACTAGGAGCAAGCATTCGAAGCGTCATAATAAACAAATACTAATTAACAATTAAGGTAAAATCTGACAATGTTTGAAATAAAAAATCTCTCCGGAACTCTGTGTAAATAAAACATCCTCGGATTCTTTTGAAAGTAACACTTTCAAAAGTACTCATCGACACTTTCAAAAATACTTAGCGAATTTTACCCACACAACATATAAAAGCAACCATTTCATATAACCGTTCAGCCCATCATAGCACTATATTTTTTAGATCCATAGCTAGATGTCTAGCCTGACAGATGTCAAACATCTGATCATCTTACCGCTTTGTATTCCAACCTATTACCATCAAAGTCTTTCTAACTTCACACATCTTCATTTCTTTGTATAAATTCAACCAGCCTTCTCATTTTTCATCCTCATCACACAAATCATTTTAGAGAGAAGTCACAGCTTTTGACTACCTTCACCGTGTTCTTAGCGTTCTCATCATAAAAAACCCACCTTTCTGATCAATCTTCATCTTATGTCCTACTCAAGTGACACTGAATCAATGGTTCATCCTTATTCCAGTGATTATGGCATCTCGACTGTCTAACATTCCAATCAACATTAAAGACTTCATCTCCTTGACTCAATTGTCCAAAGGTCGGAAGCTTCCCTTTTACTACCTCACCATGATGGATGACCTTAAGATCATCAACGACCTCTTAGAGGCTGACAAATTCTGGAAGCAGAAATTCATCTTTATATCAGAAGCGTGGGAAATGGCAAAGAAATTTCCGATGCTAATCCTTCTAAATTAAATCTCGTCTGGAGAAGCAATCGTAAGCACTTAGAAATTTTTACATTTTGAAAAAAAATTACATTTTGCATTTCTCTTTTCTTAATTCTTTGCTCGTCTAATTATTTCAGAAATTTCGAGGCGTTACTCATCACGTCGACCAATTGCTAAAGTGATTTTCTAGAAACTTACCGCTTGGGCTGAGAAGGAATGGAACAACGCTTTTCACACTGCCTTTCAGCCCATCAATTTCCTTACCTGTCATATGTTTCCAATCTCAGAAGGTGCTATGCCACCTCAAGACTTGATCCTAGAGCCCGATCCGAAGATAGTATGCAAACGAATAGTTTAACCCGATTAAAAAGTCTTCCTTCCCATCCACAACAGATCAGAGAGTCATTTGCCAAAAAAGAAAAAAGAGAAAGCCATCAAAGAAAAGAAAGGTAAAAAGGCAGCTAGCACATCTGGTGCTAGCCCTTTAACTTCATCGAAGCTAAAGCATCGAAAAAGAAAAACTGCAGAACAAAATCTCTCACCCATCGAAGAGGGTAAAGATCAAGAACCGTCTTCGAAGAAAAAGAAGGCTTCTTTAGGTTCCCATGGAAAGAAAAAGAAACAAACGAGAATTACTTCGTATACATTGGTTGACGAAGATGAAAACACTGCTGGTGGAAACCAACAAAACCCACAAAACCCTTCAGTTGAAGAATAGACAACCAAAGACAACCTTATGATTATCATCGAAGATAGTACATCCAACGAAAATCAAGCTACTGCAAACTTTGATCCTGATATGTTCATTAATTTTGAGAACACTGAAGCGCTTACTGGTGAAGACGATCCTGTTTTTCAAGTCATCCAAAATCACATGCTTAACTTTAGGAGACCAACACCAGCCGAGGCGTCTCCAGAAATTACATGTCCTCCTGCTCTTATCACAACGCTAGATATGATTCAACATCCTAGCAAACCGGAGACAGAATTTCGGCTTCCTACTCCAAATCCCGCAATCTTTGTTGCACTTCAGCCATTTAACGAACTTGATATTGCAGCAAAAGCACTTGCTTCTCAAGTCGAAACTTCTCAAAATAATCTAAAGCAATTAGCTAAAGATATGGTTTATTACAAAGAAGCTTACGAGGCTAAGAAAAAATTTAGAGAAGAATTGCACGGCAAAGTGGTTGATCAGTTTCATATGTGCGAAGTAGCAAGGTCCGAACTCATAAAAGGTGCTCTCTGCATTAAGAATCAAATGCGAATCACACACATAGTTGAGACAGAATTTCTGACGAACTCTCATGATAAGGAAATGAATAAGCTCAAGACTGATCATGCTACTGAGTTGGCCACTGAAAAATCTAGTCCACTGCGCTACAAAAGTGAAAAAGGATTTCAAAGTGGAAAAAAATACTATTGTGGCTGCTGCCGAGGCTGAGCTTTCAAAAGACATGTTAACTGCCATTAACATCGGAAAAGAAGATGCAAACATTCTCCTTCTTCGAGAACTTCACGCTACTTACCCAAAAATCAAACTCGCGAGTTTTTGGAACGATATTCCTCTGGAGAAACGTCCAAGTACAGCTTTCGACCCTATTCCCAATTTGTCATCCGAAGATGAAGATGAAGAAGAAACATTCGAAGAAGAAGAATCATCTGATTAACTTTATCATATTTTTGTGTTTGTCAATTTAAAAAATCTTTTTTTGTATCTCAACAAACTAATCTAAATGACAAACGGTTTCTTTATTTTATCGATCACTTCATATTTTATTCGATGCTAAATTTTTCAAAAACAAAATAATTAAAAACTGTAAACTTACCACCTCAAATACTTTAACGAAATTGGTGAATATAATAGCTCTTCGAAAAATTTCTCAATATGTTGTTAAGCCTTGGTAGCTCTTCGAAAAATTATCTATGTGTTGTTAAGCCTTGGTAGCACTTCAAAAAATTCTCAGTGTGTTGTTAAGTGTCCACTTCGAAATAAAAATGTAATGTGATTATTAAACATGGTTGTTTCTTCGAAACGTATTATAAACACTTAAGAACATTCTACTCTTAACCAGTCTCAAAGATGATTAGTCTCTGATGATTTGTTAAGATAGCATTAAAAAATGTGTAAACAACCATTGGCCAAAAACGAACTTTATTAATAATATTGAATATGTACACGATGCCTCATTGAAACCTTCTTGGACCAACATGATATGAAAGAGTGCGCCATTCAAAAGCAAAAATTCCAAAATACAAAAAACATATCTACTCCCAGTAAAGCTTCAAGTGTTGAATATTCCATGGATGTTGAAGCATCCTCCCCTCAAAATCATAAAGACGATAGGACCCCGACTTTATTTTTTCAACAACCATATAAGGCGTTCCCAATTCGGAGCCATTTTCCTGAGGTTCTTTTCCGTTGTGTGCAAGAAAAAATTTCTCAACACCTTATCACCTTCGAATCATATATATTTCTCATTAGAGTTTGATAATGAATTACATTCAGATGAGCTCGAACTCTTTTTTCCTCAATCAGATCCAAATTCTCCCTTCGAACTTCATCATTAGACCTTTCAGAATATTGAGCTATTCTAAAATATGACATCGTAGATTATACGGGGTTGACTGCATCCGTTCCATATACTAAAGCAAAAAGAGTCTCCTTTGTATCCTCTCTAGGAGTTGTTCGATAATCCCAAAGTACCTCTTGCAAATAATTTGGCCATTTTCCTGCTACCCTCGTCGAATTCTTCTTCAAGCCATCTAAAATTGTTCTCTTTGTCACTTCCACTTGCTCATTGGATTGAGGATGAAATGGCGTCGAAAAACATTGTTGAATTCCTTTAAAAGTACAAAATGAAGTCATCTCACTATTATTAAACTGAGGGCCATTATCTGTTGTAATCCTTCGAGGTACTCCAAAACGACAACAGATACTGTTCACAATAAATTCTATCACGTCTTTTGCTTTTGTCCCTGATAGCGGTTCTGCCTCTGCTCACTTTGTAAAATAATCAACCGCTACAATTATCATCTGTCTTCCTCCAGAAGCCATCGGAAAAGGTCCCACCAGATCAATCCCCCATCTATCAAATGGTATTGCGTCAGATATAGACATAAGCGGTACTGCTGGTCTATGAAGCATTGGAAAATCTCTGACAAGTATCACAGCTTCAAACTAAATTCTTAGCATCGTTCATGATTGTAGACCAATAGAACCCTGCAAGTAAAACTCGACGTGAGAGAGCTTTGAACCCGCAATAAGCTGACCCTTCACCATCACGCAACTCTGATAATACTTCTTGTGATTCTTGTTTGCTTAAACATCGTAACAATGGCATGCTCAATGCCTTTTTATACAATATTCCATCCAGTACTATACATCCGAAGGCTTTCCTTCTCAACACTATACATCCAAAGGCTTTACTTCTCAACTTTTTTGCCAATTGCGAATCATCTGGTAGTATTCCTTGAGTAAAAAAACTAAGAATATCTGATCGCCAATCGCCTCAGATTTCATCAGTCGTAAAAAATTCCTCTATACATTCACATTGGTTAGATTGAGTAGCAATTGAAGAATTTTCTTGTAGAAAAATCCAAGGATATTCTTCCTTGTAAGCAATGTTTGCTAAAATCAGCCACCATGGTACTCCATCGCCTAATATATTCTATAAAAACATTGTCAAACATAAGCATTAAATTCTGAAGTTCCCGAAGATATAAAATCAAACGATTCTTTCTTGCTTCGGAAAATCCAGATACCTGATTTGCTAACAATTGAGACTCCGTTTCCAAGCGCACTGAAGTTGCCCCACAATTGTTTTCCAATTTTAAACCTGCCAAAGTAGCTTCGTATTCAGCTTCATTATTCGAAGCATGAAAACCAAATTTAATAGATTGAATCATTGTGTCTCCCGTTGGAGCTATTAACTGAACCCTAACACTGCACCCCGAAACACAAGATCCTCCATCTGTTCGGACAACCCACCTCGAATCAGCTGGAATGACTTTTTTATTTTCTTTCTCATCCGATCGGCTTGAATGGAATTCAACAAAAACTTCTGCCAATTCTTGCGCCTTTATTGTTGTTCGAGGTGTAAACAAAATATCATAGTCTCCCAACTCCACTGAACATATGGTCATTCTCCCTAAAATATCAGGTCGTTGTAAAACATTTTTTAAAGAGAATGAAGTTCGGACTTCAATAGTATGAGCTTGAAAATATGGACGCATCTTCCTAGCAGCAATCACCAACGCTAATGCCAATTTTTCTAATTTCATATATCTCTTTTTTCTACTGCCACCAAAATTTTACAAATGGAATACACCGGATTCAGAATTCTTGAATCCTCACTAATTAACAATGCACTCAGTGCAAAATCCGATACTGCGATGTACAAAAATAGTTTCTCCCCATTCTGAGGCTTCGACAAAATCTCTGGTGATGACAACAAATTTTTAATATTTGTGAAAGCTGCTTCACATTCCGATGTCAACTCAAACCTGCTGGGTCCTCACAAAACTTGAAAGAAAGGAAAACATTTGTCAGAAAATCTTGAAATAAATCGATTAAGTGTTGCTAACCTTCTGGTCAGAATTTACACTTCTTTGATAGACCGAGGAAAAGCTTTTAATTGTTCTGGGTCAGCTTCTACTCCTTTTACACTGATGACAAAACCCAAAAACTTCACAAATCCAACTCTGAAGGTGCACTTCTCATGATTTAATTTCAACCGGATTGCCCTTAAATTCAGAAAAGCTTCCTCTAAATCATCAATATGCACTTTATCCTTTGAGCTTTTTACTACCATATAATCTATATATACCTCCATATTTCTTTCGATTTGAGTAGCAAAAGCTTTATTCATCAATCTCTGATAAGTGGCTCCAGCATTTTTCAAACCGAAGGGCATTTCCCTATACTAGTGCAAGCCCCTATCAGTTATAAAAGTTGTGCATTCTTGATCTTTTGGATCCATTTGGATCTGGTTATATCCTGCAAAAGCATCCATAAAAGTTAAAATTTTGTTTCCTGAAGTAAAATCAATCAACTGATTTATTCGAGGAACATGAAATGGATCTTTGGGACAAGCTCTATTCAAATCTGTAAAATCCACACACGTTCTGCACTTCCCATTCTTTTTTTTTAACTATTACCAAATTTTCCGTCCACAAAGGATACTATGACTCCCTTATGTGTCCGACCTTAGATAATCGATCCACTTCAGCAACAATTTCTTCTGCTTTTTCCGAGGAAAACGCTCTTTTTTATGAATAACCGGCTTAGCCTTCAGATCTATAGCTAAGCTATGACAAATTATCTCAATGGGTACTCCTGTTACATCTTTTGTCTTCCAAGCGAAGACATCCAAATTTTGGTATAAAAAATCAAGCAATCGTTGACGTAGAAAATGGGTCAATAAAATTCCAATTCGAAGTACCTTCCCTTCCAAACAAATAAACTCCTCTATCTTTTCGCTCATTGTTAAAGACCATGAGGTTTCCCTCGGATTGACAACCCTTTCTTCCAAATCCGTGGGTACCCCTTCTAACTGCTATTCACGCATTAAATCTCCATTACCGGACCCTCGGATCCGAAGTGCAGTGGCATAACATTCCCTCGCAACCTTCTTATCGTTTCGAACGATCCCAACTCTATCTCTAACCACATATTTAAAACACTGATAAACTGTACAAACAACCCCATACATTCTTGAAATCCATGATCTTCCAAAAATAGAATTATAGCTTATGGGAAAGTCCACCACCATAAAAAGTACTTGAATTTTTTTATTAAATGGTCCTTTTCCAAAACTCACCTCACCCTCGAAATCTCCAACAACACGAGCTGTTACACCCATGAATCCAATAATTGTTCGATCCGATTGAGAAATCCGAGGTGTATTTGTCATTCTATCATAGGTGGATTTAAAAAGGACATTAGCAGAACTGCCAGTGTCAATTAGAACACATCGAATTTCGACGCCATCCACCTCGGCTCCAATCACCACAACATCTTCATGTTGTCCTGCAGTATCTCGCAGATCATCTTCATCAAACAAAATGAAGGGACTATCTTTCTTTCCATACAAGTGTGTGAACATCATCCCTTCAATTTGAGTTGTCAAGTTGACAACATGCCTCTTCCTTGAACTATCCGAATTACCAGTCATCGAATCACCTCTGAAATAGCTAACGGTTTAAAAAACTTGCACAACTCCCGCACACGTCCCTTTCTCTAGGCTCCTCGACTGTCATCAGAAGCAATCCATTTGGATCTTTTTCAACATACTCTGAAGAAGCATCAAAAGGCTCGGCCTGTGAATCCAAAATCATCAAATTCTCAGCTGGCGGTGCAGCCATTGAAATTGATGCATAATTGTTTTTTGATGCGATCTCTTGCGACTTCACATAAGTCAGGAGCTTCCCATTTTCAACCAAAAATTGAATCGTTTTCTTCAAAGCAGTGCAGTCATTTGTATCATGCCCAATATCCTCATGATATTAGCAAAACTTGTTATTCCTCTCCTCCCTTGGCCTGCTAATTGGGGTTGGTTTCCTAAAATTTACGAAGCTCTTGGTTTTATCCCAAATCACAGAAACATTATCTATCAGATCAGCATAGTATTATGGTTTGACCCATGTATCTGGTCTAGGCATGTTGTAATTGTTAGACAGAGTGTGATTTGAATAAACACCACTCTGAGGAGGCAAATTGTTGTTCTTTTTCCTCGAGTGCTGATTACCATTCGAAGGTTACCCCTGATTATTGGTTGTCTATCCCGAATTCTTCGGAGTGCTGACTGGTCTGCCTCAGACTCTAGTCGACTCCTTCACTTTAATCTGATCCTCAACTTGAGCCATCAAAGCTCCAAAACTTAAGGCTCTTCTCTTCGTCGTCTCATTAATTAGATTCCCTGACAATAACCCTTGGCGAAAAGGTGTCATCGCCACATTTTCCTCACAGTTTCCCAAACTAGCCTTGGTCAAAACAAATCTCTTTGTATAATCCTTCAACTTTTCCCCAGGTACCTGCTTGCACCGAATAATAGTATCACCATTTGCTCTCATCTCTTTGCTTCCCACAAACTTCCTTTGAAATGCAATATAAAAATATCTAAAATTTGAAATGGACCCCCTCAGAATCCGATTGTACCACTTAAGCGTTGTTCCCTTAAAAGTCTGTAAAAATGCACGACACACCAGCCGGTCGTCATCTTCGAAGTTCATCATATAATTTTTGAATTGTTCGATTTGATCATTGGGATCCTGCATCCCATCGAACTTCTCCACCTTCGAAATGTCAAAACACTTCGAAAGCGTCATGGAACGAATTTGACTCATCAACGGATAATTTCTCCAGTCGACACCTTGAACGAACTGATCATCCGTTCCTATTGTAACATATAGATTTCGATCAGTTTAAGCATATTGATTCAAAGTGTTGTCTTCGAACCATGTATAATGAGGAACATTATCCCTTTTAAATTTACTCTCCTTCTTATATTTCCTCGACTCATCTCTGTCTGATTCCTCTTTCAAAGAACCTATGTATCATTTAAAGCCCGAAGTTGAAATTTCTACCTCCTCGACACTAGAGGTCACATACTTCTTCTTATCTTCTTTCTCCTTACGATACGAATATCGTTCTTTTAGATACACAAAACAGGCTTTTTTGTGCTCAGATTTAACTCGTCGCTCATCAAAAGATCAATCTAACTGACCTTCCATCTCAGTCTTTTCTATTTCATGTCTAACCTCAAATATAAGCTTTACCGAGTGTATCTCTTGTTCCCTTAGTTCATACATCTTGTCCAAAAGCTGGTTCATTCGAACCTCAATATCAGATTGAGCCTGAATCAGGGATGATCCACCAGTTCTGTTTTTATCCCTTTGCAAATCATCTTTTAAAGTTTCTATTGCTGATCGAAGCGTAGGATTGTTATCAGGATTCATCGTATTAATTTTGAACAGAAAATACAACTAGATTGTATCAATTTCGAACAGAATAAGCCACTGATTTTTCTTATTCAGTCCCCAGTGAAGTCCCCAATTTGATGAGTTAATATTTCACCTTAGTAAATTGTTAAGAGAGAAATCTAGAGAGAGAAAGAGCTACAAAGTTTTTAGAGAGAGAAAGTTCAAGTACAAATGAGTTCCAAAGAAAAAGTGTTCAACCTTTGTATTAGAGTAGCCTTGCCCTTTATATAGAGGAGCTAAGACTTAGTCTCAAACTGAAATATGTTACAAAAAGGACTAATTGTTGTTTATTCCGTAACAATTATTCATAGTTACAAATACTCTCTAAAACTTACATCATTAAAATTTAAGGACAAAACTTACAATACTCATAATTAAATCCTTAAATTTACAATTTAATCCTCAAAATCCTATTTCCATATCAAATGCAACGTAAGAAATGAAAGATCTTCATCAAGCCAAATGATGTGAATAAACACCATAAAATTAAATTTTAAAACAATAATTTTAAAATAGAAAGGATAAAGTTTTTCTCTATAGTAAAATATAATAGTTTTAAAAAATACTTTTTTTTATCTTCGACACGTAAGATAATCTTAAAAACCCATTTGAAAATGATAAAACCTAACAAAATTATTTTATTTTTAAATTACCTTTAATTAGTTATGTTAGATCTATATTATAAAGATATTTTTATCTTTTTTATAAAAATAAAAATTCTAAATTTTTATTTCACTAAATAAATTGTTTTTTACATTTATTTGTTTGATAGTATTTAGCCAAAAAATTGTTTTATTCATATTTTATAGGTTCATCTTCTTTAATTTTTTAATTCAGAATAGTTTTTATTTTCGTTTCAAATGAATATATCTTGAAACTTAAACGTCCAAAAATCGTTAGGGTCCATCATTTTTTCGTATTAAAAATGCATAGAATTGGGATATTGTGTATATTTTGATAAATATTTTTATATTGACAAAACCATATATTATTCATTTTTAAATTGTTAAATATATAAATTTTATTGATATACCTTACTCGTTTATTATATAAACTATATTAGGTTCTTTTAAATGAGAGTGTAACAAATAAGATATAAGATTTACTTTTGTATGCATGTTTGATGTGTTTAACTTGAGTTTATTTGAAACGAGAGTGTAGAAAAGAAGAGTTATTATTTGATACATTTTCAATGTTTTTTAACTTGATTACCATCGATAAATGAAATAAAACCTAAAATGTATATTAGGTTAGACAAACACTTATGTTGCTTTTACATAATTTACAAAGTGAATAATTCATATGACCATTTCTCTAGAAATTTATGGACGTACATGTCACACCACCTACATGGTCTCTATCTAGGCGAGTCATGCATGAAAGAGATTTAGGGGCTGATAGTTAAGTCCCAATTGTTGTGAGTATATGTTGGTCTTTACGCAAGACTACCTCACTGTCTCAAATGCGAGAAACTTTTGCATGATGTAGTTGTTGCGTTCACACATACCATACTTATATTTAACTGTTTTTTATTGTTGAATGGTTTTAGTTAAGTATTCTATTAAAAAGTCAAGTACGGTCCCTACGGAAGACTGGATTGTTTTTAAGTATGACTGTGAACCAACATTATGTTGGCTTAAAGAGTTTCTCTTCATACGTAATAAATAGCGCATTGACACCTACCATCTTTACTTAAGATTACAAAGGGCCAATTCATATGAATTCCTATTAGAATTTAAAACTTGCTAAAATTTAGTAATTTATGTCAAAAATACTGTAATTAAGTTAAATGTTGTATTAAGTAATCTTAGGTTCTAGTTATATTTTTCACGTGAATAAATTTTAGATTGTAAAATTATTTTATTTAATGGGATCATGGTATGTTTTTTTCATTAATAATACTAGGATATCTAACATACTATGGTAGTGGGCTACTATTTTTTTTATTCTGAAATTTAAGTCGAGTATAAAAGAGCTACATTAAAAGTATTAAGATCCAACCACATAAATGATGATAATTTGTAGGATATTCTTTAAGTATATCATGAAAGGTTTTCAAAATATATAATTAAGATACTTTTAAATTTCATTCGCGAAAATTCAGATTTTTTTGCTTCAATATTTTTCAAAGTTAGTTTAACCTCAAAAGAGTAGAGATTAAGATTTCAATGTCAAAATTCATATTTGTAGTTCTTGAATTTCTAGAGTGTTTCAATTTAGTTTAATTTGAAAATGGTGGAGATTAAGACTTCATTATAGATAAGAGAGATGGTGAAATTTCCAATAAAGTCAAATATAAATCTATTACAAGGTCACATATAAAGTTTCTTTTCTATTTTTTTCATAATAGAGTCGTTATTAACTTTATGCTTTAGTTATTCATGTCGCATTAAGTTATGATGAGATTCTTTATATGTTATCAATGTGAAAATTAAACAATAAATGAGAAAATAATAATTGAGTTCTTAACATTATAATTAAGGACAAAATTGAACAATATAAAAGTTTATATAATTCTCTAAAGAAAACACAAGCATGAATGATAATTAAATTGCATAAAGTTTGAGATCTTAAGAAGGCTTAGAAACGTTGAACATTGGTCGACCAATATGACCCGTAATGTGGCACAGTGGCCACCATGGTGGCGCCAGTGGCTAGTAATGTGGCACTAGTGGCCAGCAATTTGGCACCTATGGCTGGCCAATCTGGCGCCTGTGGCCAGCAATGTGACACCGCTTGCCGACCAATGTGGCACCAGTTTTCCAGCAATATGGGATGAGTTATAGGTTTTAATAAATTTTTCACGGGTACCCAATGTTGTAGAAAAATATAACAAAGCGTAACAAGTAGAGGTATTATTGTTTTAATACGGAAAAAAATACAATTCTTCAGACTATAAGCTTGTTTATACCCTTTTTGGTCACATTAAATGACTAATCAATACATATCTTATTTAGTGCGAGACTGACATTTATGGGAAACCCTAATTCTTCGTTCATTATTTCAGTCTCTTTTCATAGGTATCATTGACAAACACGACTAGCATTCTTTTAAAGGTTTGGGATAACTTAATATATACCATGAAACTTTTGGGATACTCGGCCAAGAAAGTTCATTTTATGTCATTTAGACTAGTATACGTTTCAATATATATTTAATTTTTAGAGATCTTTTATGGGCTAATATAACCAACCATTAAAAATTTTCTTCACAATATATATTTAATTATCACAAATGAAGTTATGGTAAAATATTTTTAATATAGTGGTCATTCACGTGTTATAGAAGTTTCAAAATCAAGTGTTTAGCGCATTTACACCTACCGTCTTCGCTAATGATTATAATTAATTTTGAAATAAAATTATAAATATTTATGTATCATACACTAAAATAAATCAAAATTATATGACAAATAAGTACACTTTTACCACAAAAAGTCATGTTATATCTCTTCAAATGAAGTGGGCAAGTTAGTTGATCAAGTTCATAGATATTCTTGACTATTCTGATTGTTCATATGTGTGTTAGGTATATCAAATAGAAAGAGATCAAGTAAACACTTGAAGTACACAAAGTCTATTTGAAGTCTTATAACAAAATTTGGAAGTTATATGGAATACATTCCGATACATATAAGTATACATATACATATACATTTTGTCAAATATATATATTTTGGTCATATTATGCACAAATTTCAATATATATTAAGTTTATTGACAAGTTCAAATCCTTTAAGCCAGAAGTAAGGTACCACTTCAATAACAAAATTTAGTAAGTTATATCTGACTTCAGTGATGGTCATAGTTCATTAAACAATTTCATGATCCATTTTGTTTAATTCTAAATTACAAACTTTACCTCCTTAATTCAATACATTCATTACAGTATTTTTTTGTATTTTTACAATATTTGTAAATTTTTAGAATTGAATAATATAAAAATATTTACATTTGAGACAATATAGTAATTCATTGAGGATTTTTAGTTTGGATGAGAGTAACGAGTAAACAACAATCTTCATTATGGGGAATAATAAAAAATTTCTTGGTAAAATTTAAATGATAAAGATTTAGTCATTCATTACCAATTATCTAATTACTTTTTTTTCTAAAAATCAACGTTTAACCCCCCCCCCCCCCCTCAATAATAAGAACTTGTATTTGTTCATGAAAGATAAACTCAGTAATTGTGCAAAACTAAAGTCAATATAGCCATTTATAGAGATCTATTAAAAGGGAGAGATTGAATATTATGCATTTAATTTATGTAGTAATAAAACATTAACTTTCTTTATGTATAATAAAAGAATTTAACTTAAGATTCTGCAACACCATGAATAGTTTTATAAGAACACTGAAAAAAATGTGTATTATATATACGTAAAATATTCGATTAAAAACTCTAGTAGAACATTAAGATTTTTTATAATATAATTAACAAATTTAGTTTTGGTTTTTGTGACGTTGTAAAGAGATCTACAAGAAAATTAATAGTTTTTGTGATACAAATGAATAATTCAGATTAAACTTCTGTAATATTACATATAATTCAAACTCTTAATTGTGGATTATTATGACAATAGTGAATTTTGTTATAAAGTGATTCAGTTTTATCGGGTATATAAAACAAATAGACTAGTAGGTTGCAAACCCATGTTTGTATCATACCTAACTCGAAATATAACTAAATAAGATATACATAAAATATCATATCAATCAAGCTTAACTTGATATGAAAATATTGACCTTTGGGTTAACCTTTATTTCATACAAACGAATAGTTCTTTCAAGACAATCATAACATAAATTGCACCATTTATTGTTTTACTTTGGTAAATGAATATTAAGATCATGTATTTTTCTCATATAGTACTACTGCAAATACTTGATATATTTTGTTCATTAACAATAAAAGTTTTAACCCTATGGAAGATTAACGTGTTTGTATTGATTAATATTTTAATAAATTCAAATTCATTTATGATATTAAAGAAGTTAATCACTAATGATGTCATAATTTGTAAAAGTTATAATCTCATTTGGTTTAGAGGTAAACAGTAAAATATTGTGGACTTCACAAATTCAATGCTAGTGGATTAAAATTTAAATTCTTATGTAAATGATATATTCTTAACCATAAGGTATATAAATTTGTTTCATGCCACCATAGAATTGTTGTTTGAAGCAATTCGATAAATAAAAATAGGTGGAGCGCCTTACATGTTAGGAACTCATATTAATCAGGTTTATGTGTTTAAAATAAAAGGCATATATTAAGAACATGTTACACTTTTGTGGTAGGGGAACCATAAGTTTCTAAATCTTAAATGATAAAAGTCATCTTATTTGGAAGGTTTTAAGACTAATTTTGGAATTAATAATAGACAAAGAAATTTTATGTATGCTCACTTTTGTTTAGGATAAGGTATAACATTAATGAAAATCATTTTAAGTAAATATTTAAGTATTTCGAAGAAGGGCTGTTGTACATTAAGACATCGGTCCTCCAGTATAGGTAAGAACAAAGTATCATAAGATGACATAAAGTAAGTCGAGTAATAAATGAGACCATTTAACGTCATTGCTTTATGGATTAAAAAATGTTGGAAAAATGTGTAATTTTGATCTCTTTTTATAAGAGTAAAATAAATCATTAAATAACATCTAAATACTTAAAAGAAATTCAGTTTCTTACATTTAATATGTGAAAATTAGAATAAACTAAATATAATGATTAATTTCTCAGTTTATATTTTTCCCTACTAGGATATTGATGTTTGAGGTCTTTCATGAGCACATTATTCATGTGGGTGTCTTTCTCTTCAGAGGGTATTTAGATTCATTGGGAGTGTTATTTTAATTTTAGTTTAGTTTTTAGTTTTTAGTTCAGTTTTTTCAAATTGTATTATTGTTTCATTGTATGCATAATTTATTTGAATAACACAATAGTTAATTTTGCTCTTATTCTTTGAATTTAAACGATCTCAATTCACTGCAGTAGGATCAATTTTGAAGTGGACATGTATTGGTTACAAGGTCGTGTCGCTTTTATGCTACACTAAGAAGTCAAAGTTCATTTAGATGCTAGTTGACATTGTAATTTTTGTAAGAACAATTGGGCAGATAAGTCGTGATATGCCCTCTCTAGTTCAATATTAACTATCATCTGGAATGATGATGCAAGTTTTGGTTATCTTTAAAACAATAATGATATATAATACAAAACAATTTGAGTACACCTGAGTATATGTGATGATCCAAGTGAGAAATTGTAAGGATAACTGAATAACAATATAGAGTACATGTGATGATCCAATGGAGATATTGTAATGATATCCCAAATAACAACATAGAACTTACAAAGCCTTAGATCATCACATAAATTACAAAGGCTTCTAATTCAATTAAGTGAATTTCACTCACTTAATGAAAATAGAAGTCTAAACCTAATTTTAAGACTTACATTAATTATTTTCTCTCACAATATTTTTCTCTCTTTACCCAAAAAAATCTAAACAATGTTTTGAGAGCCATACAATACCTTAATAAGCCATTACATTTTTCTTTTAAAAATAACTAAGAAGTAATTTACATCCCGTGGGAAGATCCATAGCCATTGCATTTTTCTACCCTACCAAATCGCCCGATTACCGAACTCGTCATTCTAACCGTTGAGGAAGGAACATATCCAGTTGTAGTGATGAGAGAAGAGTCTTCAACAAACTACACAGAAGAACTCTTGGTTATTAGACATCTGGTAGACGTCTTGAGAAAACCTTCGTCGGTTGGTTTTTTTACCTAAAAGAGGAGACAATTTGGGTGCATTTCATAAAGCCATCATCTCTATCATCAAGATGACTCCAATCAGAAGACGATATTTAATTTTTCTTGGAAAACAATATTATACTCCCATTGGCCACTCGACACAGAGATAAAAAGATTTCACCTTAAAGAGGTGGTTTTGAGGGCTAAGCGCTCGAGGGGATTATCTGAAAATTGATCGTTAAGCATGAGTAAACGTAATTATTGTATGTAGTAAATGGCCCGACGATCTATCTAGTAGTCTCGCCGAATACCCATTTTATTTTGGTGAAACTCTCACTAGGCCCACAATGGCATATGAAATTCCAGTAGCGAATCCCCCAAGTCAACTCGCATGTCATGGGTATGCCAAATTATGGTTACTCTAGATGGACGAATCACAAAACCAGGTACAATCTCATCGTGTCCCTATTAGCACTAGAGATATTGGTATGAGATTTACCCTGCAAGTTTAATAAATATGAGATGGATAAGTAAGCTGGGATAAGAGACCTCAAGCATCATATTGAACAATTTTAAAAAGAGATGCTAAAGTTCGGTGGTAAGGATAGACTGATTTTCAAATTTATTTTGATTTATTTTTGAGGTAGTGTATTAATATGATTTAATCAGTTGTCGCGAGTTCAACTCACAGTTTTAAAGCACTATGGAAAACAATAAAAAAATCAGTTCATGTGGAGCAAGGTAATCCAGGAGTGTGATGAATATATCATCCACAATGAAGCCTAACAAGAGCATGTGAGATTACACATAAAATTATTAAAATGAAGAAAGTATTGGAAAATTACCATGATATTATAAAGTGAAAAGATCTAACCTTTGACCAAGTCTTAGTTGAAGTCACATATCAAAACAAAATTTAAAAAAACAATGTGTATGAGGATGGTGAGAATACCTAAATAATATCCTTTATACCACCTAAACTATGTACCAATCGATTGCTTTCAATTTTCTCTAGTCTAAAACCCAGCAACCTCCTAAGAAATCACTACAATGATACCAAACGAAAACAACCGAAATGATAATAGAAGACCCACAAAGGGCCCACATTTTTTACCCACTAGGGGTTTTAAAAAATCCAATATACAAAACTCAATGAGAGTATAACAAGGATATATGACCAAGCCAATGATGTTGTCTGATTTCAAAATCCATAAAAAATGTATAATATGAGATAACAAAGAAATGTGATTACAGTCTGCAGGTACCACAATGATAACGGTCATCGCACAAGCAAATGTAATGCCTTGAAATATGAAATCTAGAGAGTCGTCGGTGAAGACCCGCATCCTCTTTCTTAATCAGCTTAACATGTAATGCCAAGGGTTGACACCCCCCCCCCCCCCCCGCCTCCCGCGACAAACAACACCCCAAACTGTGAAGTCCATGGTGGTAGAAATCTTAACTACATATGAAACCTAAAACAAATAATTGGATCTGATTGAAACATACAGCTAGTATGTAGTGTCACTAGAAAATACATTCTTAATAGATTAATAAATTATTCTCAAAATCGACATATCATCGTTATTAAATTTCACCAAATAAGAAAAGAGTCAACTGACTTTTACAGAAATCCGTACTCATCAATAAACTTCAATAGTTAGGTCTTGAATGGGTAGTAGGTCCCAAAAAAGATAGAATAGTCTTAATTTTGGAGATGGATGCGGTAAAATTCAGAATTATAAAGATTGGTACATGCATCTCGACCAATATCCTATTTAAGAAGAGTTATAATCAGATATGAGGCACAACACCACTAGTTTCTTCAGAAGAGTATTGACTAGTCTCATTGGATATGAAACCTCGAATCTTGGTGAACTAAAATTGAATGTCATTATGAGATAATGGGAGTGCATACATAAAGTGTAATGTTTCTTTATGGTAATAGATGGTATTTCCTCATAAAATGATATCTTCAGACAAAAATGTTGTTCAACTAGAAGCATCCTATTGTATTTAATATGCATCAATGTATGCATTATGTAGTAAATGAAATGATCAGTTTGATTCATCAAAGTCAATGCGTAAATATAGAATATTATGCTATTATTTTTGTTCTTACCAAATTTCTATTACCCTAGAGCCCCCGTAATTGTATACGATGTGGATGATTATATGGAGACCCCGTATAGTAGAACTAACGGAAGCAGTAAAAAGTAACATTTGGAACAAGACAAATAGTTTGCATTAATTATGACCAACAATAGGCCATTCAAACATATTTACTAACCATTTTATCCAAGAACTTGGATGTTTTTTCGTACTCTACACATGATGTAACATGAGTACCCCATTTTGATTGTGTGTTATGAGTTGTCAATAAACAATAATAAATCAAAGATGTCGATCCTTCTCTCATGAGAAATGAAAAAAAATCATAGTCAAAGTCAACCGACTAAGCTAAATGAAACACATTGGGAAACTCTTTATCGTTCATGGACTACAAACTCAATTTGAGTATTTTAAAAATAGAAAATGATAATTATGCGTGGAATTCACCGATTACAACCAAATATGCCTGATGGATCAATTATGGGTCCCACATATTGCTCAATTGTTGGACCCACTCCCATTAATAAAATGTTTTCATTTATGGATACTTATTTAGGGTACAATCAGACTGGAATGCATAGGGATGACGATAAACACACAACTTTCATGATTGAACAAGTATTTAACTACTATAAGGTAATAGTTTTGGTATAAAAATGGAAGTTCAACTTATTATCGAATGGTAAATAAGATGCTCTATAATCAAATAAAAAACAACGTACAACTATATACCAACCTTGAGGAAAATTTCAAAACCTTAAGGGAAGTCATCTTGAAGCTGAATCTAGAAAGATGCACATTTGGAATCTGTTTTGAAATTTTGTAGTTCACATAGTCAGCAAGACGGGTATCAAAATAGACCTCGAGCAATTATCCAATCTATCAGTTACAGAGTCGCCGTGAAACATCAATGTAGTTTTGATCGTGACAATAAGGTAAGTTGCTTTAAATTGACTCATCTCTTGATCATCTAACAAATGCCTTAATTTTTCCAAATCTCAAACGAAGTCGCACAATTTAACTGAAACTCAGAATGCAATGAAGCCTTCAAAAAAATCAAAAATCACTTGACTTCTCCTGATATTTTGACGCGATCAAACTCATATAAAACTCTCTACTTATATTTAATAGTTTCTGATCATATTGTTAATACAATCCTAGGCAGGGAAGAAATAGCCTCTTGTAATGGAATTTACTTTGTTAATTAATCCATACTCGGTTCCATAGCACAATACTTAATAGTGGAGAAGTTAGAACGGACTATTGTGGTGGCTATTAGAAAAATGAGACATATAATGATTATTAGACACTCTTTTCCACTGTGAAACATTCTCCAAAATCCTGATATATTTGAAATAATTATGCGATTATCAGTGAAACTTGAAGATTTTGACATAATATTCAATTAAAAACTATCATCAAGGCTCAATATCTATCTTACTTCCTCACTGTATTCAACGATGAAATGTCAGCTCCTTCAGAGAATAATCTCGAACCCATGTGGACCGAACTAATGGGGGCTCAAACAACCAGGTCTTTGGTACATGCATAACTAAAATATCTAATGTCCCCTATATGAGACTTTTTGTGCACATTAATTAAATTTGGATTCCATGTCTTGAACAATGAGGTTAAATATAAAGCAGCAACAATAGGGATCCGACTCTCCCATATACATGGAGCTCAACGTGTCAAACTTCTCATTGCTTTACAGTTGGTAGTCAACCATGTTCGAGGGTAAGCTAAAGAAAATGAACAACATCTACATCCTACATCTAAAGGAACTACATATTGAAACCTCAAAGTTTGAACATATCTAGTACGGACAAGAACATCGATCATAAAATACGGTATTTGATGCCCTCACCTCTTTAGAAGTATCAAATATATTTTTAGGAGGTATTACTAGAGAATTTAACCATTTTCTAGTATAAATCGCTCAAGATTTTTAAAATAGTGTTAGAAGTCATAGTTAGTGACAAATCGTCGAACTGGAAAACTACAATGAGGTGAGACCGTTGGACAATTAGGGCTTGAGCATAGTAGGAAATTTCCCAAAGACATATGGGGGTCTACAATACCTATTGGTGGCAGTATACTATGTCTCCAAATGAACATAGACATAACTGTTGGCAACGATAAGGGAAAAAAGGTCATTAAATACCTCATGATAAATATTTGTTGTATGTACAAAGTCTCATGAGTCACTAACAGGTGAAAATTCCAAAACTTAGAGCTCGTATTATTATGATGAACGTAAAGAATCTAACATAACTTCTTAATATTACTCTATATTCAACCAAACAGGAAAGTTGAACTAAAAAAAATGGATAATCTTAGATAGTATACAATATGTTTTCCTAGGACAGAGAAGTGGTTATATACAATTCAATAAATTTTATGGTCATACTGAACCACCTTAAGAAGCACAACATGGGATACTTCTTTTTATTTAGTATAAAGATTTTAAGTTTTCATGCCATTATAAAATTTCCATTTACTTTTAGAAACACCAACCATAATAAGGGCATGAACAAAGACACTCGCATGACTAAACTAGACTTCATAGACGAAAACTGAATCCAAACCTACCTCTATATGAAGCATTACTAAATGATGATGCAAAACATGTACAATTCTATTATTAATTTTTTATAATTGAAAATTTGGGGATCAAAGATTAAGAATGAGCTTCCTTTATATAAAATACAAAGCCATTCGAAAGCTAGGGACAAAGGATCCTACATAGTAATTTACAAGTTAATAAATACATAAATGAATCATTTACCACACTTTTTGAACGTAGAACATATGAAGCCTTACATATTTTGAAGAGTATATGTTCTCATTAAATTTTACAAATGTTCACTTATTCTTTGTGTAATATTTTTATAAATCAGGGGGTACTCTTTTTACTTTCGTCACACGGATAAGTTTTTAACTAGACACTTTATTGTTATAAGTTTGTCATATTAACTTGAGTGTTATGATGTTTATGTATTGGAAATTTGTGTGTGCATAAGATTCTGAGGCAGAGAATCAATGTGTAAAATGAACTCTAAAGTAGAGTATCCGATGTGCATAGGATTTCGAGCCTGAACACCAATATGCAAAGTGCATCATGAGTCATAGGACCAATGTAGAAATTGGCTTCCAATCCAAAGCACGAATGTAGAAATTGGCTTCCAATCCCAACAACACCTGTTAAATTTGTCTTTAATCCTTCTAAAATAGACCTGTTAGTACCTTCCACCTGGACATTTGCTTGAGGATGAAACGGTGTTGAAAAAACTGTATAATTCCCCTCGAATTACAAAAAGAAGTCATTTCTCTGTTATTAAACTGAGTTTCATTGTCCGTAGTAATCTTCCGAGGAACCCTAAATCGACAACAAATATTAGACATAATGAATTTGATTACATTTTTAGCTCTCGTCCCAGACAATGGTTCGACCTTAGCCCACTTTGAAAAATACTCTACTGCCATGATAATCGTTTGTCGTCCTCCCAAAGCCACATGCAATGGTCCCACTATATATATATATCCCCCATCTATAAAAAAACCGTTTCGGAAATTAAGATTAGTGGTAATGTCGGTTTATGAATAAAATTTGAAATCTTTGACAAGTATCGTAGCTTCGTACTAAATTTTTAGCATCATTCATTATTGAAGGCATATAGTACCCTTCCAATAAAACTCTTCTTCTCAAAGCCTTAAAACCACAATGAGAAAATCCCTCCTCATCATGTAGTTCAGATAAAACTTCTTGAGACTCGTATATCCACGACCTACTCAGAGACTTCTTATATAACACTTTATCTAATATTGTATATCCATGAGCTCTAAACCTCAGCCTTTGAGCTAACTTTGTGTAAGAAGGCAATGTCCCTTTAAATAAAAATTTTATTAAGTCAAATCTCTAATCATCTCGATCTTTTTCTGTGGTGACAAACACTTCCTCAGAATATTTGGATGAACTATCTTGTAACAATATCCAGGGATACTCCTCTGTATATACAATATTTTCTAAATAATCAGCAACTTCATTTTCCTCTCGACTAATATGCTCAACAATCACCTCGTCAAATAAAAGAGTTAATTCTCGAAGCTCACACAAATATATTACAAGTTTGTCATTTTTGGCTTCGGATACCCTCGACATGTGATTCGCTACCAACTGTGAATCTATTTCCAAACGAACTTTCTTTACCCCATACTTGCAAGCCTGAAACTAACTAAGGCAATCTCATATTCTGCTTCATTATTTGATGCACTAAATCCAAACTGAAGGTGCAAAAAATTGTACTCCCACAGTTGATCCCAAGATATTGAGCCTCCATTAGTTCGAACCACCCATATTTTTCTTTTGTAATAAATCCCAGTCACTATCCTCATTGGAACGACTCGAATAAAACTCAACCAAAATATACGCTCGAGTTTGAGCCTTACTATCTGTTTGAGAAGTGGTGAGGATAATAATCGCCTGAGGGTAGGCTGGTAATTTCAGTTGGTGTTTTATGGTGGTATGTAAGTGTTTAAATGGTGGTGTGTGGGTGTTTTAAGTGTTTAGAGAGTAGAGAGATAATTAAGCAGCTTGGTAGCAGTTAATTTTTTATTACCCATAGTTAATGCGGGTGGTTGGGTATTTATAGTGTGATGTTTGGGCCCTTGTGGGCTTTCGGATCATATTTAATGGACCCGGGTCATGTTCAAAGACCCATGAGCTCTAAGTAGGAGAGCAAGTAGCTTAGTCAAGAAGTGTTTAGGTTTTTTAGTACTTTTGTCATAGTGCGAACAGTCTTATGGTCATAGTGTTCGAAGTGATCTGTCCGGTCCATGTGACATGTCCGATCTATCCGGTCCGGAGGCTTTGGACTGAGCTGTCCCTGTCCAGGGAGCATGCTGAATTTGGACTCATCAGGAGCCCCTTTTTTAGGTGTTTGAGCAAGTATTCTTGTCAGATACATGAAAAACAGTCCGATGTTAGAAGTAGTTTTCCATCCGGACAGGTTTATAGGGTTACCCGGACAGATAAAGCTTCACGAATTCAAAACGGTTTTTGCCAGAGTTCGTGAGACACGTGTCGCTCTCTGATTGGTGACTCCAGCCGTTTTTTCACCTTGAATTTCGCACCACCTTCTTCGAAAAGCAACCTCTTTAATTACAAATGGCGATATCAGCGCCGTCTTTTAATCATTGCCAAACTTTTCGAATTCTTCTAGGAATCAACTCCTCTTTTCAGATTTACTATAAATTGAAACTCACTTTCTTCTGTTTTCACTATCTCTTTCACATTTACTCTGCAAATTTACTCAGAGCTTTCTCTCTCTAAAGCAAAGATTTTCTTGGTGGTTTATGTTTACAGCAAGAACTGCATTGATCAAAGGTGGGTGGCTCAACCTTTCTGAGTTGGAGAGAGCACAAAAAGTTGAGAAGGAGAGACGAATAGCAGCAGGGCTACCTTCATCACCCGTTGACAGACCAGTCGCCTCCATTACAGAATTAGATCGAGGCTCGTCCTCCTCTAAAGGTACCAAGCCCAAAAAGCTATTTCAATCCACCCTCTCGCCTATAGTCTGTGGTTCTTCAGTTCAAGAGTCAGTACCTGCTGTTGAGCCAGGAGTTACAGTTACAAGTGTTAGGAAACCTTCTCTTTTTCTTGTTATGGGCTCAGACACACAGCACTCTCCGGAGAAACTGGTGGTTAAGAGGACAAGCCGGCTGGTTAAGGGGCCAGGCTCCAAGAATACTCCCTCAAAATCGGGGGCAAAAAATAGTAGTTCTGGGTCTGGAGTGCCCATCAGAGCTTCCCGGGAAAGGTCATCCGGTCCGGAGGCTAGCAACCCAGCACTTCCAAAAGAGATATCTGCCTCGGAGCCCCAGCCTGAGGCTAGAATTCAAAGCAACACTGAAATACAGCAGTCCGGTAGTCAGGTTGAGCCAAGTTTAAATCCTCCCCGGACCACTGCCACTGATATTCCCCCAACAATCATGGAGGAAAGAATGGAGGACTCTGTTGAAGAAGTACCCTTTGAGTCTGAGTCCTCCGGCCAGACTAACAATACTGCTGCTGCCAAAAAAGGCAAGAAAAAACTGTGCCTAAGGCATCCGGAGCTGCCGGAGTGCCTCGAGGGGAAGGTAGGGCCTTGTTTTCATAGGGTCGAACTTAAATATCTCTTGGCCTTACAGAAGACCAAGTATGCTTTCATTCACACGGCCAAGCTAGGTCGAATGCGCACAAAATGGGGGATCCCAGAAAACGTGAAGATAAGGATCCCCATAGATCCTGAAACTCCTATGGATTGCAAGCTTAACGAGCTGGTCATCTTCACAGAACTCTTTAATTGGGGACTCAGATTCCCATTGAACCCGGAGATCGTCAGATATTTCCACTTGGTCAAGCTCTGCCCGAGCCAGCTGAGCCCCAATGGTTGGTATACTCTGATGTCGTGTATCATGGCATCTAGGCTGTCCGGGATCCCTCTCCCCCAGAAAGGCCCTCAAACTGCTATTGTTCGTCAATACGGACTGCCCCCAGCGTTCGAGGAGCCAGGGCAGTGGCATAACATTCCCTTTCAATCTTTTGGCTGCTCCGGACAACTCCAACCTGTCCCTGAACAGCATACTTCAAACACTGATGGACTGTTGAAGCCACTGCATGCATCCTAGAGAGCCAAGACCTCCCTAGAATAACATTATAGCAAGTGGGACAATCCACCACAATAAAGAGTATTCTGACTGTTTTCTTGAAAGGGCCCTTGCCCAATAACACCTCTTCTTCGAACTCCCCGATCACATCTGCTGAGCTGCCTGTAAAGCCCACGATTGGCCTGTCCGAATTCTGTATTACAGCTGGATTTTTCATTTTCTTGTAAATGGTTAGGAAAAGGATATTGGCTGAGCTTCCAGTATCCACCAAGATTCGACGTATGTCATTGCCCCCTATAGATGCTCCTATGACAACAGCATCCTCATGAGGGCCAGCTATGTTTCTTAAAGCATCATCATCAAACACAATGAAGGGAAATGAGTTTGGTGACTGATAAGATGTCATGCCTCCTTCTAGCTGGGAGGTTAAAGTATGAACATGCCTCTTCCTCGAAGAAGCAGTAGGAGCTGTCATAGTGTCCCCTCCAAAAATTGTAAGTGACTCGAAAAACTTAATGAGCCCGGAGACCGACCTAGAACATTCCTCTATAGCACCCACTCTGTTCCGAGTTGGATCAGGATCCAAGTATTCAGATTCCACATCAAACCTTTCAACTATAACCATGGCCCCCTCTTGTTTCTGGATTGTTGACTTTGAGCTGGAGCGGCTGGCTGAGACTGAGCTTTTACCCTACCATGCCCTGTCCGGTTTCTCTTGCTTTGTTCCCGGACTGATTCTGATTTGGAGTTAGTGCCACTGGGGTGGATCTCACCTGCCTGTGCACCCTGGTTTTCTTTGTTTCATCGACGTTTATTTGTTTGCCAACCTGATTCAGCAACCCTCCCCATGTCATGGCCTTCTTTCTGGTCACCGAATCAGCTAGATTGCCTGGGTTCAAACCCTGTCTCAGGGATGCTATTGCTACCTGTTCGAAGCAATCAGCCAACCCATTTTTTGTGTTCACAAAACGGCTTATGTATTCTTTCAATGACTCATTTGGATCCTGGGCACAATGGATTATGGTGTCTTCATTGCCCTTCAGCTCTTTACTCCCTACGAACTGCCTTCGAAAGGCCACCCAAAACGTATCGAAATCTTTAATACAACCCTGAGGCAGGCTGTTGTACCATTTCAGAGCACTCCCTGTAAATGATTGGGAGAATGCCCTACAAAGTAGTTTATCATCGTCATCAAAGTTCATCATGAAGTTCTTGAATTGCTCCAAATGGTTGTCCGGATCAGTACTGCCATCGTACTTCTCCATTTTAGTGCTGTCAAACCTCTTGGGGAGGTTTCCGGACATGATTTTAGAAGATAGTGGAGAGTGCCTCCAATTCCTTCCACGACTGAACACAGTATCCTCATTGGGAGTTGCAAAGATACCTGGCTCATCGTGGAAAGCAAAGGGATCCATCAACATCTTGTCTGTATACATTCGGTGGTGAGATGATCCCTTGCCAATATGCATTTTCATTCTTCCATGCCTATCTATTTTTCTTGAATATTTCTTAACCTGCTTTTTGTTTTTTCTTGGTTCGACCCTCATCGCTGCTAGAGGACAAGGATTTTTCATTTCCCTCACTGTCCGAAGAGCTACCTGAAGATTCTGAGCTCGAGTCAGAACTCTCCACAGGCTTGGACCGGTGAGACTTTTTGGAACTAGCATGAGTCTTTTTGGCGCTCACATGAGTCTTTAAAGACTCATGCTCTCTGGGGTTGTCAGTGGGATGAACAACCGAGGCTTTGGATTTTTCTTCCACACCCATCTTGGCCTTTTCAGCCCTCAGAGCTTCTATTTCACCCCTGAGCCTATCACGCTCTTCGATAGTGTACTCATAGTTCTCTCCCACCACTTCGAGCAGAGCTGGTGGTACTTCTGGATTGTCCGGATTCATACGGACAGATTTTCTTAGCTGGTTTTGAATGTTTTAATTCAGGCACCTTCGTGCTCCCACTGTGGTCGCCAATTTGGTGAGGATAATAATCGCCTGAGGGTAGGCTGGTAATTTCAGTTGGTGTTTTATGGTGGTATGTAAGTGTTTAAATGGTGGTGTGTGGGTGTTTTAAGTGTTTAGAGAGTAGAGAGATAATTAAGCAGCTTGGTAGCAGTTAATTTTTTATTACCCATAGTTAATGCGGGTGGTTGGGTATTTATAGTGTGATGTTTGGGCCCTTATGGGCTTTCGGGTCATATTTAATGGACCCGGGTCATGTTCAAAGACCCATGAGCTCTAAGTAGGAGAGCAAGTAGCTTAGTCAAGAAGTGTTTAGGTTTTTTAGTACTTTTGTCATAGTGCGAACAGTCCTATGGTCATAGTGTTCGAAGTGATCTGTCCGGTCCATGTGATCTGTCCGATCTGTCCGGTCCGGAGGCTTTGGACTGAGCTGTCCCTGTCCGGGGAGCATGCTGAATTCGGACTCATCAAGAAGAAACATTTATGTTTAAATATCCTAACTCAATTGACCACTTATTTATCCTGCCAGAGATATATGGTCATTGTAACATATATTTCAATAGAAAATAAGTTCAAATAACAATGGTATGAGCCTAAAAATAGGGGCGCATTTTTCTAGCAGCTAACACCAAGGCCAAAGCCAACTTCTCAAGCATTAAGTATCTATTTTCCGATGCTAATAGAATTTTGCTCACGTATTAAAATGGTCAAGGAGATCCACATTCCTCCCTTATCAACACAACACTGATGGAAAAATCCGACACAACAACGTACAAAAACAATTGTTCCCCTATCTGAGGCTTGGACATAATTTATGTTGATGACAAATGCTTTTTAAAATTCGAAAATGCCACCTCACATTCTTGTGTCCAAATGAATTCCTTTGGCCGCCTCAACACTTGGAAAAATGAGCATATTTTTCAGAAAATCGAGAGACAAATCTATTTAGAGCAGCCAACCTCCCCAGCAAAATCTACACCTCTTTAATTATCCGAGGAGGGCGGAGGGAGTTATCGTTATCAAGGCCTTTCATTGGTCAGGATCAAATTTTATTCCTATTTCACTTATAATGTATCCCAATAATGTTTCTTAAACTTACACCAAAAGTACACTTTTTCAGGATTAAACTTCAGTTAAATAGCTCTAAGATTCAAAAATGTTTCTTCCAAATCTCGTAAATGTTCATCATTTGATTGGATTTTGATTATCATCAATACAGACCTTCATATTCTTTCTAATTTGAGAACCAAATGCCTTGTTTACTAATCTTTAACAATGCCATCCTCGGTCAGCTATAAACGTAGAACTTTCTTGATCCTTTAGATGACAAGCTGATCAATCAATGGCACAGGAAATGGACCCTTCAAACATGTCTTATTTAAATCCATAAATTCAACCCACATCCTCCATTTTTTGTTCTTATTTTATTAGCAATGAATTTGCAGTCCACAACGGGTATTGTGCTTCTTTTATATATACGACCATAGATAATCGATCCAATTCAACCACAATTGCCTCAAATTTTTCTATAGAAAAAGCTGTTTTGAATTATGGCTCCCACTTTCGGATTTAAATCCAAACTATGAAATATTACCTCAGACGGAAACCTTTTCACATCCTCGATTTTACAAGTAAAGACATCTAAATTTTCATACAAATACTTTAGCAATTGGTAACATAAAGTAGGTGACAATAATACCCCTATTCGCAAACGTTTCCCATTAGGGAATATATAATCCTCCATATTTTCTCCTACTACTATAGACCACGAGGTTTCCCTCAGATAATCTACTATTTCCTCATCTGAAGTCAACCCCCTTGATTGATATTCAGTCATTTGATCACCAGAGTTGATCCTTTTAGAATGTAAAGCCATTGCATAACATTCTACTTCCATTTGTTGATCACTTTGAGCGACTCCGATGCGATCACCAATTACATACTCCAAGCACTGGTGGATAGTTGAAACAATAGTGTACATCCTAGACAACCATGACCTGCCAAAAATTACATTATAGCTAGTCGGACATTCCACCACCATAAACAAAACTTGAACTTTATCTTAAAAATGCCTCTTCCTAACAAAACATCTCCCTCAAATTCCCCGATAACTTGCAATGTTACCCCTATAAACCCAATTATGATGCGCTCAGATCAGATAATCACATGTCGATTGTGCATCTTATCATATGTTGATTTGAACAACACATTCGTCGAACTTCTTGTATCAATTAGTATTCGTCGGATCTTTGTTTCTGTTATTTCCATGCCAATCACCACCGCATCCTCATGGGGTCCAGCTATGCCTCTCAAATAGTCATCCTCAAACAAAATAAAAGGTGTAACATTTCTCCCATAAAGATGGGTAGATATTTTACCTTCTATTTGAGTTTCAAAATTTACCACATGTCTTTTTTCTTGAACTATTAGTATTTTCGGCCATAGTATTTCCTCCAAAATGGCCAAATTCTCAAAATACTCGCACAAACTATGAACTCTCTCTCAGAAAATTCATTCGTTCACACCCCATATCACTTTCTAATTTTCGTCTGAATCCAAATACTCTGAAGCCGCATTAAAGCCTTCCTGTTTTTCTAACTTCAAATCCACAATCATTAATGTATCTTCTGGCTTTGATGTTGTGTTCACATTATGTTGCACAGATGTATCCGATTGTTCCAACCATCATTCTGTCATTTAACAGAAATCGTCAACTTGATGTTTTATATCAAATATGAATTTCTTTCTTCAAAGCTATACATTCTGCAGTATCATGTCTGATATGGAAATAGGATTTTAAGGATTAAATTGTAAATAATGTAAATTTAATGAGTTAATTATGAGTAATGTAAGTTTTGTCCTTAAATTGTAATTGATGTAAGTTTTAGAGAGTATTTTTAACTATAAATAATTGTTAAGGACTAAACAACAATTAGTCCTCTTTTGTAACAGATTTCAGTTTGAGACTAAGTCTTGGATCCTCTATATAAAGGGGGCAAGGCTACTCTAATAAAGGAGTTGAACACTTTTTCTTTGGAACTCATTTGTACTTAAACTTTCTCTCTCTAAAAACTTTATAGCTCTTTCTCTCTTATTAATTTACTAAGGTGAAATATTAACTCATCAATGTCCAATGTCGTATGGTATTTGTAAAAGTTGTTGTTTTACTCCTATCTTGACCTATTTATCGGAGCTGGTTTTCTAAAGTTAACATGATTCTTGGCTCTCTCAAAGATTGTTGCAACGTTCCCAGTTAACTCTGCAAAATATTCTGGCCTTATCCATTAGTTAGACCTCACCCGATGAGGTTGATAACTAGAAGGTTAAGGTGCTCCAAATGTTCGAGAACGTAGATTAGTATTCACCCTCGGAGGAGATGTTACATGGGAATTCGTTGAGCTTCCCTGATAACCTTGGCCAATAGGTGCATGCCCCAAATTTTTCTGAGTGGAACTTGACCCACTTCAAACTCTTTCGACTCATCTACCTTAATTTATTCCTTAACTTGAACCATTAAATCCCCAAATGTCAATGGTATTCTCCTCGTAGTCTTGTTTGCTAGATCATCTGGAAGCAATCCTTGCCTAAAATTTACATTGTAAGAAACTCTTCACAATATTCCAATTCTGTTTTCTTTAACATAAAGTGCATGGTATAATCTTTTAATTTCTCACCCACGATTTGTTTATATTATATTATAGTATCACTGTTAGCTCACATTTCTTTGCTTCCCATGAATTATCTTCGGAATACCGTGTAAAAGACCCCAAAGCTGGTTATAGATCCCTTCAAAATTCTATTATACCACTTTAAAACGGTGCCCCTAAAATTTTGTGAAAATGCTCTACATATCAACACGTCGCCATCCTCGAAGTTCATCATGTAATTTTTAAAATACTCAATATGGTCATCAGGATCGTGTGTTCCATCAAAATTTTCAACCTTTGAAATATCAAAGCGCCTATGAATATGTATAAACCTGATCTCAGAAGACAAATGAGAATTTCTCCAACCCACTCCTTACATGTATTGACTGGCTCCAGTTGTTCCCATGACTGCGTATATATTTTGGTCTGCAGTATTAACACATTGATTGGATTTGTTACCTTAGAAGAAAGGGTTATCCCTCATACTATTTTCTTGTTTGAACAAATCATCTTTGGAATCCGACCTAAAATTCACTATCACTAGTCGAAATATATCGATGCTTATCTTGTTTTTCCTTCTGTGAAGAGTGATGTAATTTTTCTAACTAAAAATGTAATTTTCTGCGATCACTTCACACTTGATGACCAGTATAAGACTCATCAGAAAAATTTTCCACCGAGCGTGCCTCCGGCTTTTTTTTCTCGTCAACTTGTCGTACCTTGGATCGCAACCTACTATATTGAATCTGCTGCTCCCTTTGATCAATTTGATCATTCAAAACAGCCATTCTTTCTAGCAATTGATTCATCCTATCCTCCACGTTAGATTGCTCACGTTGTTCGTTTCTCTGAATTTCATTTCGAATTTCCTCTCTAAGCAAACCTAACTCAAGAGCTTCATTTTCCATCAAAATCATGGGATCAATTCTGATATTTGGATCCATTGCAAATTCGATTGGAATTTTTTTTATAGTTTTAGATTTGTTATCTAGGTACTTCACTTATCTCCCACTATGGTCGTCAATGTTAAGCATAAAATCGTTGATGTAAAGATTGAATATCTAAATTAATTGAAGAAAGAGAAAAATATTGAGAGAAATTAATTCAAGCTAGTTATAAAGATAATGAGATTTTTAGTTAAACTGTCAAAATCCTTTATTTCTAATCTCCATCCTCTATTTATAGGCTAGGAGCGTAAATAACAGTTTTGGTTACAAATTACGATAAATTTTACTTCCAACCTCTAACATTTATCTTATGTATTAAATATATTCTTTAAGTATAAAATATTCAAACCGAAATACTTTTAATAATTACTTTTATTCATGAAGTATTTATATCCTTATCAGTATCAACAATCATATGTATCTTTTTCTTTCTAGTCTACTTCAACTCGATGTTGGGGTTCATTTCCCTCTTGAAGCACAACTCATTTGAAGGGATAAATATAACTAAGATGACGATGTTTTTGTAGACGTTTTTTCAAGCGCATGCCGGAGAGTAGATTCACCATGGGCATATAAATTCATCGCGTATACATTTATCTTGGCAACGATAATAGTTGTAGGGTCTGACATAACGTTTGACCCTGAATGAGCCAGAGTCATCCTTGAAAAATAAAAATAAAATTATGTCAATCGACAAAGAAACTGATGTGTTACGTTTAGAAAAAATATAAAGTGATCAAATGATATTTATCCTTGATTTTATATTAATTCTATTCTAATTTAATGGTTAGTTTTAATTAATTATGAATAACAATACTCTAATTTGGTTATTTTTTTATTTATTAGTGAAGTGAGAGCAAAGAAAATCAAAATAAAATAAAAAAGAGTTAAGATTTCAAAAACAAGCTACAGTTAAAGAAGAGATAAAAGTCAAAGACTTAAAGATAATTAAATTAAGAATAAAGAGAAAAATAGAAAATAGAGAGAATTAATTGAAGATCAATGTGTGAATATATTATTCTCCTAAGAATAAATTATAATATTTTATTATTTAATTTTTAAGAATAAACAAATGTTTTATTTTACTTTATAAGAATTATGATTTTATTCTTAGAAAAAATTTGGTCTTCTATAATATATTTTAATTAATTTAAACTATAATTTGTTTTTTTATTTAATAAACATTATAATTATATTTTTTAAGACGTGTTTTATTTGTAGGAGATTAAGTTTCAATAAAAAGCTCATAACTTTTCATATAAATAAAATCCTAGCACATCATGAGGTGGCTAGAGAGTAAAAAAAACTCAAGCACAATTTTTTTTTTAATTTCTTTTTTATTGAAACTATGAACAAGATTAGCATGGGTTATTCTCTTTGTTGTGGGGTTAAAAAAACTCTGTATGTACATTTGTTATGAATTGATTTTCAATTCAAATTTCATTTTTATATTTTTTTTAGTATTATTATTGAACGTAATGTCCTCATCTACAGGTTCAATTGATTGATGTTAGATCTAAGTTGAAACCGAAATATAAAATCTATTTTTGAAGTATAATAATATTACTGGATTGAATGAGTATTGTGTTACACCATGACTTAATGAAGTCTGAACTAGGTTCTTAGATTTTATGATATAATTATAGAAGGTATGAGATTTAGAGACATATCCAGCCATACAAAAGGGTTAGTTTTGTGAGATCAACTGATGATCACAAGGTACAACCAACCTTAGATAAGACAAGCTAATCATTCACACGTGACTTTCTCTATATTCATTTTTTTTCTATAGCTAGTCCTATTGAGTAAGGGAAGAGGTTGGTAGGCTCTCTCACTCATCAATCGAAACCAAGGATTGGCTTGCTATTGAAAAACTACTAAAAAAACTACAAATAATACTATCATTGGCTTTAATTCAATAACTTACTCTAAGGCTAAAAGTTAAACTACTCAAAGAAAGGAACTAACGAGAAAAATGTCAACAACCTAAGAAATGCTAATCCCTGAACTTATTAACCTACGACTTCGCCTTCTCGGTGTGAGTCCTCTTTCATCTTCTGACCAGTGCTATACGCGTTTATCCTGAACCTTTCATTCAATATATGTAGCTTCAGTCTACTTTGATACATCTTCTTTTATGAAAGGTTGCTTAAGGCCCTTCTATGTAAGAGACCCTCACTTTAAAAAAAATATGTCTAGATTTAATTATTGAAAAAAAATCATAATGAAAGATATATACATGTTTTAATAACCTCAGGGTTGTTTTAATATTAATTAATTTTATTTTAATTGATTTTTTTGTTTTGTTATTTAATAAACATCATCGTTCATATCTACATTTTATTGTTTTTGCTTAATTAAATTTTTATTATTTTATTATTTAAAAATTAAATAAAATAATTTTATTTTATATTTTATTTTAGATCGAGCTAGAAAATGATTTCTCATTTGGGTTCGAGAGTCTCGAATCTGACATACTCTAAAACAACAATGAAAATTGTATACTTGCGATCTGACCGTAAAGTATTAGTAAGTGTTCATACAAGATTATGTACTAGATTTTATAAACAAATTACTACTAAATATCAACATCCCTCTCCTCACAATACTTACCTGTCTCCCAGAGACAGGTGACAAAGACAAAACAAATTCTTCCACCTTTAATGAGAATGTTACCACCGTGTACTAGTTGGGGATAAAAGACTATTAATAAAAGAAATATTACCGTAAAATTATGAATGTAATGGTCAATAAATCTTCCATACAAAAATAGTGTTTGACAAATTTTACAAGACTATGATCGAAGATTCGACTGCAAAAGATTTATATATATATATACTCTAAATTTACTCAATTTTTTCATATTAACTATTAAGCTTTTTTAATCTAAGATTACTTTTAAATTTCATATGAATATATTTAATTTTTTTTCCAATTTATGGTCGTTTAAAAAACATTGTATACATTTGCCAATATTCAAATGTTTTGTTTGGTTATATGTGTTCTGGTTATATTTTTTTATTTGTTTAGTTCATTTTTATTGTTTTAAAATTAAATAAGTTACTAGTACAAATTATAATTTTATAAAAGATAAAAATATTTATTCAAAAACTGAATAAAATCTAGTTATATATCACGGTAATCGTTGATCAGATCTGTTGAACTAGACTAGAGTTTCATCGTTGATGTATAGTGATATAAGAAATAATTATGAAGGAGAAAGAGTTTTGGAAAATATTAAATTCTTCCCATGAGTGAACTAACATTTTATTCATAATTGGCTTCGTTTGGATCTCTTCGAATGAATATGATAGAGATTTCAAGAATTTTATTTGAATTCTAGAATGAATGAAAAATGTAATTGAGGATTTCATAAATGATCGGCTAGAAATTAAACACGTTTTATTGGATCTCTCACTATACACCAATATTTTTTAAATTAAAATTTGAAAATCTAAAACTAACCTTTCATCACAAAAAGTAACTATAATCTAAAACTCTAATATAAATATAACATTTTAACATTAACAATTTTACCACAGTATGGACAGTATAACCAAAACTTACTTTAAAGCCCAATTTTTTTTACCACAAATCTAGTAAACATCAAAATAACATAGAAGACGATGACCTATACAGCTTTTTGGGAGACTTCGATGACATGCACCACTGTAATTTGTGGAAATAACTTCTTATATTTTTGTTTCTGTTTTATTAATAATTGTACGAAACATGCGATGAACACCATAGTAGTTGCATGTTTCGTGCAACATTAATTACGTTCATTGCAGGGTTCTTCAGACTTTTTAATTAGTGTTGACTTTGACTTTTAAAAACGAGTAGATCTTATAAAACGTTATCTAATTTTGTGATTTTAATTACCTTATTTTAAAGTAAATTATAATATGCTCTTTAATTTTGAATAAATTTATATTATAATATTAAAATATATAATAAAAAATAAACCACCAATTTAATATGAAATTTGATATTGAAAATTTAATTAACTTTAAAAGTTGTATAAAAAGACTATACGAAAATATACAAAAAAAAATTACCATTATAATTGGTAACAAAAGGTATTAATAATAAAACTTTTGAATTTTATAAACATAAAAAATATATTACAAAAATTTGATTTTAAATGATTAATAATATAATATAAAATTTATTACCATATTTTAATATTAATTATGTCTAGTTATTTAAATTTTCTAATTAATTTTACAATAATATTACAAAATAATATATATGGAATACATACTAAAAAACTAAACCACTTATATAATATAAAATTTAATTTTGAAAAGTTAATTAATTTTAATCGTCAATAAGTTAATAAAATATAAGAAGAATTATTATGTTTCAAGATTATGAAAACTTAGGCTTTATCGTATGAATTTTGCGACAGATATTCTCCCTTGTCGCACGACATGTGCGAATTCATCAGGTCATGTCGTGCGATGAACATATATCAGAGCAACCCAGAAATCTGAAACCGCAAAACATTCATGCACCATTCCACTCAAAGTCAAATGTAAAACATAGATCCACAATCCACTTACAATCTTAGACTATCAAATCAACAAACCAACAACTCAAACCATATAAAATCGATTTTTGAAAAATCTGAAATTCTAACCTAAATATCTACCGAGATACAGAACAAAAAATAGACTACTAATGTTGTATGGCATATATTTATAATGTTGTGAGGTCGGATTCAAGAAACAAATTGTTTTGATTGCTGGTTGTTTGAGAGATTTTCAAAGATTTAGTGAAAAAAATGGAGAAAGAACGTGAGGGATTTATCAATCTTGTTTTATACTTTATTTTTCTGAAAATGATAAAATATCTAAAATTTAGTGACAGATCTAGTAAAACGGAACGAAATCCAACGGTGTAATATCCAACCAAATATTTACATTTTTCAGCATGACCCTTTCATAAAATGAATCTTCTACCTAAAATCAAAAATTTTGTGGAACTTATTTTTTATTGAGATTTCAAGTGAAAAATATTCGTTATGTGTCTCGAAAGATGAGACGATCTCAATTAAAATAATTCTGTTTTTTCTACATAATAAATAACACTTAAAAAACATTAATAGTGTATATTTCAAACTAAAATGAGTCTAAACTACGTCGAGATTTTTCCATGACCTTTTGAGGTAGCGCTCATACGTGGTTTCACTTTTTTCCTCTAAGATCGATCCATACATTTGTATTCTTCTATAGCGTATTTTGGGATAAGTTTATCTAAAGAAAAATAATCCACATATACATAGACTATATCATCAATTGCAAGCAAGAATCTAATAAAATCATCTACAATTATACACAGAGATTGGTCAATATTAAGAATAGCCTAAAAATAACGATGATTATGTCGCATGCGTTGTATTCCTTCAAGGAATCATATCCGACCTTTTAGAGGAGGACATCAAGAAATGAAAGGCTCTCACCTTTGTGGACCTCATAGTTCAGGTAGAGCAACAAATTAAAGTAGAAGATACAATGTGAGTAAGAACACCGACAATTCAAATTCCTATTCATCTTACCATCCAACATATTTTCAACTTAATCTTACCGTTGTGACTCAGGTTAAATCATGTAAACCTATTTTACTGAAGTATCTAAACAACATTCTTATTTTTAAAACATTAACCCTACAGCCGAAAATTGATAACCCAGGTTAGGTCAGGAATCTTGCAATCAAAGGTGTTCGAATACCCAATACATCGAGCTCACCGAGGATACAATCATAATTTATCACTGAGCTTGAGAGTTAGTTTAGAAACCAATATAATACAGGGACCTAGGGATTCATGAAATCAGAATAAATTTTGTAAGTATATAACGATAAAGACGATCATACTAGAGACTGTAAGGCCTTGAAAAATGAAATTCAATACCTCATCGGCGAAAGAAAATTTCAAGAAATTTTAAAGAGCTACACCTCTAATTCCTCAAAACACACTCAACTGTTGACGCCATCAGGTCAAGCCTCATACAGAAAGACCAAAGGAAGCATCGCTCTCATATGGCCAAACCATAACTCTATATATAAAGTTAACAACGAATAGTTGGATACCAAAACAAAAATGCAAATTGTTGGATCTATTGATGGAGGAGACATCATCGTATGTATCAAAAATAATTCCTTGAAGTATCATACCGTTGAACTTCATATTCAATAGGTAAATCATACTTCAGTTTTCCTTTACCAACCTCTTCTCCCTTATGTTATATTTGGATATGGTGACTTAAGGGGTGTAGTAAGGTCACACGAAGATATTGTAGTCATAATCGTCAAAATTTTAGGATTCGAAGTTTTGTGAATCATGATTGATACGTGCATATCTATGAATATTATGTATAAGAAGATTTGCGACCCAATCAAAGGCATAACATCAAGAATCCTTTGTTTGACGAGCTAAGACCTGATGTCGCCCATAAACGGGCGGCTTACAATTTTTTTATAAAGTTTTTTTCATGATAGTAGAATGACCATTGTTCTAAAACACTATCATTGGCCGACTACAAGCCAATCAAATGTGTGTTATCATATTAATAATGCACCATTGTATATGTTACATCTTCAATAAAAGATGGAGTATAATCTTTGACAATCGATATATCATTAGAGAATGTTATACCTCACTTTCCTCCCTTAGTAATAATAACAATTAATCGGGGTCATCATTCTATTTTGAAAACCTAGACGATCAGTGTGAGCCCCTCATCTCATGATTTATTGAACTTGGGAAACAGTAGAAAAATTACACTTACATTCAAACGCATGGTATGCATTTGGTAGGGCCTACGAGGGGCTCTATGATCTTAAGTACGAACGCTTTTATCCCACAATTTGGATATTATTTCTTAGTTTACACATGACATCAATGGATCCTGACTTCGGTAGTATATCATATAAGTTATCAATCAACAATAATTATTGACCAATCAAAAAAAGGTGCATATCCCTCTCTAGTGAGAAAGTTGAGGCAATCATAGCCAATGTAGAATGGTTAAACTAATTTTGACACATCCATGAAGTATTATAGCCCAAATGGATATTGAATCCAATCCTCTTAAAAAATAGAAGCGGCAAATTAAGGATGTGTGTGGAATTCATCATCCTCAACTGATCATGTCTGAAAGATTTATACCTGGTCTCGAGAATTGACTAGCTGATGGATGCTATTTCGGGCAACAAAATTTTATCTTTCTTGGATTCCTATTCAGGCTACAATCAAACCATCACGCATCATAATGATGAAGATCATACGACTTTCATAACCGAGAAAAGTTTCTACTATTATAAGGTAATGCATTTCAATTAAATAATGTAGTTGCAACGTCTGGTAAGCAAAGCCTTCTACAACCAGATATGACAAAATGTTTAGAAATATATCAATGACATGCTCTAGCCAGGAAAAAAACCACCTTGGAGACCTAGAAGATACCTTCAGAAACCTCTAAGAAATCAATCACAAATTCAATCTGCCGAAATAAAATTTTGGATTCCACTCAAGGAAATTATTCGGTTACTTGGTCAGTGAAAAAGGGATCGAGACAGATCCAATTTAGCTAGCAAATTTAGAAATTCTGAAACCACCGTAATTTATCAAAGAAGTACAAATCTACATCGGCATACTCATTGATCTCAACCGGTTTATTTCTCGATAATCTAACAAATATGCCTCATTCTTCAAATTAATCAGGTTTATTATCATTTCTACTGGATTCTTGAAATCCATAAGAAATTTCATAAAATAAAAGAGCGTATGCCTTCCCTCGAATTCCTCATGTGACTGAAGCCAGGTGACATTCTCTAATTATATCTAGCAATATCTTATAATATTATAAGTCAAGTTTTTCTCAAATATAAATAAACCACCTACCGATTATCTTAGTAAATCTTTGCATGCTGCCGAAATTCAGTCTCTGCAACCATAGAAACTCTTCATAGCTTTATTAGTGGTTGTTATTAAAATGAGTTCATATTTCCAAGGTTGTATAATTATGGTTTGAACAACTTTCCCTATGAGTAACATCCTTCAGAAGCTTGAAATTTCATGCAGATTAACTCTGTGAGATGACATCAAGTTTGAACCACGAAAAACTATCAAAGCCCTTACTTTAGCAATTTCATCAAGGAAATGGATTAAACTATCATGGCTTTAATGCTGGTATCCAACTTATTTATCATATAAAAGACTTTCTCGATTAATTCATCCAGTTTGGATTCCCCACATTGAACAACAATGACGATATTTAATAATAACATATCTCTAGATCGCCCAAATCCATGGGGCACGATGTGCAGTAATTCTCACTAACTTTTAATTTTTAGCCAATCATACTTTAGGACAATACAAGGCCAAAAAAAGATACATTTATCCTCTATCTAGCCTTACTATAGAATGAGGCTTCCAAACTTAGAGAAGTGGAGTATGAACATGTGCAACAACTGAAAACAAAATAGTTGACACATTAGCTTCCAATTGTATAGCTAAATCAGAAATTTAGGCCATTACCCAGGAATTACCGTCTATCTACAAGCTTACATGGGTAGAGCCTTTTGAAACAACCTCCGAGGTCATTTCCATCGATGATCCATATGATTAGCGAACCATAATCTGACCTTACATCATGCAAAGAACGCTCATAGTTGACAAAGCATACACTAGAAATGTAAAGTTGCGATATACTCGCTATGATCTACTTGACAATATTTTCCACTATTAAGGTCTATCATAACATCTCCTTTAATATTTAGGCCCAAACTAATCCGACTTTAAACTAAAAAAAAACTACATAAAGAAGAGAGAGGTTCTCATTACATGTATAAAACCATCCACAAGAAAATGTTAGTTTTAGGCTGTTATTGGCCTACAATCCACGAGGACACTATAACACTCGTGTGACATTGTAACAATGCCAACGATTTGAAAATATGTTCAACATTAAAGGTACCAATAGAGTTGATCTTGGTACCTATTTTATTCGACAAATGAGATTAGATGTAGTGGGTCCCTTACCAAAGATACATGGGGAACGACGACTCTTTAGAGTCGCAGTCGATTACATATCAAAGTCGGTGGAGGCCTAATGAAGGTAAGGATATGAGCCCAAGATGTAATACAATTACTTCTTATTAATATCTTGTGCATGTACAATTTTCTACGATATTAACCACTGAGGATGGAAACCAGTTCATCACATAAAAACTCGCCCATTTTTGTGGAATCTATAGAATTAAAATTTTAATTTCTAATCCCTCCTAACATAGCCAGCCTATGTCATACCCTCAAGGGATCTGTAGAGAATTGAACATAATTCCTCCATAAATCATTATTATCATATTGAACCATCCTTAAAAGCTCAACGCGAGAGACTACATTCTGCATAATCTATAAGATAGAGGTTGAGGTGCCAACCTAGTGTTCATGCCTTATTTTCATATAAGTAATTAGAATGAATAAGCTCATTGGGACGATCATAACATTGAGATAGAAATTGTTGAAGAAAAACATATAAAATGTACCTTAATATGGAGTACTACCAAACGTTTCTATATAACATGTATGACTCTAAAATAAAATTTCGTGAAGTTCAAGCACGGGACCGAGTTCTCCGAAGGGTTTTCCCTCATACAAAATATAAAGTCATTGGCAAGCTGGGGCCAAACTAGGAATGATCCTACATTGTGATTACTAAGGTGAAACCTGATACTTACAAGCTAGTTGACACAAAGGGACATTCTTTCTCTAACCCGTGGAGCACTTGAATCTCTATATTTTCTAAGGCTATATACTTTATTGTATAATACTTTTAATATTATTTATAAAATGTTTTTACAATTTCTACAAATTATACGAATTATGTTATATTTAACTTGTTTTTTACTTTTGATGTTCTCTTTCTACGTTGGTAACACGAACAGATTGTCACGACGCACCTTATCAACAATAATAAATTTTAATGTAATTTTATTATATGTGTTATTAATATTTATTTTATATAATGATTAATTGAACGATGTCATCTCATCCATATCATCAAATTGTATTGGGTGAACTGAGCGTTCTTACACCATAAATGACTCATCATTTTTTACATTAAAGGTATCGCGTGATAAACAATCTATTATGCTTTAATATGACAAATTTACCAAACATCATAAATGTTTCATCTGAGTACGATCACCATGTTGCACGACTCACATGTCCGAGAATCAATTAAGTCTTAATAGGACCAAGTGACCATGCATCAAACGTGTTTTATCCAAGTCCAAACATCATAATGTGTAGATTTTGAGTAAGAGAATTCATTTCGACTTAATGAGACTAAATTAGTAAACATCAAACATGTGTTTTCCAAATATGAGAACCGCACTACACGACTTCTAATTCTGAATGTCAAACATGTTGGGAAAAAAATAAGCATGAAAATCATGTGCACAATCTTAGCACTTGGTTTATGAGTTGAGCATCGACCCTTGATTTAGGGTCTGATCACCCTGGAAAATGTGCGTCATTATATGTAGTTGTGTCAAACATATAAAAATAGACAAGCATGTGTTTTCCGAATATGGGAATCACACTACACGACTTCTGATTCCGAATGTCAGACATGTTGGGCTAAAAATGAGCATGAAAATCATGTGCACAATCTTAGCATTTGGTTTATAAGTTGAGCATCAACCCTTAATGTAGGGTCTCATCACCCTGGAAAAGGTGCGTCATTATATGTCGTTGTGTCAAACATATAAAAATAGACAAACAAAAATTTACTTTGTCTTTTTTGTGTACCTACAACGTTCTAACATGTATATATAAGAGGTTAGGGATGCGTTCCCGAGCCCATCAAAGGCGTCCAAGCCAAAAGCCTTGATATATTTAACGAATAAAGTCTCTTTTATAATAAACGAGCATAAATCATATATTCTCATAAAGCTAACATATAAATATTGACTTAATTTATTACAACACTTCTTATGTAATAGGTGTGTGATAACCCCATTACTGACTTCAAACTTCAAGTCTTGCTTTGGCTAGCAATAGAGCATGTATGTCTATATATTCAAAACATTATCATTGGCAAAATTTATATCAAGCCTCGTTTATGTAATAGGATTTTATTGGTCTCATTACTGATCCCAAACTATAAGACTTTGAATTAAAGATGATGAAGCATGTATACACACACATTCAAAGCGCAATTGTTAGCTATAAAACATCAATAATTTCTCATTAACACGGTTGTATACCGACCCCAACACTGACATCAAACAAGCAAACATATTTTCATAAAAACACAGCACGAGAAATACTACTCGCAAATAAATAAATTGAAATGAGACTAATGTATAATACATATGGGGTGTTATTCTTAAATGGGCCAAACAGTTACACGTTCAAAAAATGTCACTCTCGTCAAGTCAACACAAACAATGCGTATAATTTTTCTAACAAACTTACCTTAACATATAGACTTTGGTTAGGGAAACTAAAGAGACATCATTGCATGATTAACGATTAACTATGGACCTCGATCATTTACATCTCTTTACCTCGAGGCTATTGATGGATTGCTCTGGTAATTGATTCACCTAATTTACATCAAATTATGAAATGTGGGAAAAAGATCTTATGGCTCATATCCCATACTGGAACCACTTCCAGCCTCAGCGGGAGGACTGTCGATACCATTTTGATGCAATTGTTCTAACAACAACGCTATAAATTTTTTGAGTCTAACCTTTTGGACGCCGCAAGTTGTATCTCTAGCTTAATAATATTATTTCCTCGAAGGGATGACATAATATACATCTATTTTAGCTTTCTTATCTACCACCACCTAAAACCTTAAGAGGGGGTCAATGTCTCCATACCTTATTGGCTTATATGTTTTAAAAATATAGTACAACACGAGCACCAAGGGATAAAATACGTACGTGGGTCTTTAACCGTAATCATTTAAATATTTATACAAGTATCTATCTCGAGACCTAATTCAACCTGACGGGGTGCTAACTTCATCATTGGTGCTTTGTCCTTTTGGTTCTATCTCAACGCGATGTTATCATGTGAGATTTTTCTAATTGCTACCACCTTCAAGATATAACCTGCATTAGGAATATTTGCGCTAGCTTATGAGGTTACATTTCAGCAACTCTTTTCATTCCTACGACCTTTGATTGCCAACTTGTTAACGAACTGATTGACTTTCTGCTTGTTAGTAAGAAACACCAGTTCTCGAGCTAAATTTTCATCAAACTCGACCAATCAAGACTGACTTACTTTTTTGCCCCATGGTTGGCTATCAAAACTGACTCGACCTCAGCACAGGACAACACTCTAACACTCGTTGGGATCTCATGACCAAATATGTTGGTTGATTGGGTCGAGCCCCAATAGTATTATCACGATTGGTGGAATATTAGGCCCCGTCCGAAGTCTCGTTGCTATTTACTCTCATTCAACCCTTTTCTCATTGGACCCTTCCACCTTTATATACTTTTTTGTTAGAGTGACCTTGAGTCATTTAGGACGTTTGAAAAATTTGATCTTAAATGGAGACAAAGCTTTACCGAGGTCACGTCTATTCTTATTAGTCAGAGGCACATGGATCTACTCCCCTTAATTTTATATAGCCTAAAATCCATATAAAACAAGTTATCTTAGGTGAAAAGCTTATGGTACTTCTTATACCAATAGTTCATGCGTACGTTTCGAGGTTCATTAAATAATTCTTCCATATTATGTTACAAATTAAATAGAGACTTTCGAACTCCGCATCACAAAAAATAGTTTGTTTTACAACATACAAGAAAATTCAATAAGTATAATGTTAAAAAATAAATAAATCATAAGTAATAAAAGTATAAAGATATCGGGGAGTAGTGGTGCATTCAGCTAGAAAATCTAGCATTTACTTTCATCTTGTCAACTATTTTTGGTTATGCACCGACCCTTCCCACATCCGGAATTCCACTTCCCACTAATAAATAAAAATAGTTTCTTCAACCGTTTGTCTGATTCTTTAAAGTCATCCACTACTTTGTAAGAGCCTCAAACAATCATGCAATAAAAAATAAAAATCTTATTAAGAGTAATTTGATAAGTCTCTATCAACTCCTCAATCTTGAAACAGATCACAGACATTTCCAAAATAGAGTAATGGTCATAACAGTCTTCAAGAGTTTGAAGTCTCTTGACTAGGGAAACAATCTAGAATTCTTTTAAAAAAAATATAACCAACTCGGGGTACAAAGATAACCGGACTCTCCAATTAAGGATGTCAGTATATATCACCATCTCATCTTCTCTAGTTATGTCAGAAAGTCTCATCGAACACCGGTAATCTAATAATAATAGAGTTACAAATCTTATACTTGAGTTGAAGTCGTGGGATATAATTAGGGTTAAGGTATACATATTAGATGTCCATAAAATTATCCATCGGGTCCCTACTAATTTGTATGGTAAAAATGGTAATGATCATATGTTTGGTTAACCTATACTTTGTCTCATGATCCCATTACCCTTCCAAATTTTGAGGAGCCCAAAAACTGGAATTACTATTTTACTTTAGTATACTTCAATCACGGTCACTTTTCATTTCTTAGCTATGGGAAGATAAACACCGTCGAGAATGAGTTCATCGAAACTTTGGACATTATATCAATTATCTTTTGAGCATGGATTTGGGGATTTTGGCTCATAGATATGAGTTGATGTTATTCAGGTTTTCTGTCGAATAATCTTAAATATCCTCTACTTCTCTACCATTATAAAACTCTTTTATCTTATTTATATCTTGCTTAACCCCGTGACTAATTATATCAACTACAAAAATGAGAGATTAGTTATATGGATTATCAATAATACTGGAAGAACTAAGTAGTGTGATACTAGAAATTGATTTAAAGAAATTAAGATAATGACTTTGTTTGGTTCAAACGTGCTCGACCAACTAAGCATCACATATCAATATGCTCGACTGCATTGTTGATAAGTGTAAAAATGGTTTCACGATGGTTTTTAGGGTTATGTCTCAATTTTTTACTCTTCAAATAATTTTTGTATAGATCAAAGATTATTGCCACGTCTGGTATATATAGACTAACCTTGGACACTTTACATTTCTACACTTTAATCATTATATCATGCATGAAAGATAAGAGTTTCACACTTAGGGATCTCTATGACACTCTATCATCATCGAGTATTATGAGCTATCGCCAGCCTTATTTTTAGAGTAATCAAGGAAGCAAAGCTTTTGGTCGGGCCCTTTAGATCAGGTCTTCAGTCGGGTCATATAGATAAACATTCTCATTAGTCATGATAACTAAGAATACGGGCAGACTTCTAAGGCAAATAGAACTGGACCAATCTACTAATTCCAATAAAACTCTCTTAGCGCATTCATTTGATCCATCAAACTGGAGTACGACACATTTAGAAAAACATGTGCCCAACTCTTTGGTTATACACTTTTACTTGTCAATCATAAGTCTAGGCGAGACCTCTATGCTTTTAAAAATTTCTCGTATCAACTCAGTCGATGCCTAAATACTCTAGATACTAACCAGCTAGATTATATCAAGTCATGTGTCTTCAAGCATATCAAAGGTAAACAAGGTACTCATATATCCTTTCATCGACTAGCTTACAAGGACTATAAAGCTACTGATAAGTGTTTTATGAGAAAGGTCTTCATACGATTTTAGATTGACATTTAATCATAAAAGAATAGCATATGTAAGCACTAGCCCAGTAGTGATCTTATACGTCAATGTGCCTTATTGTGCTATAAACCTACTTGTATGTCTATAAATAGAGATACGGCATATTTTAGAAATGTTGAACAATTCATATTATACTCACCAGCTTAGTTATTTTCTTTAGCAAATAATATATGTAAGCACTAGTTTCATATTGATTTTATACATGAATGTGCCTTATACGTTATAAACGCACTTCTATGGTCATAAATATATTGTATATTTTAAAAATACTAAATAATGCATATTATATCCATTAGCTTAGTTATCAAAATCCATATTATATCTTTCTTTTTATGTACGGTACTTCAACCCAACACGATAAATCCCGTTATACTAATATCTTAATTAAATTAAATATAATCAATTCTATATAATAAAAAACTCCTTATCACTCAAATAATATATAAAAATATTCAAATGCATTAAATAAAAACACACTTGACATAACCATGTTATATATATATATATATATATATATTATTTACTTTAAAAAATAATTACTAGTCGAAATCTCACTTCACACCCAACAAATTATTAGGTATTTTTCAAGATTTTGTATGGTCCATACGCTCTTAACGATTTTATACAAATGATCTCACATCTTATGGATTACATTTTATACAACTAATCGTAGTTGTTGTTTGACAAAGAATTTATATAAACGGTGATTTCACCATTGTAAGTCGAATAACGACACACCATAAAAACCAAAATCAAGAATAAATTAAAAAAAATAGCATTCCACCATTTTACACACAAGAAAAAAGAGAAGCACTTTTAAGAAGTGAATAAAATGAAAGAATAAAAATAATTGAGGAGAAAACATGGCATGAGCTCAACACAAACTTTATAGCTGTCCTTTCCTTTTCATTTCAGATACCCAAACTTTATTTTTTAATTATTTCTTAAATTCCGATTTAAAGTAGGAGTATGATTAATCATCTCCATTAAAATAAATTAAAAATAAAAGGCAAATCTTTATTAGAGATTGAGTGAAGTAGGTTCCACCATAACCCTATGGACCACCAATTGTTTTACTTTACTTGTTTTTCATCACAAGTCAGCATCACCGTACAGTTGGCAAAGATGATTAAGAGTATAATTAAATGGGTAATGATGATTTAAGAGTATGATACTAATCTATACGCATTCCCACGCACGTGGGTGTGTATACCATTTTCTATCTAATCATTAAATGATCTGGCAAACACATCTGACGTATTCTTGTACACACTGTTTCTCCAATTTCGTCTCTATATTTTCCTTTCACTTTCTTGGGAATTTCAATTCTTATTTTTATTTTTTATTTTTGTTATTATCACCGCATTTTCCGTGAGTACTATTCAAGTATTGTAAAATATTTGTGACGATATTATGATTAAATTAAATATTCAAATGAGATTAATGTTTCCTTATTAATAGCTTATTGATAAGGACGTGAATTTGCTTAGTTTGTCAAATTTTAGGACACTTTAATGTTTAAACTACCTACTCTATCAATTGGTTATATATGTCGTTAAGTTAATTCATGTCCTTTTTATGAGGTCAAAAGCCATTTTGCCTTTTAAATGAATCATCATTAGTGTTAAGTAGTTAATTCTTTTTAAAGTACGTTTTAGTCTAAAAATCTTCATTAAAGATTAGGCAGTCCTAACTAGAAATAATTTTCTTTAAAGAAATTCAAGTGTAAAGTAATCTTATAAAAATCATGGACGATGAGTATTTTAATATTTTATGGAGTTATATGGACGGCACTCATCGATACAATTGAATTTATCAAAGTATTTAAAATATTTTTGTCAAAGTTAATAATAATGAGATACATATGTTGTTGTTGCAATTTTTTAGCACAAAATTTCATAGCAAAGAAGAAGACATGTCAATGATCGTCTCAAAACTAAAAACAATTAACATTGACCTTTCCGAGGAGTTGTACTAGGATTTCTATTTCAGTATTTTTTTTAACGTGAGAACTGGACATTTAATAAAATGAATTATCATGCTATTTTGGAGAAACAAAAGTCGAAACAAAACTACATGAGGTGCGTATGATGAATTCTCACCAAGGGAAGCCAATAAGAGAAAGGGTGATAAGGCTTCCAATTAGAGAGAAAATAAACCTAAGAAATAACTTGATGTCAGGTTGATGTTTCTTTTGCAAGATGATGGATATCTCAAAATGGAGTGTGAAGGCTGTGGTAATCCATGTTTTTATTTTAGCACATAATGATAAGGATCCAAAACATTAATGATGGTGAAATGTACACCTATCAAGTAAAAATGAGTTTTTGCTTAGTTTATGTCACATGGTATATTCAATTTTTTATTTCTAGTGGACATTTTTTATATTTGAAAGATGTTAGAAGAAACTTTATATTTTTCATATATTAGACAACTATTTATTTACATGATAATGTGATAAACACTGGATATTTAACAATAAACTATAAGTTATATTTATTAATAAACTATTAAGTATCACAAAAAATAAGCATATATATTTCTATAAACTAAATTGTGATACTGAAATTTTAGGAATTCTTTAGCACAAATCCTCATATCATATCTTTAAAACAATGATAGATAAGCTTGTTGGTGAAATATTTATTAGTTTCTATTTATTACCAAACTTTGGTGCTTGCATCAAATGTATCAAGGGAATGCATACCCAAATTAAAAGGTTATGTGCATTTGCGCATATTAAATGAATCCTTAGTTTTTTATATTAAATGTCACATATATAGTTGTTATTTTGTCATGGATAATAGGATCGTAGAAGTTTCATTAAATAGATGCATCCTTTAGTAACATATGATTATCCAAGTGACAACTATTTGGAATTTCGTTATTAGATAGGAACGTCATATGATTATTGTTGATAATGATATCTTAAATAAGCAATCACATAAATATCTAACAAACTAATAGATAAAAATTCATTATGACGGTAAATATGTGGATAACATGTCCCATTCAAATTCAGTCAAATTTGGATTGTTACAAAGATTAAATATGAACATTGACACTTAAGTCTAAACCATAAAGTTTATTGAGTGATTTGCAAAAGAATAAATAGTTAAGGTTATTGTTATTTATGAGAACAATTTAATTAAATGATAAGAATATAATCAGAGCTCAATTATTACCTTAATTATAATTCTATATAAAAATACAATATTGTTTATTCTTTTGCGACACGACTGAAGAAAAAAAATCCGTGTTACCACTAGTTGGAAGCTCATATCCAAAAGAACATATTCATATATATATATATATATATATATATATATATATATATATATTCATAGACATGAAAGAGAAAATAGTTCTTGGCATAGATCTTAGTGATGTCTCTAAAAATTGAAAAAACACAAAGAACAAAAATAAGGAAACACTTATCTACTTCTTGTAAGTTTTCTAATTCTACATTTAAACAAGAACTCAAACTCTTTATAATATAATCTATTTATTTTTATGAGTTAAAATTCAAGCAAACATTAGAATATATATATATATATATATATATATATATATATATTAGTGTAAAAATGTAACCCTTAAATACGAATAATATATAATATAAACTTAAATTTAAATAAATAAATATTATAATTTAATTATTTGATTGACTAATATTTATTATTGATTATTCTATCACTAACATGAACAATTTATTTATCTACTGCTAAATTCTATGGATCATTCGCTAAAGGATATGGTCCAACTGTATTATAGATGTAATTGAATTTGAGGTACAAAAAAGATTAGTAAAAATATCTCGTAGTCTCGCATTTGTGTGAAAATACTCGAGGTTTCATGTTTGACGATAAAAATCCTTTTCTAAAATCTTTAACTATTAATCTAATAATTAATCATTGGATTGATAATCTAATTTTTTTTACCATTAGTCCAATAATTTGTTATTAGCAAATATTCTCTAATCTTTGATAATTAATCTACTACTTCAACATTTTCCTTCACGTGGGTGCATAAATATAATATAGTCTAACTTGTCTAATATAATTATAATTACGAATCATTGATACATAAAATACAAGTGTATAATTTAATAAAATAATAATAATAAGTATTTAAAATTTGAACATCAAACATTATTGGAGTAAATTCTATATTATAAAAACTAGAATTTTTTTATCTAACTAATATTTAATTTAGTATTTTTTAATCTTAATATAATTTTTATTAAATTATGATTAATATATAAAATAATAATATAATATTTAAAAAATTACTCAAATTATTAAAGTAGAACCATATTTAAATTTATATTAATATATGGTTTTTAAAAAATAGATTCTCTTATTCTTGTTACTATTTTCTTTGGAATAATAAATAAATAATATTTTATATGATGAAAACTATATATATTCCTATAGTAGATATAACTGAGTCTTATTGTTACAAAAATCTGATCGAACTCATAAGTTTGGTCACATATCTCTACTTTGCATTCACCTTATGATATTATTATATGATCTATCCTAAATGTTGTATCTCAATTTCTATTTAATCCATAGAGCATATAAATAAGATTAAAATTTATGAGATTGATTAATAACAATAATAATAAAAATACTTATAATAAATTCAATAAAATAAAAATCACATGAGAAAGATACATAGATCCGTGCAAAACTTTCATAACAGTAGTCATAAAAC